>CM034146.1:341695733-342236884 GCA_019776745.2 Taxus chinensis
TTTACACATCAATAGTAGATAAAAATTTATGGTCCATGAAATCCATCTCTTCAATGTTATATAATAGAGTTGGATTGTCTTCAACCTAATGTTTGCATGGGAAAATGGCTTCAAACTATCGCTAATGGGTTTTGTACACATTCAAATGAAAAAATAAGAGAGAATTTTCCTCATGGTTTCATGAAAAAAAAAATCTCTCTCATTTTTTACACAACAATATCACATCAAACATTATAGGTGTTTGAATCTATCATTAGTAACTTCAAACTATCTCAACTTATAATTTGTACTAGCTCTAACTACAGCTAAAGGACTTAAAATAAAAAACTAGGAGAGGTTTTTGTTCTTATTAATGTCATGATAAAAAAAAATACATAGCAATGTCAGATCAAAAGTTATGGGTGTTTGAATCTCGTACGCAGAGTTTTTGACTATCTCAACCTATAATTTGTACTAGCTCTAACCAGAGGTAAAGGCCTTAAAATATAAAAATAAGAGAATTTTTTGTTCCTCGTGATGTCATGAAAAATAACCTCTATGTTTTACATAACAATATAAGATCAAAAGTTATGGGTGTTTGCATCTCTCATAAGCAACTTTGGATTTTTTTGGCTTAGAATTTATACTAGCTCCAACTAGAGATAAATGCCTTCAAATGAAAAACTAATAGAGGGTATTTTTATTGTTAGTGTCATGAAACAAAAAACTCTCAATTTTTACATAGAAATATCATATCAAAAGTTATGGGTGTTTGCATCTCTCACAAGCAACTTCAAACTATTTCAACTTGGAATGTGTACTAGTTCTGACATGGGCTATAGACCTTCAAATGAAAGTATAAGATATGTTTTTGTTTCTCTCATCCCTATAATGAAAAAAATCTCTTCATTTTTACACATCAAAATTTTTTAAATAGATATCAATATTTGAAGTTCTCAATTGTGTGTGTGAAAGAGAAGACAGATGTTTACACGAGGACCATCAAGAACTTAAATATGGGGGCTATGATGAGGCCATGAATTAACTCATCTATATATAGAAGTGACATCTGTTTTCTCTGCCATAATTAATTTTATAAGTGGATTTATATGCATTTTTAGAGCTTATATCTTGTTAAAGATAGAATGTAGGATAATGCTTGGATCAGTCTTTAGAAGTCATTTTTCTCCAACATATTGTTATATTCTAACATTTCTTGATAGGTTTGTGTTGAAATGTTGACATAAATACTAAGGAAGAAGTGTTAATGCATGGTAAAATTAATAGAGTCAAATTCACATCATTAAATAACGTTATGGGTTGGATTTGGAATATTTGAATTCATAATTCTTCACTCGAGGAAATTATGAGTAGCTCCAAGATATTGAAGGCTTCAATTTTCTATGGGAAATTAGCTCTGAACTATTTAGATGACTCCCCAACATGACACAATAGCTCTGGAATGAGTAAGAGTATAAGAAGCATGTCCAAAATAAATAAAACACCTTGAATAAGGGTAGAACACCACTAAGTGGCTTTAGAATATAAAAAATGTTATAAAGTAACTTTAAAATAAATAGAGAACCTTGGAGAATACTATGATCTTGTCTTGAAGAATTGTGATTTTACGTAACTCTCTAAGTTACAAGAAACCTTTTCCAACTATTAGATTTTCCTATTTTGAAGAGCATGGTCAGTTAGAGCTAAAAAGTAAAAGAATAGATAATAATGGTCATGTAGTTAACACTTGTCTAATACTTCATGTATTCAAACTCTTCTTTCTCATAGTCTTTTTGACTCAACAAGATGAGTTATTATTCAGTTACATACACATGTAGTGAAAGTAGGAATTTTGACCTAATTTGAGGGGGAACAATTATATTTGGTTGCATTCTAATAGGATTACATAGAATAGTAAAGGTGTAAGAGTAGTAGATAATCACAACACCTTGTCTTCATGGTTGATTAGGTGGCAGGAAAGATTCAACAAGGAAGATGGCAGTTGCAAGAATTCAGCAGGAATAACATACATCTTAAAGCATTCCAAGAAGAAACACAACATTATCACACTTTTACAATTGATAAATATTTATTCAAGGGTAAATTTTGAAAATTTCCTAGAAAGAAAGTGTTATTCAATTCCCCCTAGCAAAATTGGCTAGCTTGCAAAAACTAGACTTTGACAGTTTGATGGGGTCTTGATGAAGAATCTAAAAAAATAGGAAATTTTCATGTTTGAGGTACTCGAAATTATCTTGGGGCACTTAAATTAATTTTGGAACATTTCCCTCCTCCTCTCCAAGCCTTAAAAATCCAAAAAAATTGAGAAAAATTGAAAAACAATGGCATTCTGTAGTGCTTTACGCAAGTGCAGGCAGAAGACAGAGCTCAAGAACAAGTTCCATGAAGGAGGAGGTTCCCTGAATTAGAGTTCAAATCACAAATTTAAGGGTTGAGTGTATTGCAGGTCAGAGGTATCTTGCGGGAACCATGTGAGTCAGGAGAACTTAGGGCAAGCAGAACAAGTTCCATAAAGCAGTTAGTTCCCCATGGAGGTCATTGATTTGTAACAACAAAATTTGGTGAAGGGCTTAAAGTGTTGTAGGGATGCATGGTGTCTGCGGAACCTACTACGGAAAAACTAGGGAGAGTTGGAACAATTCCCGCATGGAAACAGGGCATGAAAATCCATAAAACAAAGGAACGACAGGGATTTGAATGGAGTGAAGAGTAGTGTGGAGGAGAGTATAGTTAGGAGAATGAGGTACGAGTGGAACAAGTTCCACAAGAACTTAAGTTCCCTACAGTGAAGGCCGGACCACTTTGTGAAAGGAATAACAATGAAGTGAGGGCAAGGTGGAGTGTTACAAAAGCTAGGAGGTGCAAAAGACATGAGCTCGAGTGGAACAGTTTCTAAGTTCCACCCAGCACCCGAACACCCAACCAACACGTAACACAAGACCTTTGTGGGTGGGAAGGAAAAAATAGGCACAAAAGCAATAGTTCTAAGGTTTAACTAGTTCTCTACATCCCCACTTCACCCAAACACAAAGGATAAAAATAGTTAAATGCAACTGTGGCTATGAACAGGAAACCTGTGTTCCTCCTGGACACCCCTGGACCAGCATTGCCTTAACTTTTGCAATGGTTTTCCAAATTTGACAAAATTGGACTTTTTGGAAAGTTCTTTTCATGCTCTTCATCATGGAAACTAAAAATCTTGAGTTAGGTGAGAGTGGGTGGGGAAAAAGAGGAAAACATCTCCATCATTAAAGATGTAGTTCCAGATAGTTGAATAGCCAGATTTAATGAGATATGGTGCCCATTTCTTATTACATAAGTAAGACATCATGGAGGAATGGCCTTGGAAATTTTCTCATGCCCCTTTTTAGAAATTTAATTCAACTTGTTAGTGGGTGGGAGTATAATTTTGAGCCTCTCTCTCTCTCTCTCTCTCTCTCTCTCTCTCTCTCTCTCTCTCTCTCTCTCTCTCTCTCTCTCCTATAAATTATAAATGATGCTCTTTTGTAATGTGGATACTTTTAAAATTCAAGGGCATCATTGAAAAGTGTTACACAAGTGTTCTTGAGTTGCAAGCCTTGGGTTGTGATCTACATTGTTTTAATACCTTCTTCATCCATTATAATGATATGTACATCATCTTAAAGCAATAAAATACTTGTTTTATTGCTATTATTCTACCCTAGCTATTGATTTGTTGAATTTTCTTGCCTCTTCATTTACTTCCAGGTATGGTATGTATGTTTCTTCATGTTGTAGGTTTTATTTCTATTGTGCATTGTATGAAATGGGAGTTTAAATGTTGTTATGAACTATGGATTTAATTTCTACCCTCTCCATCTCTATTTTCCTCCATTTTTTCTCATTTAAAAGTATATTCCCCCTTGTTCTTGGTGCGAACACCTCCCCTTAGTTTATGATTTTAATTTTATGCATCTCCCTCTTTCCCTGGTCCCTTAGAATCATAGGTTAGTGCTAGGTGGCTACATTTTCATTCCTAGGAGTATTTTAGCATAAGGAACAAGCAAAGGAAGTTATACTTCTTCGAAGGTATGTCTCAGTTTGCAAGGTCCCACAACTTGGAGACACTACCATGTTGCCTCAAAATATTGGGTTATATATGACTTAGGGCAGGGTGCAATTTTGAGCTCCAACAGTTTTGGCACACTCGGTGGCACAAGATCGGAAAGATTTATATTTCATAGGTGTGCATCTTACCCACCTTGGTTCCTTCACTACCCAATAGTTTTGGCATGCCCGCTGGGATTAATATGAAGAAGTTTACATCTTCATATCATTAGGATTGATGTATTCTTGGTGGTATTCAACCTTTGGATGTATGTTTTCAACACATCTAACGATTCCACTAATTTAACCAACCCATTATCTCAGTTACATACCTTTCCCTTTTCCCTTCCATTCTTTAATTTTCCTTTCAGTCATGAAGTTGTGCAATCATGAATTCATTCCCTCATTGGAACCCTCATTTACAGCAGTAGTATCATTACCCTCCACCTCCATAATTTGATAATCCTTCTACAAATCATTTTTATGATCCCTATCATGAATAATATGTATATAGCCAAACCTCCACTATCCCATACGGTTATTCCATTAACCATGATGTTTTTCAAGAACAAGGTTATGTAGGTGATGGTAGCAATCTCATGGACAATGTTGATTTTCAAAGAAAGATTCAAGAAATGAAGGAAAACATGGTGTAGGTCAAAGCTACTTGTGCAATAAAGTCATGTAAAATTGGTTTTAGGTAGCCTTGTCCATGGGTTGGCCCTATGCCAAATTGGTTCAACCCTCAACAGAAGTTGGAATTTATAAATGATATAATACCATAAATTCTAGAGTGGGTTGAAGAAGTAGAGGTTTACCAATCTAGTGTCAGGTAACCTTGTCAATGGCGTAACCCTACACTACCATCTCATAGCCCTACCTTTTACCCTTCTCAACCTGCACCATCTCAAACTCATTTTCATGTTCCTAGCCTGCTGACTACTCCATTTGAGGATTTCCCTTCTCCATCTACTTCCCTCCCATCTCATCTTCATTACTCTGCCATTATCCCTTCCAAACCTCCATCTCCCCCACAAGAAGATATGTCACCTCCACCATATGAAACTTTTCAAAACCATCCAAGAGCTAAATATTTTCCCCACTTTATAAAATCATATCTATATGTGCCTAAAATTCATGAAGAATAAATTGAAGATCATAAAGTAATGGAGGTTAGCCAACAAATTAAGGGACCAATTTCTTGGTTTCCTGAGGATCCATTCCTCACTAAACAATATCTTGAATCCTTCATGGCAATAACAGTTAAACTTCATTATTCTTGACAACAGGATACACATACAAGCCTAGAGGAGTAGATTAGGAAGGATCCAAATAGAATGGTTCAAATTCAAATCTTCAAATATTGGAGCCATGAGTTTGAAGCCAAAGGGGTTCATCACCAAGAACATAACAATCATCCTTCTCCAATTTCTTCAAAATCAGCTGAGGTGAGTCCTCTTCTTGAAAATCATGAAATACTTATTGAAGAGTGGACTAACTCTGAGAGCATAGTGAATGAAGAAGTGGCCCAACCCCTTACAGAAATTCCTCGTATTTTGATTGAAAAATATGAACTCAAGGAGGTTGAAATTAAAGGGCATAAAGAAAAGGAAAAGAATATTCTGAGTGAGCAAGATGTTTCATTTGAATGTAGTGACCCCCATTATCCTGCATGTTTAGAATTTTTTTTACTTTTGAAGGATTACATTGATCCACAAAGACTACCTTCAAATGCTACAACCACTCGTAAGGAGATTCATGCCATAGAGGAGGACATATCAGATTCAGAGATTTTGAGTGAAGAATATATCATAAAAATCTCCTTGTATTCTGTTAATGGTAAAACTTCATATCTTTCTTCCCCTCCATCCTTACAAGAATCTAATTTTTTGGATTATTTTGATCTCTCAAACTTTTTGTTTGAGGATGAGGAGAGCCATGGTGAATCAATTGTAATGTCATAAATCATCATGGAAGAGGCATAGTTGTTTGTAGAAGTACCAAAAATTTCAAACCAGCTTGTAAACAGTCACCTTCAGGAGGAGAGTCTGCATGATGATACCATTTATGGGGTTGAACTTAAAAGAAATGGGAAAATCACAAGGATCGAGCCTTTCCTAATCAAATAGTTGCCTAGTCTATATCAAAAATTAGAGTTGTCTCTAGTCTTGTTCATTTCATAGCATGAGGATGAACTATAATGTGTCAAAGGTCAGTAGTAATGCCTCATGAATCCAAATGCAAATCAACTAAATGAGGTATTTATTTTAATCATTGTTGATACTTTGAGAATAAGGGTGGTAAACAAGCTTTAGAGTAGTTTTTTACTCTTATTAAATATCATGTTTCGTGTCAAATTAGTCACATGGTCTAAATTTTTTAGGAGGGGCGGCTACTTCCCCCTACCTCTTGTAGGATTTGTTTGAGTTTCCTTTGCCTCTGGTTAGAGTAGGCTAGTTTAGGTTTATTTTCAGCAAAATAAGTGCTTGTGCACACTCTGCATGTTTCCACTTTGAACATGTATGATTTTCCATTTTGTACATAGTTTTTGTGCCCTTTTTTTTGCGTAGACCATTTGAGGAAGCAAGTTCATGGTGGAAACAAGGTGTTTGGGGAAGTTCCAAGTGCATGCATCAAATAACATGAAATTAAAAACTCTACAATGTTCATCTTTGTCAATAAATAAGTGTTTTGGTCTAGTTTTAAATAGTTTTCTACTTTTATCAAGGATCAAGCTCTGTAACATCTTCAAACTTGGAAAAATCATATTTTGGGATTGCTTTTAGTGAGTGTTCATTTAACCCTAACAAATCAGTTGTAGAGGAAAGAAGGTGAAATTTTAGATTCAAAACAATTCTCCACTATCATAAAATTTAAATCCAAGTAATTTTATAATGAGGCTGGTCAATTCTAGCTTTAGATCAACTTCAGGTCCATGCAATGTTTCAAGTGGATTCGGGGGTGTGTTCTTCAAGTTTGGATCGGATTTCACATTATCAGGCTATATCCATACTCAATAGATTCTCTAAGGCCACTGATATTTTAAATCTAGCAAGAAAATTACCCCATAAGTCACCAAATTGTTATCTAATTTCCCCTAACAAAATTGGCTTTGCAAAAATTGGACTTTGGCAGTTTGATGGGGTCTTGATGAAGAATCTAGAAAAAAACATGAATTTTACATGTTTGGGCTACTCATAGTTATCTTGGGGCATTTACATTAATTTTAGAACATTTCTCTCCTCCTCTCCAATCCTTTAAAATCCAAAAAATTGAGAAAATTTGAAAAAATTGGCATTCTGTAGTGCTTTGCGGAAATGTGGGTGACAGACAGAACTCGGGAACAAGTTCCATGAAAGAGGAGGTTACCCACATTATATTTCAACCTAGAAACCTAAGGGTCAAGTGTATTTTGGGTTGGCAGTGGCTTGCAGGAACCAGGCGAGTCAGGAGAACCTAGGACAAGCGGAATAAGTTCTACAAAGCAGTTAGTTCCCTGCAGAGGTCATTGATCCACAACAACAAATATTGGAAAAGGGTTTAAAGTGTTGTGGGGATGCATGGTGCGGGAATAACCTAGTGTGGATGAACTAGGGTGAGGTGGAATGGTTCCCGTGTGAAACAAGTTCCCTGCATGGGATGAAAAATAGTAAAACAAAGGAACAGTGGGGAGTTGAATGGAGCGAAGAGTAGTGCAGATGAGAGTATAGTCGAGAGAATGAGGTGCACATGGAACGAGTTCCATAGGAAATTAGATTCCCTATAGTGAAGGATAGGCCACTTGGCAAAGGGAAAAACAATGAAGTGATGGCAAGACAAAGTGTTACGGAGGTTGCGAGGTGCAAAAGAACTAAGCATGGGTGGAACAGTTCCTAAGTTCCACCCGGTGCCCGAACACCCAACCAACACGTAACACAAGACCCTTGTGAGTAGGAAGGATAAATTAAGCATAAAATACATAGTTTTAAGGTTTAATGAGTTCTTTGCATCCCTACTTCACCCACACGCAAAAGAGAAAAATAGTTAAATGCGAATTGTAGCTATGAATAGGAAACTTGTGTTCCTCCTAGACACCCCTGGACCCGCATGGCCATAACTTTCATCCTGGTTGTCCAAATTTTAAAAAATTAGACTTTTTGGAAAGGTCTTTTCATGGTCTTCATCATGGAAATTGAAAATTTTGAGTTATTTCAAATTATCTAGGGGAAAAATAGGAAAAATTATCTAGCATTAAATATGTAGTTCCAAGTAGCTGAACAACCATATTTAATGAGATATAGTGCCCATTTCTTCTTACACAAGTAAGAAATCATGGAGGAATGGCCTTAGTAGGTTTCCCATGCCCCTTTTTAGAAATTAAATGCATATTTTTGGTGGATGGGAGCATAATTTCAAGCTTCTCTCTTTCTCTTTCTCTCTCATCTTCTATAAATTGTAAAATGATGCTCTTTTGTAATGTGGATACTTTTAGAATGCAAGGGCATCATTGAAAAGTTTTACATAATTTTTCTTGAGTTACAGGACTTGGATTATGATTCTACAGTGTTTTTATACCTTCTTCCTCCATTATAATGATTTTTGCATCATCTTAAATCAATATAATACTTGTTTTGTGGCTATTATTCCACCCTAGCTAGTGATTTGTTGTATTTTCTTGCATCTTCATTTACTTGTAGGTGTGTTGTGTATGTTTCTTCATGTTGTAAGGTTTATTTCTATTGTGCATTGTATGAAAATAGGAGTTTAAATGTTGTTCTATACTGTGGATTTCATTTCTATCCTATCCACCTCTATTTTCCTCCATTTTCTCTTATTTAAAAGTATCTTTCCCCTTGTTCTTGGTGCTATCACCTCCCCTTAGTTTAGGATTTTAATTTTATGCATCTCCCTCTCTCCCTGGTCCCTTGGAATCATAGATTAGTGTTAGGTAACTTCATTTCCCTTCCTATGAGTATTTTAGCAGTAGGAATAAGCAAAGGAAGTTGGCTTTCTCCAGGGGTCTATCTTAGTTTGCAAGGTCCCACAACTTGGAGACACTCCCATGTTACCTCAAAATCATGGCTTGTCTATAACTCAGGGAAGGGTGCAATTTTGAGCTCCAATAGAAAGTAAGGGAAGAAAATAAACGAAAAATTTAGATTAAGAATAATAGTATTATCTCCCT
Organism: Taxus chinensis; assembly: GCA_019776745.2. Classification (NCBI taxonomy): domain Eukaryota; kingdom Viridiplantae; phylum Streptophyta; class Pinopsida; order Cupressales; family Taxaceae; genus Taxus; species Taxus chinensis. The sequence continues at coordinate 341,704,966 of CM034146.1, forward strand.
AATTTTTCAGCAAAAATCATAATTTAAAAATATTTATAAAGCTTGAAACAAGAGGAACCAAACCTAGAAGGTGTTTGAAGCTATTCAAAAAAAACGAATACATAGTTGTAGGCATAAAATCAATGACATGAACATGGTGAGTTGAAAGGTGACATAGTCCTAATGATTTTATTCATCGTAACATGCTTTGCAGATTTGTAAACATGTGTTATAAGAATAGGAATGTCGACTTATCTTAAAAGGAAGATGTTAGAAGTATTTTAGTATTATTCTAATGAGATGCATTTCCACATTTGTGTCATATCCCATTTTGGGATCCCCAAATTTGACATTTATGCAGGACCTCAATAGTCTTGATTTGATTAGTAAAGGTGATATCAAGAAATACATCAATTAAAGATTGATGTAATATTTTCTTAATGAAGTTAATTAACTGTCGGTATTCATATCTTGCATCGACATTTTTTATTAAGGTAATGTAACTTTATTTATCATGGCATTATGCTCTTGAGCAATATGATGGTGTATAGTTGATTTTGGTGTATGATGTTGACCATGAAGGTCTCACCTATGTGTTATGGAAACAAGATGTTTATCAAATTCATCTAGTATGATAATCTCGTTAGTAAGAGACCTTGGACGGGTAACATATATCTCACCTTTTAGCAAGTATGTGTTAATAAGAGTTATCTTTGACCACGAATAATTATTATGCAAAAGGGTACATGGTTGTGTTGTTAACCTTTTCTCTTAGCATTATGTGTAGGATATGTATGTGTATATCTTATACCACTAACAATTACACTAGTTGATAGTTAGATTGCCTTAGTGTTTAATAAGGCAGTATGGTAATTTGTTATAATGCGCATTTTGTATTATTATTGTTTGAATCACCTAGAAAAATACATGATCAACATGTCAATGTTGTTAACTTTGCATGATGATATGTGAACATCCATGTTGTGAGGTTATGGTACGGTATTTTATATATATATATATATATATATATATATACTATAAGAGGTGTTATCAATATGGTTGATTTAAAAAAATATGTAGGAATTTTGTCAGTATGATTTGTTTGACTCGACTTTTGGTATTTATCCTTGGTATATAAGGTTGTGTGATCCTTGGTTTGATTTCAACGATATGATTGTTTGATAATCATTGTGTTGGTGTGTTGTCTATTTTAATCTTAGCATTAAAGTATTATTGTTGATAGCTGATTTGGTAACATTATGAAAGGCATTATCAATGTATTGATTATTCAAAAGGCTTTACAATTGAGACATAGCATAAGAAATTATGTTTTAGGAGTCATGTTGGTTTGTTGACTTGGAAATTAAATTTAAAATCTACCCTCCTGAGTTATGTGTGGTTCAAACATGTTTTTTTTATGAAATTTGGGAACATTATTATTAAGAGGCATTATTGTTTTGTGGATATTATCATTTCACTTGGTAAGGAATGATTATTTTGTTTTGGTCTAGAATTTTTCTAGTAGAAAAACAATGGTCACGGACCCGACCGACATATTAAAAGGAATTCATAAAATTTTTGAGATATGTTTTAAAAGGGTTGTTGATCTTTAGGAGCAATCAATTAATGTTCTTTGGGAAAGCTTATCGGATAATGTTGAAACTCTTGATGGTTATTTAGGATGCATGTCTATTTTTAGCTAAGACTATAGTTTTGTATGGCCATTGTCTTTAGTGGTGATTTTTAATTTTAGATACGTGCATTTGGAAATCGGAAATTTAAATTTTATAATGCACTTGTTTGGGAGTATTCATTGCATGAGAAGGAACTCGGCTAGTCCAAGGGCATGACTTCCATTGATGTTATTCATGCATGTTTTTCTTTCTCTACCTTAAGGAAAAGCTAACACTATATGATGCATGTGGGTTATTTTTATTTGTTAGCATGTGCATATGCAAATGTGTTTATTATATCCTGGTTTAGGATTGAGTGAATTTTGAAGGTGTGGTTTCCTTTATATACCATATTATGCATGTGTACATACATTGATATGTATTGGTAAGCATCCATGCTTATCTATTTTCCCTGTTTTATTTTCTAGGTGTTAAGCACATTTCATAAATGTGGCCATGATGGAATTTTGTGTGAAATATTTAGAAAAGGGTTGTAATTTCTCTCTCTTAAAATCAAATCTAGTAAATGTGGCCATGATGGCATTATGTGGAAAATATTCAGAAAAGGGTTTTAATTTCTCTCTCTTAAACACAAGTCTGGTAAATGTGGCCACGATGACATTATATAGGAAATATTCATAAAAGGGTTGTAATTTCTCTCTCTTAAACTTGTGTGATGGAATTTTTAGTTGCATTAAATAACTTCGTATTCTAATCCATGACTCTTGGTTGGAAAATGGTGAAATGGGAAAAAGATTGGAACACTTTCTGTTATCTTGTTGCTAATGTGTTATGCAATATTTATTGTTAACTAATGTTTATTGAAAAGGAATGGAATTCATGCCAGTTCTTGAAATGATCCACAATATAATGCAGGTACATGTTAGAAAGGTGGGAGAAATAATTTTGTTATTTTACCTGGAATAATTTCTCCTACTGCTATGAAAGAATATTAAGGGGAATGTTTATGAATTTAAAAAAGGAATTACATTTATTTTATTATTAATTTTACTTTCATAAACTTAAATAAAGGAAGAATCAGGTTTTATTTGTTGATAAGTATATGTTGATTCATTCTAAACATCTTGGCATTGATTGTTATGATTGTGTATGGGTGATCCCATTGTGGGACTACTGATAATTATAGTTACCAAATGTATTAATTGTTTCAAGTTTCTTTTAAAAGGGAGGATGGTCTAAAACCCATTATGTGTTGGCCGAAATGATAACATAATGTTAATATTATTAATGTCGTTGTTGGATAAACCAATTTTTGTTCTATGTACCATCCGGAACTGGTTATCAAGAAAAAGATATCATAGTAAAAAATCCTTTGAATAAATTAAGATCCTTAATGCATATATTTCCACTCTAATGTGTACATGTCATTAGTGCATTGAAATACTCCATGGAAATAGTGATATTACAAGATAATCTTGTTAAATTTTTATTATGTTATTATGGATAACATTTACCTTGTGATTATAAGGTTGTGTATGTAAGTGGGTAAGTGAGTAAGACCTTTTGTTGGCTTGCAAACAACCATTTTAGGGCATGGTCTCCTTAGGGATATACAATAAAATCTTCCTATATCATGAATTAGATGCTTACACTTGAGTTTTAGATTTAAATAAATTGAGGAAATATACCATGGAAGGTTGTTACTATCTTTTGTATTACTTGTATGAGTAAAAATGTAAAATATTGTTAAAGCACTAATTCAAGCCTTGTGAAGAAGTATTTAAGCCTTCGTGATGAGAATTTAAATACATTGATAAGAAAAATGACTCAATTTAAGAAAAGATGCTCGTTGTAGATACTTATGAGATTAAGGTTACTTTTAAGAACCTCAAGAAGGGAGGAACATTAGTAAATAGAAAATGATGTTATAAAAAAATTGTATGGTGTTATTATAATGATTACGAATGATCCTCCTTTATGATAATAGTCCTAAAATTTGAAGGAGTCCCGTAAGCAAGACTAGAATTTAGTGAAACATATTCTCTTACTACAATTGTACTTTTCCTTGCTCCAAATAAAAGGACTATACCCTTAATTAAGAATTAATAACCCAAACCTTAATAAAAGGGAACAATAAGAATCTAAGTAGCTATAGCCGATATAATTCCTTAAATACTTGAGTTTGATGGAACGAAAGAAAATAAATTATAATTGGTTCAGGTAATAGAATTTTATGAGATACTAATGAGAAGGGTTGATTGCAGATATAACTTATTATTATCTTATTTGTATGAAGTTATTAATGTAGAAGAAGAAAGTACTTATAAAATTTTAGATAAAGTAAGTGAATTGTATGCAAAGAGATGGCCTCAGATATAATTTATTTTTATCATTATCTATATGAAGATATTACAGCGAAATAAGAAAGTACTTTTAATGGTGGAAACAACATAACTTGAATACTACATTTTGGTATCATCCAAGTAAATACTCTGAGATTAATATCTAAGAGAATATTGATCATTACTTAAATTAATCAAATATACAGATGAATAGGATTATGGGCAGTACCAAATCTAATCAAGACAAGATCCATCCTGGCTATAAAATATTTGAATAAAGCTTCTTCGAGTTAATATTAAAATTAATAAGTAATTATATGTATCTCTGGCATGGTAATTTCTTATATCCTTCTATGGAGGGTATAAATGAGACATAAACCTTGTAACAAGAACTAAAAGATGCGTTGATAACTTGTAACCTTGAGTAATAAATTAAGAATAATATAAGTTGTTTCTCTAAACATATGGAAGATGTTAGTAAGGGCAGTAATATGATAGGAGTGTGTTGATTATAATTTAACATCACCTTTGAAATATCTTGATTGAGGCTATTAGTGATGTTTCTTTGCTTCGGAACTTGTAACTTTTAATGTTATTGCTAATAGATACGTTGGATGAATGGGTTAATCTTCATTAATAGCCTAAAGTATAAATATCATTATATAATAATTTGATATGGAACTAGCCAGAGGTATGAATAAGAAAAATGGATGAGAACTATAGCATTATGGAAGGAATATATCATTGATGAATTATTATGAAAAATTACTCAAAATGATTGTATCTAGTACAATTTGTACATTGATTATATATTGATGAAATAGAGAGCATATTTATGATGAACTCTTGCTACAATTTAACCACATTAAAGACACCATTATTGGATAATTGAATTAAATCCCTATTGAGGGAAAATGTTTCAAAAGGCCTAGAGGTTTTATCATTTGTGTTCAATTAGGTTGTGTACTCGTTTTGTTGTTGTAGAAGCAATACAATCAAAGTCATGTTGTGGAATGAAGTGGATCCCAATATATAATATGACTTCACCCGAACATTTTTCTAATGAGGTATTAATGTTGGGTGAGTGAGTAGTTATTGATTTATCCTCATCAATCCTATAAAAATTTTATGAGGAAAAAATAACTCTGAGCATGAAAGGAAAGTAGCACTCCTCTTCCGATAGGGAATAAAACAAAATTCAGTCGTATTTTCTAGGAACTGGAAGATGGGTTGCTACAACTTGTCTCTTGACATGTGGGAGATGTAGTTGAGTTTTGATTTGATTTTAAGTTAGAGAATAAATTTCTCCCCAAGAATAGTTCCACATTCTTGGTGGATTAACATAGTATAACAAGCGAAATAATTTATAAATATTATTGTAAACACTCATGTTGGGTATCTGAGAAAGGATTTCCTTTGTCAATCTTTGAATAAAATACAACAGTAGATTTCAAAGTATCTTGGCAATCTTATGTAATTATTTCACCTTATTCCAAAAAGGGAGTAAGGACCCACTCACCTAGAGGAAGAAGGTTCATGTTTTGTAGCTAATTTACTAAGTTCATTTCTTGCATTGCTTTATTTTGAATTGTTATTTTCATTATTCCATTTGTAAAATTTTCTTAAGTTATATTTGATTGCAAGAAAATTAAAATTTAGTTTGTTTCATGCATTTTTTTCAAATCCTTTAGCAAATTATTGTTGTGTAAATTCTTCCTCCTCCTTATTACATACAACTATTAGACATTGTTTGGATTTGACATTCAGTAGGATTAAGTAGTGAGGGTTGTAGTGACCCTCGTCATCTACTGCAAAGTTGGTTCAATACAATGAGGGTTCACCAAAATGTTTACATGGAAAGTGGGTTTACATTAAAAATACAATACGTATACCCATATACATTATAATTCATATCTAAACATATAAGAATTAATAAAATTATACCTAATTACATAAATCATATTCTAGAAGTTATAACAATTGATAAAGGGTATATAGAGGAATGTTTTTTTTTGTAATTTTATAGTCAATTATAAGAAATAAATAATGTAATATAGGTGAATTAGATTAGAAACAAACAACATGATTATAGAATATTTACAAGTACCTTTTTTCTCCTTTATTATCCTGCCCAAGGCAGGTATATTGTCTTCACTTTTGCAATTAAACATTTGCATGTTTCCAATCAAATTGTGACATCTGTATTAAAATGGGGATGGACTATAGTTTTTGCTTTTGATTTTTTTGTTGTGGCAACATTTGATTGGTCTTTGGCTTTATGTGCACTGTTCATTGAAAAAACATAGGAGTTATGAGACATTAATGCTTGACAGTTTTGAGTGGCTCGAGGAAAACGCATGTTTTCCGTCAGAGACAATTGAATCGGCTTCAGATACGGATGCAGATCCGGATCAATCAATTACTGCACAGTTGCTTCTACGAAAAGTTTAGCTGGAAGGTTGTTTTCACATCCATGGTTTGTCATGGATGTTATAGGGCCATCCAAGGAGTATATTTGTCCGCCTCTGTAGATTCGTCAGAAACTATGAACATTTTCCTCCGCAGAATAAGGGTTTCATTTCAGGTCTAGCTTCTCTTCCTCATAATGTTGTGTGATTTTAGGATTATTTCCCCCTAATTTCATTTATTTTGCAGGGCACGTGGCAGAAATACTACTTCCATGAGACGCGCTCAACATTGGTGTTGCAAAAATGGATTACAGGTGGTTTTGGTAAATAGTCATATTTGTTCAAACTTTTGATGGTATGCAGTACATAGTTAGCTTGGTGCATTGTTTACTTGTGTTGCTCATTGTTTGGTGTTGGCTTGGGACGTTGCATGAGTTGGGTTTGCTCGTCACTTTCATTCTCTCCTTTCTAAGTTTGGCTCTACGTTATTCCTTTCACTGTGTATTTTTCGGTGAGTTCGTTTTGCATTCCTGTCTATTTCGAGCTTTAGCTTTGGTATTGTTTATTATGGGTCACCGTAAATGATCTTGAACAACTCATATTCCCACAGTAGATTTGCCAGAAACTATGAACATCTTCCTCCGCAGAATAAGGGTTTCATTTCAGGTCTGGCTTCTCTTCCTCATAATGTTGTGCGATTTTAGGATTATTTCCCCCTGATTTCATTTATTTTGCAAGGCAGGTGGCAGAAATACTACTTCCATGAGACGCGCTCAACATTGGTGTTGCAAAAATGGATTGCAGGTGGTTTTGGTAAATAGTCATATTTGTTCGAACTTTTGATGGTATGCAGTACATAGTTGGCTTGGTGCATTGTTTACTTGTGTTACTCACTGTTTGGTGTTGGCTTGGGACGTTGCATGAGTTGGGTTTTCTCGTCACTTTCATTCTCTCATTTCTAAGCTTGGCTCTACGTTATTCCTTTCACTGTGTATTTTTTGGTGAGTTCGTTTGCATTCCTATCTAGTTTGAGCTTTAGCTTTGGTATTGTTTATTGTGGGTCGCCGTAAATGATCTTGAACAACTCATATTCCCGCAGCTCATGGAGGATTCTCAGGTTTGTTGTGAGGGTTTTGTTTGTTGTTTAAATAATGCATGAGATAGTCAATTTCAAGAATCGGCTGCAAGCCGTAGGATGAAAAAGGTGACCTTGTATTCAGGAGTCAGGTTTGAAACACCAAACCCTCTTTCACCAATTTTCTTATGATTTTGTAGTCAGGGTTATAATCTGATAGGAATCAAACAACACTATATTTCCTAGCTTATTGCCATAGATTCTTGAGGTTTCGTGATTTTGCAGTGTTTTAATCCGATAGGAATCAACCAGCACTAGATTTATTAGCTTATTGATGGCGATTCCTCTTTATCACAGATTCTTGAGACAAAGGCTAAAAAAGTCTAAGGAAACTCCTTCCCATCTCAAAGAAAGAGAAACCAATTCTTTGATTGCCCCCTGTGATTCCCTACCCGCACACAGTGGAAATTTTGCACCAGAACCTTCTCCTCAGTCTCCTAAGAATGTAATCATTTTTATCCTATCATTTACTATAGTAAATTTGTTGCAGGAGTACTTCTATTTATATATTTATATGATTTCCACTACAGGTAGAGATATTTCAGAATTGGCAGAAAATCAAGTTTGATCGAAAATGGGTAGAAGAAAACCAAGGAACATCGACGATATATTCATGCCGAATGAAGCGGGAATTGCAAGGGGAATCCACCATAATTTTACGGCAACATTTATCATGCTTTCTAACAATTGCAATTTTGTTGGTGTCCCCTGTTTCTACTACACTTATTTTCTACCCAAAGGTAACGGTAGATGGGGTGTTTAGATATAAAATTCAGTTTCCATAAGTTGGTATTGTCATTCACCTGCTCTCTCCTTTTCCAGACTTTGTACCAAAGAATGCGTTGTGTTTTTTGCCGGCTGCGTTGTGTAGAGTTTGATTTTTTGGATTCTTTCTTCACAAATTAAATGGACTGCAATGTTGAAGCAGTTTTTCAGACCAAGAGCAGTAAGTTGTTTATTGTAATTTTTTAGTTTGAGTGAGAAACTGACACACTATGTCATTTGTACTAAAATGGTACAACATAAATGAAATTTGTGTAGTTTTTTGTCCATTTTAAGTTATATAGCAAGAATATATTTTTGTAACTGATAATTAGTGTCTATGTTCATGTGATCGTAGATGAGTAAGTTTGAAGCACATTAAAAACAATTCTCTGATCATATGTAAACTCTCCCTCATAACACATATTGTACATTCACATTCATTATCTGTAAGTCCCCGCTTAAATGAAGACATTTAAACTCATTTCTATGCAATTATGTTCATCGATAAAGCAATGCATGCTATCTGCCTGATTCCATGCCCTAGCTAATGCTTTTTACTTGGACATTTATACCTTTAATGATTGACACTATATTTTATTCAATGTTTGTATTTTGAACCTTGATTCAATGGTTGCTGCTAAGTCACTAAGATATGAATACAGATACAACTTCTTTACAGAGACTACAGTAGTTTTAAAGAGGACCGAGAATATAATGCATCCATGCAAAATACACACAAATCTATAAGATCAAATAAAAAGTACTCATTGTATGCTTGTTTCTTGTCGCACTTTTTCATACTTAATTTCCAACACTTCATTATTTTTATTTGATGGACATTTACCTATAACAAACATATTTATTACAGATACCTCGATTCAATGGTTGCTGCTAAGTCACTAGGATATGAATAGAGATACAGCTTCTTTACAGAGACTACAATAGTTATAAAGAGGCCCAAGAATATAATGCATCCATGCAAAATACACACAAATCTATAAGATCAAATAAAAAGCTCTCAATGTATACTTGTTTCTTGTCACACTTTTTCATACTTAATTTCCAACACTTCATTATTTTATTTCATGGACATGTGCCTGTAACAAACATATTTATTATTATTTGGACAACGACACCATTTTGAACTTTGATACCCTTCTCATTTTCTATTTTTTCATTTATGTATCTTGATTAAAATGTACTTCTTTCATGAACTTTCCATTTCATTTTACTAGTGTGTATTCATATATTACATGATTTAGCATTGCATTCATCTTGAATGCATTTTAATAGTCGATGGATTGAATAAATTTAAGAGTGTTAATCTCTTATGGACCCATGCTTTATTCCTGTTGGAAATGAGAGATTATTTTGAAGGTATTAATTTGTCGGCAAAAAACTTAACACTGACCGAATTTTCCACCTGTTGTGATTAGACATAAAATGATTATTTGCATATGATAAAATAATTGCTATTTTTTCCATAAAATATGAGACTATAGTTTGATATTTCACTTAGCTAGAGGTCTGGCTTAGATAAAATGATTATTGCATATGATAAAATAATTACTATTTTTTCCCATAAAATATGAGACTATAGATTGATATTTCACATAGCTAAAGGTCTGGCTTATTAGACGTAAATTGTAATTTTTTCATGTGATCTAGAGAGAAGGCATATCTAAACTGAATAGGTTTTAACTTTACAAGGTTCTTGTCTCCGATATGATGATGATTCACTGTTGCATTTTGATGATGGATCATGAAGTGTGGTATGAAACTCTCATATACATGCTAATAAAACAATATTTCTTTATTATCAAATTAAACTCTTTGTTGATCTTTGTCAGTGTAGTTCAATATACATCATCTGTAATGCACGTTCATTGTTTACTTCTGGCAAGCGGCCTATCCCCAAAGCGTGGGGCTCCAAAAATAAGATAAAATAAAAAAATTTGCTATGGTTAGCTGGCAGTTAGGTGGCAATTTATGTTTCCTGTTTGGCGTGGAACAGTGGGAGTCGATGGAGTGTTGGGCGCATCTTCCTTTTATTAAATTTTTGGATTTGCAAATCTTCTGTTGACTCCACCTGTTGTCACGTGGTCTACCTGCTGTTTCTGCCCAAAACCACGAATGCTTGTTGCGCTCCATCAAATGCTGAAACAGATGAATTGCTTCAACGTGCTCTGGACAGTGGATTCATTGATGGTGAAATGAAGGTCTGTCACCCTGATGTTGCGTGGGTGGCTGTGGATCCTCAAAATCGTGCTGTACAGGCAGCTTCCGTGGAGCGTAGAACTGATTTTTTCTCCTGGGAGGGCCGTGAGGAAGATTTGGCTATATGCAGCAGCTACAGGGTCGAGAGGTAAACCTTATCTCAAGAAAACCAGTGGCCTCCAGAGAGAGTTGAGGCGACAGCTGCTGCAAAGGGTGATCCCAAGGAACCGTTGGTGCTGAACCTGATGTTCTGGTTGTGCGCGACCACAGTCATGATCTGCTGTTGGCAAAATCTTGCAAGCTGTAGTAGAAGAACGAGGTAAAGCTTTAGTTGAGTTGTCTTGCCTTTCTTTTTGGAAGTCGCTTCTGTCCAGGTGGTGAAACTAACATGGAAGAAGCTCGATCAAATCTTGAGGCAAGTTTTGCAAGTGAGGCTGAGATTTCATTCACTACTGTTTCTAATACTGACCGGAAGTTTTCCAGCGCCTAGCCATGGGTTAGATATGGTGGTTATAGATGAAGCCGCAAGTTGGTGAAGTAGCGTATTACCTCCTCTTCTTGGGGCACTGTGAGGTGTGTTCTTGTCGGGGATCCACAACAGAGCCTTGCCACAGTGTTCAGCCAGACTGCAGGCACGTATCAGTAAGGAAGAAGCTTTTTTTGAGCACCTCCAGCAAGCAGGTTGTCCAACTTTGTTGTTTTCTATTCTGTATCTCTGCATCCTCAAATTCAGATTCTCCTGCAAGATATTTTTTATCTAAATCGACCTTGTGACAGTGAGAGTGTTACCAGCAGACCTGATGAAATTTATTTACAAAGATTCTCTTTTGAGATCTTACTTGGTTGTTTCGATGTTAACTCATGGGAAGAGAACCTTCATAGAGGCCGATCTCCTGTTTTTTTCCATACTCAGAACATATTCATGAAACACAATTTTGCTCTGCTATTATATGAGCTTGCTTCAACAAAGTTTCACTAAGGTTGGCAGGCATAAAGGTCCTCTGTTTGGAATTTTATCATCACTTACAAGCTACAGCTTGTACTTGTTTTTTACAAAAAACACCGAGAGTTTTTGATGTTTGTTCCTCATATATCACAAGCAGGAGGAAAGATTTGGTTGTTGTATCTGAGGAAACAACACCGGTGTTTTTGTTTGGTCACAGGCTGTAACCAGATGCAAGCTAATTGGATCGATTGCTTCTTCCTGCTATTAATGAACAAGATTTCTGTTTTACCAAGAGCAAGTTTTTTTTCGATAGCTTTGTCACGGATGTTAGGCACACTCTCCCCCTGCTCAAGATTGTCCCTGATGAGAGCCCACTGATGTGGATTCGTGTCGACACGTGCCCTTCTTATTTTCCGGGTTGCCTGTTGTCTGCGCAGAGTTTGTCTGTTTGTTTTTGCTTGGTCCGCCTTTGCGCCTTCTGTCCGTTGTTGGAAAATGGAGATTATTTCCTTCTGTTTTCGTCGCCTTCACATTTCACATGTACAATTTTTACCTGCCGTTGACGTTATTCCACTGTCAAGCTGCTCCACCGACTTAACGGACCTCTGTCCCTTTCCTCATAAATTTTTGTTTTTTTTTCTAATCCAGTGTTGTCGGGGGGGGGGGAGGCAGCTTTTGTGTTTACCCTACAAGGAAAGGCCTTGTTGCAAAACACGATGCACACATATTAACTGCAAGCCTTGCCTAGCTTTTAATGTGGCTTGAGTACTACTAGGTCCTTGCCCCTTAATGAAGACGTGGTAAAATTTTGTGTTACTGATACAAGTTCGAAGGCATTGCAAATAGGCAACTCCGGTTAACTGGCTGCTGGCGTATAGGTTTTTGTGGTGACAGTTTCAATTTGCCTGTACCCACCCAAAGCAGCTTTTGCTGTTGAGCCAAGTCCTAGTGTTTGAGGACAGCCACCATATTTCATTCCTTCTAGTCCGTGCCTTCCCCCATCCAAAAAGGGAATCCCTGGTGTGGTGGTATCATTGTCCCAAAGAAAAAAAAAGACCGTGAAAGCCAGAGGATTAAATCGGAGGGCAAATGGTGGCTTGTAGCAGTCCCTGCTCCTGCGTGGGGCGTTTAAAAACAGGCAAGAATAGAACCTTGAAACCTATATACTATAAATATTGCTATATCCTAATAACCTCTTGAAATGAAAACTTTTATTTTTCCTTCCTAGAAATTGGTTAATTAAATATTCCCTGTGGATTTTTGTGGATTGTGTTTATTCAATATATGGGTTTTAACAATTTGGGTTTTTACTCCTGGATTTGCTCCTGTTGGTTTTTGTTCTTTTTTGGTGACGGTGAAAAAACCCATTTTTTTATAATAAAACAACCAAGGTTTCTCAGTGTATTCTTCGGTTTGAATCAATATAAAAAATTTATATATATATATATTAATTTTAAACAAGTTTTTTTAACTGTACTGTCCTTCCTGCAATAAAATGTCCGTTTGTTGGTTTTTTCTTTGGGTGAACCGGGGTAATGTAAATCCGCCCCTAGAACGGTTGCAGCTTTGACTCGTATTGGGGCTTTTCTATTATGTATAATTGCCCTGGAGGAAAAATGTAATACAGTTGTTAAATTATTAATTATGATTTTTATGAATTAACCGTGATTATGCACTTCGTGTATTGTGTGGTAAATTAATTAGGGCTTTGGAAATTGAAGTTTCAAGTAATAGTGCTTTGTGTTTAAAGAAGGAAGTTTTTTGGGCCGAAATATGTCCTGGGTTTGAGTAGAAGGGCCAATAAAAATTCAATTAGATAGAACCGACCATTTGATTTTTCCTACTCCTTCTATGGAGTAAAAATTTGATAAATTATAATGACCTTTTATGGTGGTTCACAGAGATTATGGTAGTGTTGAATGGGTTTTTCCTTTGTGTGATCGATTTAATTTATGGGATAACATATGCCTTGATGGAGTCAGGTTAATATCTTTCCAACACGGTTCGTGAAAGTTTAAGGTTTTTTTTTTTTTCATCAACTGCTTTTAAGGTTAACATGAAGTTCCCTTAATTTATCAAACTTGTTTTTGTACTTCCCTCTTGATGATGTGGACCTTTTCCAATTACAAATTTTAGATTGATTGTGGATGGAAACAGGTCCCCCGTGAATTAATTTTTTTTTGTTTGTCCTAAAAAGGGAAAAATAATCGTATGGAATATTTGTTTATGTATCGCGACACGAATAATATTGTAATAACCATTGTTTAATAGAAGTTTTCCATTTTGGAGGAGTATCTTATCCTTCGATGGTTTTAATATTATGTGTTTTTAATTCACTGCATAAGGTTTACCCTAACTTTGTGAATGAGAATGTAAATTAAGGCGAGTTTTTTTGAGACCGTTTCCCTTTGTCTACATCGTTTTTATGCATTAGTGGGAAAATTAGTTTGATTGTCCCGGATAAATTTTCAACAAGTCCCGAGATTCCAATGTGCTTATAGTTTTCCCTCTGAACGGGAGGATTTTAGAAATCTAAGGAAAATTATGAAAATTCAAGGATGTGTTTTTTTAGAATGCTAGATTTTTCCTAACTCAACTTGGTATTCATGAAGGCTGGTTGCCCGCTATTTCCCGGCCATGGGTTATATGTTTTTAGTAGGTCTGCTATTAAGGGCAAATTGCCTATCCCCGGACTTCCTTACCCGTCCCTTTCTTCCACTCCCATCCTTATTATCTTATGGAATCCCACTTTATTACCTAAGATATAATGTTGTGGGTGGTTTTTGAAATATAAGATTATTCATCCTTTAAAAACCGTTTTTTGATTAACATTGTGGATGGTGGGGGGGGGGGAACTTTTTGTTTTTTTTTACCTCGTTGTTTTTTCGTTTATTATCCTAATTAGCGGCCTGATGGCCCTAGGAACGATTCCAAAACTATAAATTCCTTTTTTTTGGCAGCTTAGCATCGGGTCCTGTTTTCTCTTAATCTTTTTTTTCCTTGTTTACTTCACCTTTGAGAATGTGGGATTGGGATGGGTTTGTTACACTTTAGATTTTCATCACTGAATCTACGGGATTTTTTACATGATTGAAAATCCTAATACCTCTCAACTCTTATGTTCTAAATCAATTTTAAACTTCATATCCTTTTGCATATTTGGTTTTCAAACACGGTTTGGTAGTTTTAGAGTGTATTTTTTTCATAACGAAAAACTTAATGGATTTCTTTCTTAGTTGATATGTTTTTTTGAAAAATTATATCCTTTTTTGTTTTTTTTTGTCCAAAAGGTTTTGTTAGAGGTTAGAACTTTGATCCCATTGGTTTTCCTTTTGAAATAGAATGCTTTTCCACCTTTGGATGTTTTTTGTTTAGCTAGTAGCCCTTATTGTTGCTACGTATAGTCCTTATCTTGCTCAGTTCTCGTGAACTGAAACTCCAGGTTTATTAATTTGTTTTGCCGCTTTGCTTACTTGTGTTTTAGATGATGAAAGACTTGGTAGATTATTTTGCATCAATCTTGGTTATGATGTTATGATTGTTTTCCCCTTTTACGAATTGTATGTATGTTGTATAAATTTGAAAGGGCCTTTGACATGTTTTAGAAGAAGGGGTCCCAGTGCCTAGTAAATTGTATTGTAAGTAATTGTTGTTGTAACTGTTATTGAACTTTTGGCCTTGGTTTGTTATCAATGTTTGAAAGATGAAATTTTTGATTACCCGCTTGGTTATTGGGATATTCTTAGTTGAATTTTAAACCCTTAGTATAGTAGCGGGGGGGTGGCAATGTCCCATGTTTAATCTCTCCTTGCTCCCCCTAGTCATGGGTTCAATAGAGATGGTATGGCCACCTTTGGATTGTTGCCAATCCATGTTTGGAATGGAATTGATGATAACATTGTTTTTGTTTCCCTCCGCAAACGAGTTACTGTTTAAACTTTTTCTCTTGACGTTTTAAAATGTTGATTTTGTAAACTCCTCCTAAGGCCCCTTTAGAAGCAATGAGTTTTGTAGTAACTATGAATTTGAGCTTGGATAGTCCTTATTAAATTTAAACTAATAAACATTATCCTTTTTTAATGGTGATCTTAAAATGAACCTCCAGGGTGAAAGCAAATTGGTAGATGTTTAGAAGATGAATAGGCATTTAATAGTAGTAGGGAAATCGATTACTTAAAACCTTAAATCTCTCTCTAATCCGTTGGAATGTTTTTTTTCCCCCTTGGTCAACTTAATGTTAAGTAAAAGTCCTAGATGGAACATTGTACCCCAATCTTGAAAATTCAAAACCTGCTTTAACCTTTCAATGAAAAGACGGATAGTAAACCATGTGACCCTGAAGCTAAATTTCCTGTTGTCCTGTTTCTTTGTTAACCCCCATCGCCTTAATTCATGGTGAATATTTTCCCCTTTAAGCAAGGTCAAAAATTTGATCCTTAAACAAGAAGGTTATTGTTATGAACCCTAAGAGAGGTTACTTCCCTCAATCGGAACTTAAATGCCTTCACCAACCTGTGCACCAGAGGTGGTGGAACTTGGTTGTTTTAGTGGGGCGGTGAGTTAGATTTACTTACCTTGTAAGAAATGGAAAATGGTTTCTAAATTATCAAATGAATAAGACAGATTTTGGACAATCAAATTGGGTGAATCCCAGTTTTTTAGAATGCCTTTGGGTCCCTTAAGCTTATTTTTTAGGAGGATAGTCAACAGTTGAAAAAGAAAGAAGTTGTTCCTTTCTCCCCTTGTGAAAAGAATTTGTGGTGAATCATTACATGAAATTTTATGAACAGAACGTTAAGTTACGAATTAAGAACCTGCTTTAGTAAACAAAAGAAAATTTAACAAGAAATTTCCCTCATGGGATGCCCTAGTTTTGTGAGGTGTGTCATGTGGTTGGAACCCTTCATGTCGTCTTGTGTCCAAGAAGAGTACATTGTCCTTGATAGGTGTGAACATTTCCGTGCTACTTTTTTTATGGCATCCTTTGTATCAAGTTTGGTGTTTCACAGTTGTTAGTTTGTTATCCTTGGTGACGACATGTTTGCCTTCTGTTTAATGTGTCAAGGCAAAGTTCCCAAAAAAAAAAGTTTATCCCTTGTATTTTACTCTTGCGTTGGTTTGTGGTGTGGGTTGAATTTTTTGGGGTCCTTATTCATCCACGTTGACATTGAAATATAGGTTAGACCTGTTGCGAGATATAAGGTTGAAATAAATTGTTGACCTAATGTCTCTTTGGCAGTTGATAAAGAGAGGCATAGAAATTAGTTTCTTGCAGTTTGTGGTAAGGTGTAAATAACTTCCACTCCTGAAGAGCCATCTGATAATGGCTCAAGTTTTATTTTTTGTTTCAGAATGCTAAAAGGCAAGATCCTGTTTTTTTTTTCCATGTCCCTTACCTACTGACTTTTTATGAATCTAATTTTTGAGTCCTTAAACCTCAATGCTTTTATCATGGGTTTTTTTTTGTACAAATTTGTTCAGATTTCTAGCAAGAAGAGAACGTGTCCCTTCCCATCAACTTATAGTGACTTTTTATGAATCTTAATTATGAGTCCCCATAACCTTAATGCTTCCCACTGTCGATTGATTTGTACAAATATTTTGAGTGAAAAAGTATTTTGAATTCAGTGTGGGACTGTGCAGGGCTACAGGTAATTGCTCTTTTTTAATTAGCTTCGTGACACACCATACTGTTCTTACCTACACTCGTTGTATTTTTAACCTCGTTTTTAGATTTAGTTAAGTGGCTTTTACAAGTTACATAAATTGGCAGTCTGTGTGGGGTTTTCATAAATTTAAGATGTACTGTTTTGTGTTTTGTCTTAATACAAATCGGCCCAGGTCCCCCCTCCACCTCCAAAATCTGAATCTGGCCCCTTCCGGTAGAAAAATCAGAGGAAGATCACCCTTCCCTTGGTTCTAATTGATGATTGTAATTGAGAATTGCGGAAGCTGGCCACCACATCTTTTTTTTTTTTTTCCCGTAGGATCTAGACATATATGTCAAAATGGCTTCTTTCTCCAAGAAGCAAATAAAATTCTCTTATAATTCGATGCTTTTTTTTTCCCCCAATATTATTGCTCCAATGCTATTTCCTTTCCAGTTTTAGCTACCAAGAAAATTATTCTAAAAAAACTTCCCTAAAACTTCCTAAATGTTTTTCATTATTTTTTTAGAATTAAATGACCCTTGCGCAGCCGCCAAAACAATTAAGGACGGAGCCAACAAAAAACCCTTCGTAATTTTTTTCTCTCAAATTCTGACCTTTAATTTTGTTTTTTTTTTTAAAAAAAAATAACCATATGACAAACCCAGGGTTTTCTAATTATATTTTTCTAAGCCATTCCATTCTTTCACAAAAGAACCATGGTCCCCAAGATACACTGGTCTTCAACGATACCAACCAATGTCTTCAACTTTTTTCCACCTAACCAAGCAAAGCTTCCTAGCTTTTAGAAAAAAACCATTTTTTTATGGTTCTAGAAGGTCTACTAAAAGATATAATATCCCATTGCGGTTTTTAGTTTTCATTTAAATTTATTAATGTTTTTTTATCTTCTTTTTTTTTTTTTTACATTAGCGGGACCTAAGAGGATGGTAAACTTACAAATTATTTATTTTTTTTCATTAGTTTCCCTACCTCATCGTGTATTTGTGTTACTTACACAAGAGATTCCACATATTTTGTGAGTTGTCTTGTAGAAATCTTTGGGGAGCAAACATTTTTCAGTACATGTAAGATTGAGGTGTAGCACCAATTGTTTTTTCAATGGATTCCTCCAGCTTTTTAGAAGGTAATCCTAAACTGCTTCTAGCTTGACAATTAAACTAGAAGTGACCCATATTTTTGTGTTTCCAACCAATCTAGAAATTGCTTCGATAAATTTTTTTGTTTTTCTTTTTCTTGCCCTCTCTGCATGGAAAGCTTCCCATGCCATTTCTTGCAGATCAAAATATAATCATTGTCCAATTCCCAAGATGATCCCATGCTTTATTTAAAACACATTCACAAATTGATTTTGGTTTGTCCCGCCCTTTTTTTAGAGACCCTAAAGAAATTTTGGATCGCGTACAAAGACACACCAAAATGATCTGAACAAAACATTCCTAGTGAAGAAAATGATGCTAAAATGGTCCAGGATGTTCCCATAATTGTAATGTTTTGGTAAATAACCTTATGGATTCCTTCAGAAGCACATAGGGTGGGAGATCCATGTCCCCATTATTTTTTTCCCATTTTTTCCTACCCCCATCGTGTAAATTTGGCGTACTTTACCACAAGAGATGCACAATATTTTTGTCGGGTATTTGTCCCCTTTGCAAGATATAAAACTTGGGAGCAACAATACTATTCAGACAGGTAAGGATCCGAGGTATACAACATGTTTACATGATTCCTTCTAGGTTTTTTAGAAGCACCAAATTGTAGAGAACAATTAACCCCGGGAGTGACCCAATGTTTCTTGTCCAACCAACCAGAGACTGCTTTTTGAAATAAAAAAAAATTCTAATACATGCGGTATACTCCTCATGGTCCCATTTTTTTCGTGCAATTAAAATATAGTCAATCGTCCAATGCTAAGATGATCCATGCTTTATTAAACACATTACAATATTGGTTTGTTTCGACCACTCTTTTTCAGACCCTAAAAGAAATTTGTTTTTTGAATCGTGTGCAAAACCATACCAAATGCTCTGAACAAACATGGCCTATGAAAGGACTGCTACTGGATTGCAATTGTTGATACAAAACACCTTGAGATGTTTTGCGTGGACATTCCAATCCCTTTGTCCCCCTGTATGTTTGTCACAAAGGTCCATTTTAAATGTCAGCCCAAAAAAATATGGTTAGATTTAACATCCCACAACCCATTCAATGTTGGTCAATTTAGAGAGAAAGATTTGTTAACTCCTCCCAACCTTTGCCTTCTCTAACATGCAGTTTCCTTTAAATATATTTTTTGCTAAATATGCCTTCCAAAGGTTAGAGCAATTTGTGCCTAAAATATCACCAATCAATTCAATTTTTTCCACTTGTTTTACTACTCTATTCTCATCAATTGCTTTTTTCCCATTTTTTTTTTCCCTCATTGGATCAGTTTTCTTTTTGATTTGTTTTTTTTCGATAGCCATTCCTCCCCGCCTTTTTCTATCTTTCACACATTCCTTTTTTCCCCTCTCGATCCCCTTTTGTTTGGCGTCCATAGAGCCCTTCCTCAAGCTCTATGATCAGACCAAAATCGCAAAGAAACCTGGAACCGCTCGCCCTCTTGAAAAGAAACTGGAACGGTGTTTTTACACGTTTCTTCGGAAAAAACTTTTGAAATGTCTCTTCCTCACAGTTTCTGTGGCCTTAATTTCTGTATCTTGGCCGTTCCCCGCTTGTAGTTTGAAATTGTTTTTGGTTTGATTATTTTTTTAAATTTTCTTTTTTATTGGTGGGCCTTGTTGGTTGACATTTGAACGCTGTGTGTGTAGCGTTTGAGGTAATTTTTCTTCTTGTAAATTCCTACATAACACTGAAGTTAAACTCATCCTTTAAAACTGGTGAAAAATAGTTTTTTGGGGGGTCATGGATTATGTGACTGTTTAGAAACCCCCAACGCCCTCTTTAAAATCTCCTTCCATTGCCATCAAAACATAAGGTATTGGGGCCAACACATCAACCAAACTTCTATGTTTTTTCCATTTGCCGTTTGGGTATTTCGATAACGGTGTTGGGCAGACATGCGCCTTTCTAGATCGATTGTGTTGTACATAATTATTTTTTTTAATTTTTTAGTTTTCTTGAAATCCTTATTTCGAAATCATGTTTTTACAAATAACGTTTCATAATCAGTTGAACAATAACACTGATCCATGGCAATGTTCGAATAACCACACCACAAATACATAGAGAACCCAAACTTGTTCTTTTCACCTACCATCGCGTAGGTTTTTTCATAACAAAGACCCACCTTCCCTCCACACCACAAAACCTCAACTTCGGTTAGGATTTTTTGCCCATATCAGGCCGTTGTTTGATTATTTATAGTAGTGTCCCAACTCAATTGTTAATCTAAGGTGAATTTTGAAGAGAAAATCACCCTATGGTTTTCTGTTTTTTCAAAAAGGCCCTCTAAAACGTCTTAGTGGTATGTCTATATGCACTAATATTACGTTTGTTTTTAGTTTATCTTATATATCCTAGGCTTCCCTTAATGCCAACCCTCGTAGAATTTATAATAGGAATTAATTGCCATACTTTTTAATAATTCCACCACATCCCGTGTGTCCCTATTAATTGGGTCACTAATTTTTTCCACATGTTATCATTTTCATACGGTCAAATAAATGTGAACCACAAAATCTTTCTTTTGGTTTTGTCAAAATTTACAATCAAAGCAAAAATTTTATCTTTTACACGCAACCTTCTCGCTGTTACAATATTTGGACAATCGTTCTTTTTTTTGTGTTATTATGACCCCATTTGAACAATTAGTGCATCACTTTTTTTGGTGGTGAATATATATTATTGTCCATTATTTAATTCTTTTATTTTGTTTTTTGAGTGTATGTTTTTTTCTTTTCTTTTCTTTTCCCACTTTTTTTTCCTCGAGTCAACCCATTTTTTTGGTGCACCATAGGATTTTCCCCCCATTCCCTACCAAAGGTATCGTAGAATTTTTCCCTCCTAACTAGCAACGTACAATGAAGTTGTACGATGGAAAAACGCCACAAGCTATCGAGCGAGGAATTAAAAGTGGAGGAAAAGAACAATGTGAAGAGGGAAATGGGCAAAGAATGGGTTTAGGGCGGGGGGACGTGTTAAAGGTGGGGAAAATCTTAAATTGGGGAAGCAATCTGAAACTTTACACAAGACTAACTGAACAACAAGATCCCACCTTTTGGAGGGCTTAACACCTGTTGGTCCCGTAATTTTTATCATTCCGTGTATTGATAGACATAGCACATGAATGAAAATGCTCCTAGAGCAAAATCGACACATGGGGAGCTTTTTTATGGATTTGACTAGCTTCAAACATTTTTTTTTGTATCATGTTGCTAACCGTCCTTTTAATTTCCTTACCATAAACCAACCACTTCCAACTATTCACCATTGTAATGTGGTTTTTTGAAATGCAGTTTTTTTGTTTTTAACTATAAGGGAACATGAGCAAAAAAGAATCTAGACAAACACAGTTTTGTTTTTTGCCCCAAAAAGGCAAGCACGATACCTGTTTACAAGGACAAATAATGTACTTTCCCTGAACGGGATCCCAACAACATCAATGTCCCCTTTTTGCTTTGTTTGTTCTCTCTAAAAAATTTTGAATATATACTTTTGGTGCTTTTTTTCCTG
Organism: Taxus chinensis; assembly: GCA_019776745.2. Lineage (NCBI taxonomy): Eukaryota > Viridiplantae > Streptophyta > Pinopsida > Cupressales > Taxaceae > Taxus > Taxus chinensis. The sequence goes on from CM034146.1 coordinate 341,726,735, forward strand.
CTTTTCCATTTTTTTTCTTTTCCACCTTTCCGTTTAATATTGCACACCACTTTTTATGAAATTCATCGTTACAAACCTCGTACGAATAATCCTAAATATCCACCACACTGTGGTAATCATCACCTGGTGTTTTTTTTTTTAGCTCTATTAAAATGCTTTGGCTAAGTCAGAGAAGGCAGTTGGAAACTCCCATAGTTATATTCCATTTGGTTGAATTCCAGCTAGTCCATCACAATTGATTCCTAATTCCCGTCGTGTAATGCAAGTTTCCCTCATCGCTGCCTCCTAAACCTGGTAGCAGGCACAACAAATCCGATTAACCGTTTTATTGTATAATGTACTAGAGGCAACTGACAGTATAGCAGTATATAAATATTTTCCTTTTCCAAAAGAACCAATATCCACATGCTCCTACATTCCTTTCTTTGGACCCCATAATGGGTTTTGCATTCATCTTGAAGCATTTTAAGAGTCGATGGATTGAATAAATTTAAGGAGTGGTTATATCTTAGGACCCATGCTTTATCATGTTGGAAATGAGAGATTAATTTGAGGTATAATTGGTCGGCAAAAACTTAACACTGACCGAATTTTCACCTGTTGTGATTAGACATAAAATGATTATTGCATATGATAAAATATTGCTATTTTTCCATAAAATATGAGACTATAGTTGATATTTCACTAGCTAGAGGTCTGGCTTAGATAAAATGATTATTGCATATTGATAAAATAATTACTATTTTTCCCATAAAATATGAGACTATAGATTGATATTTCACTAGCTAAGGTCTGGCTTATTAGACGTAATAAATTGTATTTTTCATGTGATCTAGAGAGTGGCATATCTAAACTGAATAGGTTTTAACTTTACAAGGTTCTTGTCTCCGATATGATGATGATTCACTGTTGCATTTGATGATGGATCATGAGTGTGGTATGACACTCTCATATACATGCTAAATAAAACAACTTCTTTATTAATCAAATTAAACTCTTTGTTGATCTTGTCAGTGGTCGTCAATACATCATCTGGAATGCCCGTTCATTGTTGCTCCTGGCAAGCGGCCTGTCCCCAAAGCGTGGGGCTCTAAAAATAAGATAAAATAAAAAATTTGCTATGGTTAGCTGGCAGTTAGGTGGCAATTTATGTTTCCTGTTTGGCGTGGGACAGTGGGAGTCGGTGGAGTGTTGGGCGCATCCTCCTTTTATTAAATTTTTGGATTTGCAAATCTTCTGTTGACTCCACCTGCTGTCACGTGGTCTACCTGCTGTTTCTGCCCAAAACCACGAATGCTTGTTGCGCTCCATCAAATGCTGAAACAGATGAATTGCTTCAGCTTGCTCTGGACAGTGGATCATTGATGGTGAAATGAAGGTCTGTCGCCCTGATGTTGCGTGGGTGGCTGTGGATCCTCAAAATCGTGCTGTACAGGCAGCTTCCGTGGAGCGTAGAACTGATTTTTTTCTCCTGGGAGGGCCGTGAGGAAGATTTGGCTGTATGCAGCAGCTACAGGGTCGAGAGGTAAACTTATCTCAGAAAACCAGTGGCCTCCAGAGAGAGTTTGAGTGCGATAGCTACTGCAGGGCGATCCCAAGGAACCGTTGGTGCTGAACCTGATGTTCTGGTTGTGCGTGCGACCACAGTCATGATCTGCCGTTGCAAAAATCTTGCAGCTGTAGTAGAAGAACGGGGGTAAAGCTTTAGTTGAGTTGTCTTGCCTTTTCTTTTTGGAAGTTGCTTCTGTCTAGGTGGTGAAACTAACATGGAAGAAGCTCAATCAAATCTTGAGGCAAGTTTTGCAAGTGAGGCTGAGATTTCGTTCACTACTGTTTCTAATACTGACCGGAAGTTTTCCAGCACCTAGCCATGGGTTAGATATGGTGGTTATAGATGAAGCTTCAAGCTGGTGAAGTAGCTTATTACCTCCTCTTCCTGGGGGCGCTGTGAGGTGTGTTCTTGTCGGGGATCCACAGTAGAGCCCTACCACAGTGTTCAGCTAGACTGCAGACACGTATCAGTAAGGAAGAAGTTTTTTTTTTTAGCGCCTCCAGCAAGTAAGTTGTCCAACTTTGTTGTTTTCTGTTCTGTATCTCTACATCCTCAAATTCGGATTCTCTGCAAGATATTTTTTATCTAAATTCAACCTTGTGACAGTGAGAGTGTTACCAGCAGACCTGATGAAATTTATTTACAAAGATTCTCTTTTGAGATCTTACTTGTTGTTCGATGTAACTCATGGAAGAGAACCTCATAGAGGCCGATCTGTTTCATATCAGAATATTCATGAAACACAATTTACTCTGCTATTATATGAGCTGCTTCAACAAGTCACTAAGTTGGCAGGCATAAAGGTCTCTATTGGAATTATCATCACCTTACAAGCTACAGCTGTACTGTTTGCACCGAGAGTTTGATGTTGTCCTCATATATCACAAGAGGAAGGAAAGATTGGTTGTTGTATCTGAGGAAACAACTACCGGTGTTCACAGGCTGTACCAGATGCAAGCTATTGGATCGCTGCTCTTCCCTGCTATTAATGACAATGATTCTGTTACCAAGAGCAAGTTCGATAGCTTGTACGGATGCAGGCACTCTCTGCTAGATGGTCTGATGAGAGCCACTGATGTGATGATTGCTGGCAAGGTTGCTGTTGTCTGTGGAAATGGAGATATTTCTTCTGTTTCGTCGCCTTCACACAATTTTTACCTCCGTTGAGTTATTCCACTTCAGCTTCTCCACCGACTACGGCCTCTGTCTTCTCATAAATTGGTTTTCTGTCCAGTTTGTAGGCAGCTTGTTTACCCTAATGAGGCTGTGCAAACCCGATGCACACATCTTTACTGCAAGCCTTGCCTAGCTTATGTGCTGAGTACTACTAGGGCCTGCCCTTATGATGGGTATTTGGTTACTGATACAGATTCGAAGGCATTGCAAGAGGCAAATCCGGTACTTGGCTGATGCTATAGGCCGTGTGACAGTTCATTGCCTGTATTCCCCCAAAAGCAGCTGCATTGAAGCAATCTAGTGTTTGGACAGCCACCTATTGCATCCTTCTAGTCGTTGCCTTCAAAAGGGAATCCTGGTGTGGTATATTGCAAGAAAAGACCAGTGAAGCAGAGGATAAAGCGGAAGGTGTGTGGCTGTAGCAGTCCCCTGATCGACTGGATGCATTAAAACAGGCAAGATAGACTAACCATATACATAATATGCTAGTATCTAATAAACCTCTTGAAATGAAACTTTTTCCTTCTAGAAATTGGTTTAAATCTGTGATTTTGTGGATTTGTGTTCAATATATGGTTAACAGTTTGTTACTTCTGGATTTGCCTCTGTTGGTTGTTCTTGTTGACGTGATCAAACCCATTTATATATAAAACAAACAAAGGTTCTCAGTGTATGCTTCGATTGATCATATAATATATATATATATATATATATATATATATATATATATATATATATAATTTTAAAGTTACTTCTTTCTGCAAAAATGTCGTTGTTTTCTTTTGTGAACCTGGGTATGTAATCGCCCCTAGAACGTTGCAGCTTTGACTAGTATTGGGCTCCTATTATGTTATTGCCCTGGAGGAAAATATACAGTTAAATTATTATTATTATTTTTTATGATAAGCGTGATTATGCACTTCGTGTATTGTGCAAATTATTAGGGCTTTTGGAAATTAGAAGTTCAATATATATGCTTGTTAAGAAGGAAGTTTTGGGCCGAAAATATGTCCTGGGTTGATAGAAGGGCATAAATTATTGATAGAACCCCATTTGATTCTACTCTTTCTATGAGTAAAATTTGATAAAATTAATGACCTTTATGGTGTTAAGATATGGTATGTTGATGTTTCCTTGTGTGATCGATTTAATTATGTATAGACATAATGCCTTGATGGAGTAAGGTAATATCTTTCACGGTTCGTGAAAGTTAAGGTTTTCATCAACTGCTTAAGGTAACATGAAGTTCCTTAATTTAGTCAAACTTGTTTTGTACTTCCTTCCTTGATGAGTGACCTTTCATTACAAATTTAGAATGATTGTGATGGAAGGTCGTGAATATATTTTGTTGTCTAAAAAGGGAAAAGAAGCTATGGAATAGTTTGTTTATGTATCGAACGTAATAATTGTAATAACATCGTTATAGAAGTTCATTATTGGAGGATATCTATCTTCGATGGTATATTATGTGTTTAATCACTGCATAGGTTACCATAAACTTAGTGATGAGATGTAAATTAAAGAGAGTTGAGAGACCTTTTCCCTTTGTATACATCGTTTATGATATTAGGAAGTGAGTTGATGTCGGAAAATTTCAACCAAGTCTAGATTCATGGCTATGTTCCTCTAGAACGGGAGGATTATAAATCTAAGGTATTATGAAAATTGCAAGGATGTGTTTAGAATGCTAGATTGCCTACTCAACTTGGGTATTAATGAGGCTTGTCGCTATTCTGGCCCTGGTTATGTTCAGTAGGTAGGCTGTTAGGCAATGCCTATTCCGGACATTCTTACCGTCCTTTCCACTCATCCTTATTAGCTATGAAGTCACTTATTACCTAAGATATAATGGTTGTGGGTTTGAATATAAGATTTTCATCCTTTAAACCTTTTTGATTACATGATGGAACTTTTTTTTTACCCTCGTTGTTCGTTTATAGCCTATTAGGCCTATGGCCCTACGGAACGATTCCAAAACTATAATCTTTTTGGCAGCTAAGATCGGGTCTGGTTTTTTATCTTTTGACTTCACCTTGAGAATGTGGATTGATGGGTTACACTTTAGATTTCAATCACGTAATCTACGGGATTACATGATTGAAATCCTAATACTCTCAACTCTTGTGTCTAATCATTTAAATTTCATACTCTTGCATATTTGGTTGTCAAACTTTTGTAGTTTTAGAGGTATTTTCATAACTAAAACTTATGGTTTTCTTCTTAGTTGATATGTTGAAAATTATATCTTGTTTCCAAAAGGTTGTTAGAGGTTAGAACTTTGATCCATTTCCTGAAATAGAATGTTTCCTTTCATGGTATTGTTAGCTAGTAGCTTATTGTTGCTATGTATAGTCTTATCTTGCTCAGTTCTCACGAACTGACTCAGGTTATTAATTGTTGCAGATGGCTTACGTGGTTAGATGATGGAAAGACTTGTAGATTATTGCATCAATCTTGGTTATGATGTTCCTTTGTACGAATGTGTATTATGTTATAAAATTTGGAAAGGGCCTTTGGACATTTTAGAAGAAGGGTCAGTGCCTAGTAAATGTATTGTAGAGTATTGTTGTTGTAACTGTTGAAACTTTGGCTTGTTTGGTTATCATGTGAAAGATGAAATTTTGATTACCGCTTGGTTATGGGATATTCTAGTGAATTTTAACCCTTAGTATAGTAGCGGGGCATGTCCCATGTTATTACTCTCTTGCTCCCTAGTCATGGTTCAATAGAGATGGTATGTCCCTTTGATTTGTGCATCATGTTGGAATGAATTGATATAACCTTGTTTTGTTTCCGCAAACGAGTACTGTTAAACTTTGCTCTTGAGTTAAAATGTTGAGTTGTAAATCCTCCTAAGGCTTAGTAGCAATGAGTTTGTAAGTACTATAAAGTGAGCTGGATAGTCTTGACAAAGTAAGTTAAACTAAAAATCTATGTATATGAACATATTAATGTAGATGTGATCTACTTGATAACCTTTGAGACTTGGAACAATCAAGAGGAAACTATGTTTTGTAACGAAATATGTTAACTTATTATTATTATTTTATTCGAGCCAAGCTAATAAACATTATCCTTTTATGGTGAAATCTTAAATGACCTCATGGTGAAAGCAATGGTTAGATTTTAGAAGATGATAGGATTTAATAAGTAGGAGGGAAATCGATTAATTAAACCTTAAATATCTCTCTATCGTTTGGAATGTTTTCCTTTGTCAAACTTAATTAAGTAAAGTCTAGATGGAACATTTAACCAATCTTGATAAACCCTTAACCTCAATAAAAGACGGATAGTAAACCATGTGACCCTGAAGCTAAATTCTGTTGTCCTGTTCTGTTAACCCATGCCTTAATTCATGGTGATATTTCTTAAGCAAGGTCAAAATTTGATCCTTAAACAAGAAGGTTATTGTTATGAACCCTAAGCGGTACTTCCCTCAATCGGAACTTATGCCTTCACCTGTGTAACAGAGGTGTGGAACATGTGTTAGTGGCTTGAATAAGATTAATTAACCTTGTAAGAAATGGAAAATGTTCTAAAATCAAATGAATAAGAAAGATTTGGACATCAAATTGATGATCCCAGTTTAGAAAGCTTGGCCTTAAGCTATTTAGTCAACAGTTGAAAAGAAAGAAGTTCTCCCTTGTGAAAAGAATTGTGTGAATCATTACATGAAATTTTATAAGAACGTAAGTTAAGAATTAAGAGACACTTTAGTAAACAAGAAAATTTAACAAGAAATTCCTCATGGGATGCCCTAGCTGTGAGTGTGTCATGTGGTTGGACTTCCATGTTGTCTTGTCAAAAGAAGAGTACATTGTCCTTGATAGGTGTGAACGTTTCCGTGCTACCTTTATGGCCATCCTTGTATCAAGTTGTTCACAGTGTTAGTTGTATCCTTGGTGACGACATGTTGTGTCATGTTATGTGTCAAGCAAGTCAAAAAAAAAAAAAAGTTATCCTGTATTTCACTGTGTTGCCCTTGTGTTGGTATTTTTGGTCTGTTACACTATTGGCTACTATTCAAACTGGTCTTCATAATGGCCCCATATCCTTTGAGGTTTATCCAAATTATCTAGTCAGCATGTAAAAGGAAGATTTGTTAAAGCGAGTATTGCATCTACATCTTGCTACCACGGGTCTGCACATGAAGCCTAGCGCTTGTCCCTTGGCTATTCATTACAAAATCATTATCACCTTGTTAACACAATGTATCTTGCCATCAAGCATGGTATCTCTAAGGGCATCAGCGTGGTGAGTCACACTAGTATAGAAAGTTAGAAAATTGAACCTGAAGTCATTTCGTGGTCTCAAATTAAAGTCCCAAAGAATGGATCTAATTATGAGTCATAACCTTAATGCTTTGTCGATGATTTTGTACAAATTATTGAGTGAAAAGTATTTGAATTCAGTGGTGGATTGCAGGCTACAGGTATTGCTCTTTTTAAATAGCTCGTGACACACTACTTACCTACACTCGTTTATTTTACTCTTTTTTAGATTTAGTTAAGTGGCTTACAAGTTACATAAATTGCAGTCTGTGTGGTTATATAAATTAGGATGTACTGTTGTGTTCTTAATACAAATCGGCCAGGTCCTCCACCTCCAAAATCTGCCCCTGCGTAGAAATCAGAGGAAGATCACCCTCCCTTGGTTCTAATGATGATTGTAATGTGAATTGCGGAAGCTGCCACCACATCTTTTTCGTAGGATCTAGAAATATAATCTCAAAATGCTTCTCTCTCAAGAAGCATAAAATTCTCTTATAATATCGATTGCTTTTTTTTCTCCCAATATTAAGTTGCTCCATGCTATTCCAAGTTAGCTACCAAGAATATTCTAAAAAAAACTCTAAACTTCCTAAAATGTTTAATTATTTTAGATAAATGAACCCTTGAGCAGCCAAAACAATTAGGACGGAGCCAACAAAAAAACCCTTCGTATATTTTTCTCTCAAATTCTGACCTTTATTTGTTTTTTTAAAAAAAAATACCATATGACAAACCAGGGTTTCTAATTATATTTCTAGCCATTCCATTCTTTCACAAAGAACAATGGTCCAAGATACATGTCTTCAACGATACCAATGTCTTCAACTTTTCCACTAACAAGCAAAAGCTTCTAGCTTAGAACCATTTTTATGGTTCTAGATGGGTCTACTAGATATATATCCCATGCGGTTTTAGTTCATTTAAATTTATTAATGTTTTTATCTTCTTTGTTTTTACATTAAGCGGGACCTAAGAGATGGTAAATTACAAATGATTTATTTTTCATTAGTTCCTACCTCATCGTGTATTTGTGTACTTACACAAGAGATTCACAATATTTTGTGAAGTTGTCTTGTAGAAATACTTGGGAGCAACATATTATTCGTACATGTAAGATTGAGGTGTAGCACATGTTCATGGATTCCTCCAGCTTTTAGAGGTACCAAATGTAGAGACAATTAACTAGAGTGACATATTTGTTGTCAACCAATCTAGAAATTGCTTCGATAAATTTGTTTCTGCATGGAACTCCCATGCCATTTCTTGCAGATCAAAATATATTCATTGTCCAATCCAAGATGATCCATGCTTATTAAACACATCACAAATATTGGTTGTCGACCCTTTTTTAGACCTAAAAGAAATTTTGAATCGCGTACAAAGACACACCAAATGATCTGAACAAACATTCATGTGAAAGAAAATGATGCTAAATGGCCAGATTCCCATATTGTAATGTTGGTAAATAACCTTATGGATCCTTCAGAAGCACATAGGTGGAGATACCATGTCATTATTTCCTACCCTCATCGTGTATTTGCGTACTTACACAAGAGATGCACAATATTTCGTGTATTTGTCTTGCAGATATACCTGGGAGCAACATACTATTCAGACAGGTAAGATCGAGGTATAGCACATGTTCATGGATTCTTCTAGTTTTTAGAAGCACCAAATGTAGAGACAATTAACCGGAGTGACATGTTTCTTGTCAACCAACCTAGAGACTGCTTTGATAAAAAAAATTCTACATGGAACTCTCATGCCATTTCGTGCAGATTAAAATATATTCATCGTCCAATCTAAGATGATCCATGCTTATTAAACACATTACAAATATTGGTTGTCGACCCTCTTTCAGACCTAAAAGAAATTTTGAATCGTGTGCAAAAACATACCAAATGCTCTGAACAAACATGCCTATGAAAGAAACTGACTGGATTGCAATGTTGATACAAAACACCTTGAGAGTTGCGTGGACATTCATCCCTTGTCCTTAATGTTGCACAAAAGGTCCAGTAAATGTCAGCCAAAAAAATATGGTAGATTAAACATCCACAACCCTTCAATGTTGTCAATTTAGAGAGAAAATTTTAACTCCCAACCTGTGCTCTCTAACCATGCAGTTCTTAAATATATTGCTAAATATGCTTCCAAGGTAGAGCAATGTTCTAAATCATACCATCAATTCAATTTTTCAACTTGTACTCTATTCTCATTGCTTTCCATTTTTTTCCCTCATGGATCATGTTCTTGATTTTCGATAGCCAATCCTCCCCGCTTTTCTATCTTTCACACATTCTTTCCCTCTCGATCCCTTTTGGCGTCCATAGAGCCTTCTCAAGCTCTATGATCAGACGCATCGCAAAGAAACTGGAACAGCTCGCTCTTGGAAAAGAAACTGGAACGGTTCACTTCTTCGGAAAAAACTTTGAAATGTCTCTCACAGTTTCTGTGGCCTATTTCTGTATCTGGCCTTCGCTGTAGTTGAAATTGTTGGTTTGATTATTTTATTTTATTTTTATTGTGGGCTTGTGACATTGAACGCTTGTTAGAGTTGAGGTAATTTTTGCTTCTTGTAAATTCTACATAACAATGAGTAAACTCATCCTTAAAACTGTGAAAAATAGTTGGTCATGGATTATGTGACTGTTTAGAAACCCCAACGCCCTCTTATCTCCTTCCATTGCCATCAACATAGGTATTGGGGCACACATCAACCAAACTTCTATGTTCTTCATTGCGTTTGGGTATTGCGATAACGGTTTGGGCAGACATGCTCTAGATAGATTGTGTGTACATATTATTTTAATGTTTAGTTCTTGAAATCTATTTCGAAATCATGTTACAAATACGTTTCGATAATCATTTGAACAATACAATGATCATGGCAATGTCGAATACCACACAACAAATACATAGAGAAACCAACTTGTCTTCACCTACCATGCGTAGGTTCATAACAAAGACCTCCTCCACACCACAAACCTTCAACTTCGGTAGGATTTGCCATATCATGGCCTTGTTGATATTATAGTAGTGGTCACGAAAATTGTTATCTAAGGTGAATTTGAGAGAAATCACCCTATGTTTCTATTTCAAGGCTCTAAAACTTCTTAGTGTAATAGTCTATATGCACTAATATTAAGTTGTTTTAGTTTATCTTATATATCCTAGGCTCACTTAATGCACACCTCGTAGATTTATAATAGGATAAGTGCCATACTTAATAAATTCCACCACATCCCGTGTGTCCCTATTAAGTGGTCACTAATTTCCACATGTATCATTCATACGGTCAAAAATAAATGTGAACCACAAATCTTTCTTTTGGTTTGTCAAAAGTAAAATCAAAGCAAAATTCTTTCTTTTACGCAACTCTCGCTTTTACAATATTTGGACATCTTCTTTTTGTTTATTATGACCAATTTGAACAATTAGTGCTTTTGGTGAATAATATATTATTTCCATTATTTATTCTTTTATGTTTGTTGGAGTATGTTTTCTTCCTTTTCAGTGTCAACCCATTTTTTGGTGCACCATAGGATTCCCCCATTCCTACATGGTATCATGGAACAGAGATCAATTGCAGAAGATAGAATGATATTCATTCAATGTGTCTTTACAAAACAGAGTGCAAAGCCTTATAAAGGCTGTGAGAGGAGAGAAGGAGAGAGAGGACAGTTATAAATGTCCATTAACTATACGTTAATAACAATGGATTACACTAATGCTAACATTCCCCCCCTTAATACATTTTTCGTACAAATATACATTTCCTGATAATAGGTCCCCCCCTTAATGAGAACACCGAAAAGAGGTTCTTCACACGAGCATGTGCCTAAATGGTCTCACAAGGTTTTTCTAGGGTTGACCAGAATCTAGAGGGACCAGGAACAACACACTTCCAACTATTCACCATTGTATTTGGTTGAAATGCATTTTGTTTAACTATAAGGCAACATGAGCATCTAGACAAACAGTTTGCCCAAAAAGCAAGCACGATACTGTTAAAAGACAAATAAATGTAACTTCCTCGAACGGATCCAACACATCAATGTCTTTGCTTGTTGTCTAAAAATTTGATCTATACTTTGTGCTTTTTTTCCTGCTTCATTTTTTCTTTCCACTCCGTAATATTTCACTTTAGGAAATTCATCTTACAAACTCGTACGATATCCTAAATATCCACCACACTGTGTAGCATCACCTGGTTAGCTCTATTATGCTTGGCTAAGTCAGAGAAGGCAGTGGAACTCATAGTTATATCCATTTGGTTGAATTCAGCGAGGTCAGTCACAATGATTCCTATTCCGTCGTGTATGCAAAGTTCCTCATCGATGCATCTAACCTGGTAGCAGGCACCACATCCGATACCGTTATTGTATATGTACTAAGAGGCACTGACAGCAGTAATATTAATATTTCTTCCAAAAGAACCATATCCACATGCTCCTACATTCTTCTTTGGACTCCCATAATGGGTTGCTCTAGACTTCACATAATCCCCACCGATATCGACGCAGCTAAAATTAAGTAGGCTCTGTATGACTATCAATAGTAAAAAACTGCAAGAAGACATTACAGCCGCTGGAGAAGTCATTCAGTTCAAGAATGAAGTGACAGAGCATTCCGCGTGTGCAAATTCCTTTTGTTACGATTTCCAAGCTATATAATTATTTTAGATTTATCCTCATGTTGAGTGCATACACTAGGACTTGTTCAAATGGTGTCCCGTTAGTTGTCGGATTGGGTGGAGTATTCCGCATGTGCAAATGTCTCATTGCATAAATCTCAGCCAATGCTCGGGAATACTTGACAACTTTAAAATACTCAAATTTCCTTTAAAAAAAACATAAATTTAAACCATAAACAACACTTCCAACTATTCACCATTGTATTTGGTTGAAATGCATTTGTTTAACTATAAAGGCCAACATGAGCATCGCTAGACAAATAGTTTTCCCAAAAAGTAAGCACGATACCATTAAAAGACATATAAATGTAGCTTCCTTGAATGGCTCCAACACATCGATGTCTTTGTTTGTTGTTTAAAAATTTGATCAATACTTTGTGCTTTTTTTCCTGCTTCATTTTTTCTTTCCACTCCGTAATATTTCACTTTAGGAAATTCATCTTACATACTCGTACGATATCACTGAATATCCACCACACTGTGTAGCATCAACTGGTTAGCTCTATTATGCTTGGCTAAGTCAAAGAAGGTAGTGGAACTCATAGTTATATCCGTTTGGTTGCATTCAGCGAGGTTAGTCACAATGATTCCTATTCCATCGTGTATGCAAAGTTCCTCATCGATGCATCTAACCTGGTAGTAGGCACCACATCCGATACCATTATTGTATATGTACTGAGAGGCATCAACAACAATAATATTAATATTTCTTCCAAAAGAACCATATCCACACGCTCCTACATTCTTCTTTGGACTCCCATAGTGGGTTGCTCTAGACTTCACATAATCCCCACACGATATTGACGCAGCTAAAATTAAGTAGGCTCTGTATGACTATCAATAGTAAAAAAACTGCAAGAAGACATTACAAGCCACTGGAGAAGTCATTCAGTTCAAGAATGAAGTGACAGAGCATCTCCGCGTGTGCAAATTCCTTTCGTTACGATTTCCAAGCTATATAATTATTTTAGATTTATCCTCATGTTGAGTGCATACGCTAGGACTTGTTCAAATGGTGTCCCGTTAGTTATCAGATTGGGGTGGAGTATTCCGCATGTGCAAATGTCTCATTACATAAATCTCGGCCAATGCTCGGGAATACTCGACAACTTTAAAATACTCAAATTTCATTAAAAAAAACATAAATTTGCAGTGAAAACCGTGTATTTGCAGTGTTTTCTTTCATTTCTATTAATGCTTTCTTTTTTTGGGACCTTTGCGATAGCCTTCAAACTTGTGTCTGAGGATGCGCAAATTGGAGTGTAAACATTAAGAAAACTCTTAAAATAGCAACAAAAAAACCTACGCGTTTGTTGATATGTGAAGTCAACATTTGAATAAGAAGGTTGCGACCAAGCTGGTAGGTGGGACGATTAGTCCGAGCACGGGAGAATACTCGCCGAGTTTTGGAAAGCTATCCAATATTTTTAATTACTAATCTGTCTACAGGCGATCAAAGCTCATGATTCTTTCAGAAGATTGCAAGAAGTTGCTTGGTCCAAAAAGGTGCAAAAATGGATTTTATGAAAATAAGAAAAATATTGCCATCAATGCGTAGAGCTCGAGAAAATATGCACTTTTAGAGAAAACGACACCTGAAACGGAGCCACAGAATGAAAGTTATGGCACATGCAAGTTTTTGCTGCTACATCTTCCCAGACCCTTTCCAAAAATGGCAAATTTTTTTCTATGCTTGTGTTTTCTTCACCAAAAATCCAAAAAAGGAAAGAAATGCGAATTAAATCGCGAATTTCAACGCATTTAATTGGGCCTGTTAAAATCCGGCGAATTTTGATTTTTTTCCTTGTAGTTCGCCGAATGCAGCAACTTAGATTAATATACACAAAACCCAAGTTAGTGCATGTAGATAAAATGATGGATTTTAAGCATATACATGTCGATGATAACTGACAATCTTTTGTAACATGCATGATTAAGATATGATGATGCAAATATTAAATGTGTCATGTGACAACCCCTTTTAACAATGATATACACTGTTCAACAATGTCAGATTCCCAACGTCACAACAGCCTTTGTGAGTAAGTACTTGTTCCTTTATTGTTGTTAAATTACATGTTCACTGTTGCATGCCTACTATCGTACACCATCTGTGACTGAAAGTTCCTATGTTGAATTTTGGAATGCCCTCACTTCTTGAATGAACACTTTGTTTTTGCCCATTTCTGGAGGGAAAGACATGGAGATTAACAGAAGGCATTCTGAATGATAAATGTCAAAAGCTTGCAAGTGAAGTAATATAAAATTTAAACGATCCAAAGACAATGTTACTCAAAGGTTCTAGGAACAAGCAATGCAGAAACAGGGGGACAAGTTGTCAATTTGGTTGGAGAATATCCCTCTCCCCCAACACGTATGGGACAAAAAAGTGAACAATTGTCCAACATATATAAAAACAAACAAAACAAATACAAAAGTATAAAGTTTACAAACTATTTAACACCTGCAATGTTACTAAAATGACCAAGGCTCTTGTTTCACTTTCACATTATTTTTTGTTCTTTCACTAAAGTAATCATTTGCTAATCAAATAAAGCTGTACATATACGTGCTTCATAAGCGCAGAAGTTGAACCCTGAAGTTCTGTTGGTAACACTTCATTCTATAGGAATGTTTCTATACAGTAGCATTCTATACACGCTAAGTACACTCGGTCCTCTATTCTGATTTACAACATTAGTAATGAATAATAAATACGACTATAAATACATTTTATTTGAGTCTATTCTCAAGAAATCTATTGCCTGATATATAGTTATATCCTATCATGAAAAAAAATCTTCCTTTCCTATTTTATAATTCACTTATAGTAGGTACACTTGAATTATGACACTATGCCATGTCGGAGTTGTATAGACCTCTAGGCCTTTAAATTTCATGTCCATTATTTCTTTCCTAGTCATCTAAAGCGGATAATGCAAATATATCTAGCATTCTACAGTTGACGGAAGATGGCTAGTGTCACACCCTTAACCATTAACCGCAAACATCTAGTTCATAACAGGAATGGAGGTTAAACTATATTCCATCTTAAAGTGTGCCTTAAAAGCTTTCCAACATCATATAAAAAGTTTATACTCGCAAAAAAAAAATCATTTTAACCCCATCTTAAATTTCCAATTCCGCGACATATTTGAATGTGTCAAACCGAGTTCATGTGATTTTTTCTTCCCTTTGACACACAATAGTTGCAAGAAGAAAAACAATTTTTTGGGGATTAGTGCCCTTGTTTCTGAAAGCCCCAACACTTAAAAAATCCTAAAAGGAACTTGGGTGCATTTAATTTACTCTCTCATTATTGAATGGAAGATTACAGCATAGGAGTAAATGACACTCCATCATAGTTACCAGATACAAAAAATTTGGTGAGCATGGAAAAAGAAAGAGGTTTCGCTGAAATTCAAAAAATGTTCACTTCAGTCTGGAAAATATAAAAAATTAAGATTAGAATTTTTTGGTTTAAAATAAAAAATGTATTCATTTACTATTTCAAAAATTAAAGATAATATTAGTCATAATTTATAATACTATTATATATTAAATATTATTATTGTTAATAATTATTATTATGACTATGAAACATACAATTAATTTGCTTTGTAATTAGAAACAAATAATATTATATAAATCAAATTTATCTGAGAAAAATAAGAGTTACACCAAAGCATGGAATCCTTGGAGACAATGCCATTTTGTTGTCCATATAGACAAGGAGAATAACTAGCAATTGCACCTGAAGTACGGAGGATACATCAATAAGAAGTTCTTAGCTAATATATTTATCATAAAATATTATTTTCTTTATTTTTTATTTAATGGAATAAAAGAGTTTGTGATTAGGACAATTTACTATCACCACAAGCCATTATAGGTGATCATTCTTGACAACATCGAATGTCATTGTCATGGTTTTTATGTATTTTTTTAATTATTTTTAACATCCAAAAAATTCAGAATAAAAGAAGAAGAAATGGACAAATCCAGACCATATCCAGTTTCAAGCTAAAGGGGATGGAAACATCAACAATCAGCTAAGCAACATCATCATCCCAGGAGGTGGTGTCTTTACTAAACAAGAAAGTGCTTCCTAACTAAATTACTTCCCAACCAAAAGATAACGCTGTGAATTACATGTGGGCATTCTTTGTACTGAAGATTCTTCGCCTTATTTTATGAAGATCTTGTCAATTATTAGAAGAACATTTTTTTATTTCTTTCACTTGCAGTATAGCTATCTGTGTTTATGCTTATTCAGACAATTCTTACGAATTTTCCACATATAAAATTGAGCAGATGGTAACAATATTGAATACTACAAAACAGCTATTCTTGGCTTTGAAGTAATAGACAATGCTCGTGAATCAAAATTTAACCACTGCATAATTTAAGTTGTTTCTATAATTGTATCGTTTGTTTCTTTAAAAATTTGATAAGGATTTGACAAGGCTAGCTTCAAATCTTTCTGAGAGTAGCTTATTTTTTGGGCTTAGTTGTGGTATGGATTTATACTTTTACTGGTTTGAAGAATTCACATGGTTTCTTCCTTAGGTTTTGGATACAACTGTTGTGTTTATTTAGCCTGTGAGTTCTATTATTTCTTGAATTTAGATAAATGTTTTTTAATGCATAACGTAAATCCTGCATGGTTAACTGATCTTGATTGATCAGATTATGAACGAAAAGTTTTGATTGCAGAAAAGAAAATCTTCCCTATAGTACGGAAAGATACAGACATGTTTCTTCATTTTGAACCTGCCACAGGGTTATTTGGGGTCAAACATTCTCCAACACTTTTTTTTGGTTAGTTAATATCCACATTTGTACTTAAATGTTTTCATCCAATCTTCTTTGTGCGTTGTCACCTTAATCACTGCGTGTTTTTGTTCCAAGTGAGGGAGTGACCTGCTCGACTTGTTATCTTATGGAGCTCCTTTGTAAACTCCTCCACACTTGAATCATTTTCTCACAAATTTTGCAGCCTCTTCAGCAAATCTAGCTGATAATCGCTAGGCAAAAACTTTCCTTTCAGATTTGCAACCAACTACTTCTAGCAAGTGATTTTGTCTTTACCCCTTGTATTGGGCTACAACTGGACTTCTTTCCACAATAATACAACATGAACTCTTGTTTGACCTGCAATTTTCACTTTGCATGATTGCCTCGAAGTAACAAGCTACCCATCTGATATTGAATGTGTCCCAATCGTCTACACAAGATGGGGCCCAAGTGATCACAACACAACCCTATGCAATCAAATCAACTAAACGGTTACAACTATAGAATTAAGTTAGATCCAAGTTGGCTAATTCAAACTAGAAGCTCCAAATGTTATGCGCTGCAAATGTGCAACTACACATAAGATTGTGTACAAAACCTCTTCAATGAATCCTTGTGCGGTTGCGAAATACAATGAAATATCCCTTGTGGGATACCACTTAAAAATGAACAAAATATTGAAAATTTGCAGCCAAATAAAATATTATTTTTGCAGATTTTTACAGTTAGGGCAGCGAATTAAAGAAAATTAATATCTCACAATATATCCACACGAATTACTTGAAAATTTAAAGAGAGCTTGCTAATATTATAAAGGACATAAGAAAACTGTTTTTGGAATTTTAAAGAAATTAAGAATGCTGCCAGAAAATTACAGCGTGCCCTAGACAGCTGGAAAACTTTTAAAATTCGTAACCCTCCAAATAGAAGAGCAGAAATTATGAGACTATGGAAATAACATTAACAAATATTGGAAATGATATTTCAACCTTCAGGTCTAAAAATGGCCAACTGGAAACCCCCTCCAAATAGAGGCTGCAAGTGGCCTAGCTTGGAAAAGGGATGGAAATTGATAAAGATGCCTTCAAAGTGACACCAAGCCCTGCCCAAATGGCTGCCGTAAATCTGATCTGAAAACCCTCTGATTATCTTCCCCAAATGCCCCCAATATCCTCAAAACCCTTCCTCTGAAACCTCTGATAATATCTATGTAACACAACCTTGAAAGCAGCTCCAAAATGACAAGCTAGAGTAGATCTCTCACTACTGAATAATGCCCTACTAGCTAGGGATGAATCTCACACCACCGAAGCTAGGATTCTTGTGGGATTTCACTCCACAAGCTGTAGATTTGCAAATAGCAGTTGCACGTTAAGGAAAATAATTATGTATCAGAAGTCCTTTTCCTTTCTCCCCCAGCTCCTTATATACTTCTCCAAGGCAAAAGATCCCCAATAAACCCTGGACGCATTTCTTTCCATGGAAGGGCCAATAAAATAAAAGTAATTAAAGTTTACTTTTTCCTTTTTAAGTCGCCATGGTCCAAAAGTGACCCCAAACGCAAAACTTGAATATTAGTACCATGTGGCCCCTTCCCAATAGCTCCCAGCGTCCACGGCCCCTCGGGTATGACCAAGGCTTGGACTCGACTTGGCCATTAGGCCTTTGGCGTAGGAAAGGGGACATTACAGTCCTCCCTTCCCAAATTTTGTTTGTCCTCAAGCAAATGCAAATTAGGATGCTGCAAAATCTACTCTCCCTCCCAAGTAGCATCCTCAAGTGGCAGCCCCTTCCATCACACCAAATACTCGGTGATTACTGTGCTCCTAAGCCCCCTTTGTCTCTCTTCAATAATGGATTCTGGTTCCAACACCCACTTCCCCTCCTCATCTAGTGGCGGTAACTCTGTAAATGGTACAATATGTTGTCTGAGTGCCTTCTTAAGGCATGAAACATGGAAGACATTATGTATCTTAATGTGCTCCGGTAGCTCTAGCTCATATGCAACTGCCCCAACTCGACAAACTACTTGGTACGGACCACAAAACCATGGTTTCAATTTCTCTGCACCCTTTTGCTTCAGTGAGGGCTGCCTATATGGTTGTAAACGTAGGAATACTAGATCCCCAACCTCAAAAGACCTCTCTATCCTGTGTCGATCTGCATATACCTTCTGTTGATTATGTGCCTTCTCAAGGTTCTCTTTGATAGCCTTCAGAATATCCTGGTTCTCCTGTAACCAATCTCGAGCTTTGGGAGCTCAGCATGGTAATACCAAATCCACAAATGTCATAGCATCGTACCCATACAAGGCTCGGAAAGAAGTCATACCTATGCTCATCTAGTAGGTGGTATTGTAGCAATACTCACCCATGTGTAACCATTTAATCCATGCCCGTTGATATCTTGTCACATAACTCCGCAAGTAGCCCTCTATCCACTTATTGACTATCTCTATCTGCCCATCTGTCTGTGGGTGGTAGCTAGTGTTAGGAGTCAACTCCGTACCTGCTAGTCTGACGATCTCCTGCCAAAAGGTGCTCATGAAGATCTTGTCCCTGTCACTTACAATATTTTTAGGCAACCCATGTAGCCTAACAATACCGGTATAGAAAATCTGGGCCACATCCACTGCCTCGTGTCCCTTGGGTAGGGAAAAGAAATGAGCATACTTAGTTAATCGATCAACTACAACGTAAATGCAGCTATGCCCATGCACTAAGGGAAGCCCTGTGATAAAGTCCATAGATATGCTTTCCCATTTTTGTTCGGGAATGGGGTGGGGTTGAAGTAATCCTGTTGGAAAAGACTGCTCGGATTTGGTTTGCTAGCAAACCATACACTCTCTGACATGATTAAGGACATCGTCCTTCATCCCCTTCCATGTAAATCTCTCTCTGATAAACCTGTATGTTTTGAAATACACAGGATGTCCAGCTAGTGGTGTATCGTGTACTGCTCGAAGGATCTTCTCCTTCATTTTGGATCCTGGTACAAGGAAAATCCTATCCTTGTAGAAAATGAGATCATCCACTACTCTGTATCGGTCATCATGTATAATAGTATCCATGATCTCACATGCAAACTGATTTTTGGAATACTCAACAAGTATATGGGCCTTCCAATCCGCTGAAATCTCAAACATAGAACTAAGCATAGAAGTGAGGTAAGGCCTCCTAGATAAAGCGTCAGCAACAATATTATTCTTACCTCTAGTGTACTCTATGTCAAAGTCATATGTTTGTACCTTGTTCACCCATCTTTGCTGACGATCGTTGAGCTCCTTGTGTCCCAAGAAGAACCTCAAACTGTTGTGATCCGTACGAACCATGAATTTGGTGCCCACAAGGTACTGTATACATTTGGCCAAAACATGCATAATGGCCAACATCTCCTTGTCGTAAATTGAATACCCTCTCTCCATGGGTTTCAATTTACGACTCTCATAGGCGATGGGATGCCTATCCTGCATGAGAACTACCCCAACACCCTCTCCTAATGCATCACACTCTAGAATGAATGGGCGAGAGGAATCTGGTAATGCAAGGACGGGACATGAACTCATCACCTCCTTGAGGTGATCAAAAACCTGTTGTGTTGCGTCCGACCAAGTAAAGCCCCCTTCATGGTCAAATCGATCAATGGAGCAGTCAACCAAGAGAAATTCTTTACGAACCTCCGGGAGCATGTGCACAACCCCACGAATCCTCTCAAATGTGTCAATGTCCTAGGTGGCGGCCAATCCAGAATTGCATGTATCTTCTTTCTATCCACCTTCAATGTACCCCCACCAATCACATATCCCAAGTATAGAAGTTTGGTCATGCCAAACTCACACTTAGAGGCTTTTGCATATAAAAAATTAGCTTCTAATATCCCAAACTAAAATATCATCAAAGAAAACCAATACAAACTTCCGCAAGTGGCGGTTGAACACATGATTCATGCAAGACTGGAATGTAGTTGGAGCATTAGACAATCCGAAAGGCATCACCAAGAACTCAAAGTGACCGTAATGGCATCTGAAAGTTGTCTTAGGCACATCCTGCTCCATGACTTTGATCTGATGATATCCAGAACACAAATCTATTTTCGAAAAATAGATTGCACCATGTAGCTCGTCCAGCAACTCATCAATGTGTGGTACGGGATACTTGTTCTTTATTGTCTTCTTATTCAAGGCACGGTAGTCCATACACATCCGCAAGGTCCCATCCTTCTTCTTCAGCAATACCACCGAAGAAGCAAAAGGGCTAGAACTCGGTCTAATATGCCCCATATCAATGAGCTCCTGTATAGTCTTCTCGATCTCATCCTTAAACCGTTTGGGGTGACGGTAAGGAGAGGTAACCACCAGTCTAGCATCCTCGAGCTCAATCACATGCTCAAATCCCCTATCTGGAGGTATGTTTGGAGGTATGTCACCAAAAACTGCACTATGTCTGTCCAATAAGCCATGTATATCCACATGATACTCCTGTTGTCCATCCTCTGATTTCTTGGTCGAAACCAAACAATGTACTACCCAATCCACCCCGTTGTGCCTATAGATCCTCTCGATCCTCTTGGCCATAACAACTCGAGGTGCCTCTGAAGGTAAGCCCCTCAAAATCACATTCCTCCCTTCGGACTTACACTTCAGCTCTATCGTCTGGAAGTTAGTCTAAAACTCACCAAGGGAATGAAGCCACTATACTGCAAGCACTATGTTGGTCTCTCCAATACCAACAATATAGAAATTATTGGTAACTGTATAGTTACCCATCGTGATGCTCAATTGGGGAACTATACGTACCCAAAATTGTGGGGTAATGCACTACCAAAACAATGTAACACGTGCCCCAATGATGACACAGGTCTCCTCGCAAGGTGTTCGAGATCCGGAAAAGCTCCTCCAAGTATGAGTTAACATCCCGCATGCCCCGCTTAGCCCCTACATGCTTTGTTGTTATCTTTTCCCCTCTTTTCTTTATGTTTTGTTCTTCAGTTATGAAACCACCACCCTGCCTGGGTGGCGGTCTCGTGACCGCCGCCCAGTCAGGGCGGCGGTCCTGTAACCACCTCCCTACTCAGGGTGGCGGTCCTTCACACATTTTCCAGAATGATCTTTTTAACGCGACTCACGTAAATTTCAACGTTTACTAGCTTTTTTCACCGCCTTTGGCTTGCATTAATGATTTTGGTTCCCTGGAATAGTGTTTTGGCATTGTTTATGGTTTAAGAGATCAATTTGGTTTTTACCTTTGGGTAAATGCAAATGCTATAAATAGTTGGCTTGTGCTCAAGAAAATGGCCCCTCAAATTTGCCTCTGAATTTCTCATTTCAATAGCTTAGCCTTTCATTCTTGTTTAGGATTCATAGTTTCATTTCTTAGATGCATAGTTAGCATTGTTTAGCTGTCAGAAAGCCACATATCCATCTTGTGCAAGTGTTGTCATTACTACACGCAATCCATTGAAGTAGAACAATTTAATTTTCAGTAGGAAGCCATTAAAGTTGCAAGTTTTACTCGTCAAAATAGGATAGTTTCAGGTTCTGGACATTTTATGTTGCATGACTCGCAATAAATCCCGCTAGGAATTGCATAAGCCAAGCTCTGTACTCTTGCGCTATCCCTCTCCTACTCGCATTGTATTTAGTTTGTATCCTAAGTTGCCTTTATTCCAATATCTACTTTTGTTGATGCTAGCATTACACGCTTTTCTGGATCCACGTGAGCACAAAGGAATGAGGAGATCACACTAAGGGGACCAAGCCCCACACACCATCAGATTCACCACTATTCTGCAAAATCCAGGTTCTAGCTTTCAAAGTTCTAGTTAGAAGCATATCAAATAGAGTAGTCAATCATCTTATTTCAGTTTTTTACTTTCGATATTGCCAGGGAAGCTGTGGGGATTGATAGTTTCTGAGAAACTATGATTCACTCCTCACTTCTGAGGTAGGATCGAGAGTCTTTCAAATAGATTAGATCAGTTATTTCACTATTTAGAATAGATTCACAACTGCACAGGCAAGTAGCTATACTCGGTTGCTTTGTTTGTTTTAAATTCGTTATTAGTTTAGTTGTCAATTTCTAGATATATTAAAAAAGTTGCTCTTTCAATTTCGTTCAAATAGTTGTTCAGAAAAACCCAAAAATAGAGAAGTTATATATGTTGTAGATATACTTCACATAGTTAATTTTACTTTGCTGCAGTTAGATTTACATTGTTGCTTTTGTATGACAATCACGGGACCTAGGGAACCCAGAGAATACATATTCAAGCCAATCGTGCCTCAACCCAATCTCGTCACAGCAATAACCGACATAGATCAGAATCTTAGAATCCAAGTCTTCTGAACAACAACAGACTTGCAACAGATCAGCTCCCAGTTAAACGGGTTAAACATTGACCAAGAACATGTTTTTATCAAATAGAAGACGATCCACAAGTATAAGGCACATTCGATTGTGATCCTTTGGTTTTGGTCAAACTAGCTTAAAAATTCACCATGAAACTACAGATTACCCGAATATAGAAGCCGAGAAAGAATATGATTAGTAGATACTAGGGATTAGGGACTGATTCCGCACATGACCATAGCAAGTCTGCAACAACCACGAGTCTACGCTTACGATCCACAGATGCCACAACCTAACGAATCCATAAGTGAATCAGATATAGATGCTAGCTTACACACATTAGTATTTAGATCTATTATCCGCATGACTGTAGAAGGGCTTGAAAGAGAGCAGACGTTTGGTTGTGATCCATTGGTCCCACAGCCAGATGCAGGAGATACTCTCACAAACATAGATAATAGCTTAAGAATTCAGGTTGTGCGAATGCTTGTGAGATACTCTGAGAAGATCACACAACTATTGATTCTAAATATAGAGGCCAAGAAATCATATGACTATTGGGTACTAGGGATTAGGGACTAATTCTGCACATGACCATAGCAAGCCCACAACAACCACAAGTCTACGGTTGCGACCCACAAATCCCACAACCCAACGAATCCACAGATGAATCAGACATAGATGTTGGCTTGTGCACATTAGTATTTAGATCTACTCCAATTACACCTATCATCATTGAACAGTTATCCTTATTGGACATATTAGCTAATAAAGCTAAGGAGTTCTGTACTAGACCAGACAATCACCCATAGAGTCCATCGTACCCATCATCCACCCTATGACCCTGTCTAGACACATACACGAAACTATCCTAGGTCATTTTCCACGTATCCCACAACCTATAGATCGGATCACGCCAGAGCTCGATATTGATTGGAGCCTTCGAGCAGTCATCCTTTTCGATCGATCTATCACACCAGTTCAGGTTAGGAGGGCCTTCTTTGCCTTAGATTCATAGTTTCCACTAGTGCGCATCGAAGACATAAGATTTCCTAACTAAATTGTCTGTATCCCACGCATAGTCCATCCCCACCGGTTGTCTCGGCATGACCTCAGGAGGTCGGGTGCGAGGAAGAGTTACTTGTAGATTCCCACGCTCACTTGTCACTTTTCCATCGTACAAAATTGGTGAACCATGACGTGAAATTCCTACTTTCTAAATCTAGAGTCTTATTATTACTTGTTCTTTCAAATTATTTTACTTTTCTTATTTTCCGCCTCATTAGCCTCCACATCAGCTTCACCAACAAAATTGGTGAACCCGATGTGAAATTCCTACTTTCTAAATCTGGAGTCTTATTATTACTTGTTCTTTCAAATTATTTTACTTTTCATCTTTTCCACCTCATTAGCCTCCACATCAGCTTCACCAACAAAATTGGTGAACCCGACGTGAAATTCCTACTTTCTAAATCTGGAGTCTTACCTCTTCAAATTATTTTACTTTTCGTCTTTTTCGCCTCATTAGCCTCCACATCAACTTCACCGACAAAATTAGTGAACCCAACATGAATTAAACAGTTCTTCCTCTTTTATTTTCGCTTCTTCCTTCCACCTGTCCTCCTTCCCATTATTCTGTGGGTATCCATATACCCCCCAAATATGTTGGGGTTTGATGCATATGGTAGACCTCTCCTAGGTCTTGAAGCATACTACGCTCAGCTGAATAGACAGTCATCGCCTTCGCTCTCAGTATGGGGTGACAACTATTCAAATAACCAATTATCAACACAAAATCCACCTCCAAGGACTAGATATGGCTCATCTTTCCAAACATAGGAGTTGGATCAGCTCGCTCAAACACAACACACAGAGCCTTCAGGCTCAAACAATATGACGTTCACAGGAGAATCTGGTTCGTCTCCTTAGGTGCTGCTTAGAGCACAAATCAGTAGACAATCAGATCCATACCTTGTTTTAGATGATGAACATTCAGTGCGCCATGCCAGAAATGAACAACGCTCTTGGGGTATGTACCCACCCATAGGAAGCTTACAAACACAACCCGAGGTCCCTTTTCAAGAAAATACCTCCATACCACTACATGTAGGAAATGCCCTCGGGGAAACTTGGCAGGGTAACGATCAGTTCATAGCAGGGTATCACATGCCTATACAACACCAAAATATACAACAAACACCACTAAGGCAAAATACCGTGACTTTACCAAATGAAGTCATTTCGACTTTAGTAGAAAAAGTTAGGGGGTTAGAAATTACTCAGGCAAATCACCATTCTCAATTCATATAGGCAGGAAATTCTAATCCTCCACACCATCCTAGCCAAGTAGACCTCCTCATAGGAATAGGCACGTTAGGCATGAATCCTCAGTATTCACAACAAACGCCAACAAGAACCGCCATTTCTAACACCGTTCCGATACCTCCCGGTCTAGTACAAAATAATCCATTCCTAGACAATCCCCCTTCATACTTAAACATGTACTCCAAATCACCACAAGGGGATATGTTCTCCTCTCCCGGCATGTTTACTCAACCACAGGGGTTTCCTTATGCCCCTACCAGTGCATACGCTATGCCGTATCAACAACCCATTCCACCGCCACCCCCTTAGCAGGCACCATCAATGGTCGAAACCTACGCGATAGGGACTTATTCAGAATATTTGAAAGAACCCTTAGACTTCACCATACGAAGCGTTATGCTTCCAAGACCTCTTCCTGATTTTCCCAAATACAAAGGTGAGGGAGATCCGAATGCACATATCAAGGCTTACGCCACAGCCATTCAAGAAATGCTCCCTTGGGATGGGGTTGTTGCCAAAATATTCCCCAAAACCTTGGAAGGCATCGCCCTTGATTGGTATTATAGAATACCTGAGGCTTCCATCCATTCATTTAAATAGCTTGTTTCTGAGTTCATCAAGGCATTTGATATGAACAAGCTGTTGAGAATAGGAATTAGGGAATTCTTGCACATTAAGCAAGAGCACAATGAATCTGTCGCTCATTTCATCCAGAGGTGGCGTACAATTATTTATTCTTCGGCCAGTGCTCCAAACATGGACCAAATGGAACTATGTGATTTATTCCTTCATTCTCTCAGTAGAGAAGTAAAGGAAGAAGTCCAGAAGTTCCCACTAAGGACTTACGATGAAGTGCTTGAGAGTGCTCTCCAAATAGATCAAGCAGCAATAGATAGCGGTCGTAAGACATATGGAACAAACGGGAGGTTAATCACCTCCAACCAAAATGTTACGACTTACCCCACTACCACAAATGTCAATCAAGGACCTAAAGTCCTTAATAAAAATCATGGAGTGACAACAGATGGAGTAACTGATCAGGCCAAAAGGGTAAATGTTGTGAATACTCCACCACTAATGAACAACCAACGAAACAACAACTTTACCCCAACAATCAATGCAGTGGATTTTAATCATCCACAACAACAACAACAACGGAAAACCTTACAAAGGGTCTGAGCCAAAACTCAACTGGATATCAAAACCAGAACCAAAACCAAAAACAACAAACGCAAAACTTTAATCCTAATAGGAAACGGTTTGATCAGAGTTTTGGGCCACAATATGCACCAAACCAGCAAACTAGGAATTACAACCCCAACTCGTATTGTGGTTTTCACAAAATCTGAGGCCATGACACTAGAATGTGTTGTGACTACAATAAATTCATGCAACATTTTCCAGAGGAACAAAGACAACTTTTCATAGATATGTTCTCGGCCAATCCTGCATCACCGGCACCGAATACTTTCACAGGGGCAGTTTCCCCTCAAAACGCACCCCTCAAAATCTTTAATGATCCGCTCCCAAATCACAATAACAACAGGTTAAATCCAAATGGGACAAATAAGGGTATAATAACAGGAAACAATGATCATGAAGCCTCGACTTCACTAAATCCATTAGTTGCCCCACAATTAGGAAGTCAGCCGCGACCCAAGATAGTCAGTTTAGTGGAGTTAGATGCCGAACTACCCGTGGAAGCTGTAACGAGGACACGAGAGTATTCCTCTCAGAAGTCCAAGTTACCTACCAGAGACAGATAACATCCAACAAATGTTAGTAAGACCCGTAGGTGCCTATGATTTAATTAGTGATCTAACAAAAACCTTCTCGCACATTTCATTTTTGGACTTACTAAAGAACTCTCCTGCCCACAGGGCTGCTCTTTTAGAGGCATTAGGTTTAGGTCATTTAATTAACATCACTCCACCTCCTGAAACATAGGTAAACCATATAGACTTTGATATCCACCCTCTGGGACGACCGAATAGGGATATCGAGTTTATTTTTGAAATAAACAAAATGCCAACAAACGCTGAGATTTACATGCAGAGGTGATCCGGCCTTACATTTACAAGTGTGGGTTTATAACAATTACGTTAAACGCGCAATGGTTGATGATGGGGCAGCAGTTAACATAGTCCCCTTCTCTTTCCTTCAAAAGCTAGGGTATGGAGAAATGAATTGTTCCATGACTCGGAACACACTAAGAGGCTATGATAGCCTTAAAGCCACTGTCGATTGGAACTATAATACTGCCAGTTACCTTAGGACCCAAAACAATCCTGACTGAGTTTTATATCATAGATTGGGAAACCAACTATAATATGATCCTTGGCCAACCATGGATACACCGTATGAAGGTAATTCCTTCTACGTTATTTCAAGAAGTAAGATTCTTACACTTAGGAAAGATATTCGTAGCCAAAGGTGATCCAAAACCATTCGATATACACCTAGCTGACTTAAAGAAAAGACCAGGCGTTCACTCGGAGTTTAAACTCCCAACAAACCAACTTAATAAACCCACCACGTGCAAAACCAGAGGAAAATTTGGTACCTACAACAGATCTTGAGACTATGAGCCTAATCAAGAATATCCCAGCCCTCAAGGATGGCTAACATTGTTGAAATAGTATCATTAGGAACTACTGCAAATATTTTTGACTTACTAGAACAAGATCTACCAATTTTCCTACCATTTGATTCTGTAGGCATGGGATATACCCTAGGTGTTGGTTCTCTTCCAGCAGAGGATCTCTGCATGGTGGAAGTAGAAGATGTTAACACAACAAATATCCCAACGTCCATATTCCCAACTAAATATTGGACTCTCCATTTCAATGGAGCTAGATGTCGTTATGGAGCTGGGGCAGGTGTAATCTATTACTTCTCCTAAGGGAAAAATCCTACCATTTACCTTTAAACTAAATTTCGAATGTACAAACAACGGTGCTGAGTATGAAGCCCTCCTCCTTGGCCTCATCTTAGCTAAGAGGATCGGTGTTAATAACATCAGGGTGTTAGGAGA
Organism: Taxus chinensis; assembly: GCA_019776745.2. Taxonomy (NCBI): domain Eukaryota; kingdom Viridiplantae; phylum Streptophyta; class Pinopsida; order Cupressales; family Taxaceae; genus Taxus; species Taxus chinensis. Next base: position 341,754,933 of record CM034146.1, read on the forward strand.
CTCACAATTGGTAGCAAACCAAGTCTCTGAGATGTATGAAACCAGAGCCGAGCACTTACAGCTCTACAAAACAGTTGTATTGAATTTAAGCAAGGAGTTTGACTTCATATCAATTGAAGCAATCCCGCGAGAAAAAAATCTTCTCACCGATTCAATAGCAACCTCGGCGTCACGCTTCACCCCAAACAGTGATTTGGAAGATGCTCGTTTCATAGTATCCCTTCGTACTGAACCATTGGTGAAAAAAATGTCAAACCCTCTTTTAACAAACAGAGATGAGAACAAATCTACTATCCTAGATCACATTGATAGTGATAGAGCCACTCTGGATTACTTAAACACCTATGCAGTGTTACATCTCACCCATCACGTGATAGATTTGTCCTTAATCCCACATTCGTCTTCTTACTTTGGAAATCCCATGATAGAGCTTCCCCCACAAAAGGAGCTCAGCATATACATGGTAGAGAACGGAGACAATCTGGAATTACCTCCGGCCCCGCCTGAGTTTGAAGAAGGTAACGCTTCTTTAATTGAAGAAACAATTGATATTAACATCGGAATGGAGGATGAACCAAGGATATTGAAATTAGGATCCTCGTTAACTCCATCAGAAGTAGAAATACATACTCGAATCCTCAAGGAACATCAGAAGGCTTTTGCATTTAATTATAAAGAAATGACAGGGGTTGCACCACACATTGCGGTACATAACCTCGTCACTAAATCAGACGCAAAGCTGATTAAACAAAAATCGAGACCAATGAAACCCAAGGTAGCTCTCATGGTGAAAGAAGAAGTAATGAAACTCCTCCAAGTAGGGTTCATCAAACTAGTCGATTACTCTTAGTGGGTATCTAATATCGTTCCCGTTCTCAAAAAGAATGGGAAGATACACATCTGCATAGACTTCTGAGACATTAACAAGGCATGTCCTAAGGATGACTTCCTGTTACCATCCATAGATGTCATTGTTGACGCAACAGCTGGATTTGAGCTTTTGTCTCTCATGGATGGATTCTCAGGATACAATCAGATCAGAATATCCAAACAAGACCAAGCTAAAACCACGTTTATAACTCCTTGGGGAACCTATTGCTACGCGGTTATGCCATTCGGTCTCAAGAACGTTGGCACTACATACCAGCGGGCTATGACATATATATTTCATGATCTTATTCATAAAATTGTAGAATCCTACGTAGATGACTTGTTGGCCAAGGCCAAGAAGCGTTGTGATCACCCAGAAGTACTTTGCATCATCCTTTCGCGTCTAATAGAATACGGAGTCACGCTGAATCCAGAAAAATGCGTCTTTGGTGTAACAGGAGAGAAGCTCCTAAGTTACATTATATCGTCATGAGGGATCAATGTTGACCCAACCAAAATTTGGGTTGTTCTCGAAATGGTCCCACATTCGGATGAATCTGGAATCATGTCATTTCTCGAAAAACTCGGTGCAATCTGAAGATTCATCCCAGATTTAAGTTTTTCCATTCATCCAATCAACAATCTACTCAAGAAATATTATAGTATTGATTGGATCAAAGACTGCAATGAAGCTTTTAATGTAATTAAGTGTTTCTTGTTATCACTACCTACGCTAATGCCACCTAAGCCAGACCGCCCGTTAATTTTATATTCGCGAGCTACCAATGTCTCGCTAGCCTGTATGTTGGCTCAAGAAGACGATGACAAGAGAGAACATCTGATCTATTTCATTAGCCAAACGTTGCTCGACTATGAAAAACGTTACACACAGGCAGAACGAGAATGCCTTGCCATAATCTTCGCAACCAAATGCTTAAGACATTATATGCTAAATCAAGAAACAAGGGTCATTGTAAAAATAAACCATTTAAGAACTTTCCTCACACAAGGGTCCTTGTCTAAAAAGGTTGGACACTTTATAACTTTGATAGGGGAATTTGAATTAACATTTGTAAATCAGAAATCCGTTAAAGGACAAATCATTGCGGATTGGTTAGCTGATAACCCACTAGACGGAGGCAATCTAGTAGATCTGGACTTTCCTAATGAATGCATATACTACATTGAAACCAGACCTCCTATCTCTGAGTGTCCTTGGTATACTGATATTATTAATTATATCATGGACCAAATGTATCTAGAAGGTGCTACACCGCAATAAAGAAGGCGATTATGCATTATCGTAGCTAAATACGTCATTATAGAGCAAGTGCTCTATCGTAAAGCGTTTGATGGAATGCTTCTAAGATGTGTCCACACAGAAGAATCCAAGAAGATTCTCCACGAATCTCACAGTGGAATATGTGGAGGCCACTTTGGTGGCCATGCCACTGCTCGTAAAATACATCGGATGGGATATTTCTAGCCCACTCTAGAACATGACATAGTAGAGTTTGTACGAAGGTGTCGTAAGTGCCAAGAATTCTCCCACGAGATCCACATGCCGGCACAAGCTTTACAACCAATCGCTACTCCATGGCCCTTTTCTACGTGGGGCCTAGATTTGATAGGGAAATTCTCTCCCTCGTCTACAAATGGCCATAATTTCATAATCACGGCCACCGAATATTTTACCAAGTGGGTAGATGCCATGCCTCTTACTACTGTACCGGGTTCTGTAATTGCCAAGTTCATTTTGAACCAAATCATCTACAGATACGGTGTCCCGCAAATCATTATCTTGGATAATGGGACTTCTTTTAAGAACGACGAAGTTCACGAATTGTGTAATAAATTTAAAATAAGCCATCATACGGCCTCCCTCTATTACCCTCAAGCCAACGGATAGGCTAAAGCGACAAACAAAACATTAAAAGCCATTCTCCTTAAAACTGTGAAAGAAAACAAGCAAGATTGGCATTTGAAGTTATATCTGGCCTTGTGGGCCCACCGAACATCAATAAGAACACCAACAGGAGTGACTCCTTTCTCGCTAGTATTCGAGGCAGAAGCAGTTCTCTTGCTTGAGGATGAAATACCCAGTCTCCATATCTCATTACAAGGGATTCTGGATGAAGATGCTTATAGAGAAGCATGTCTCTCCCAGCTAGAAATTCTAAATGAAGCTAGGTTAGATGTTGAACAGTGACATAGAGTCTATGCTAACCGAATGTGCCGGCAGTATAACAAGAAGGTCTATGAACGAGACATATATGAAGGTGATCTGGTTCTAAGGCTAGACAACCGGATTGATAAAAAGACCAGCGAAGGAAGGAAGTTCCGGCCCAAATGGATGGGCCCATACTGAGTCATGAGAGACTATGGAAATGGTGTATCTCATATGTACACTAGAAGGTGAGGAATTTGGTGAAACAGTCAATTCCCTACACCTTAAACGATTCTACGCATAAGCAGCCAGCATTATTTCTATAATTATATCTACATTACATCTTCATATAGTTAGGTTCATTTTGTCCGCTTGTTTTGTACAATTTTGTGATCAAGGAATTCATTCTCAAAGTAATTCATTACAAACTTCTGATGGTATTGGCATAAACACTCTAATCATACTTCTTCATTTTATAACGTCATCACCTGTTTCAGAATTATTTCATCGAATAAAGCTAGATATGACAAAGACTTAACGATAACCATACCAAGGTCTGTATGCTTGTTCTCACTTTTAGTTTCTTCTTAGGATAGGTGTCTTGCCTATGGTCTATCCTATAAGCTTCATCATGTCACATCTATCCCCTATATATATCTCTTTGGAAATATAATACACTGACATTTTACTCAAATAAACAAGTCAAATATAGATCAAACAGAAAATTTTAATTTTACACATTTCCTTGCCCCACCAACCTTTGGTGATGAGCTTGCATCTCTTACTAGTGACGTAAGGTTGGGAAAGGATGGAAATGCCCTTACTCACCTATGCCTTGTCCATGGTGATAAGCCCATACTTCTTACTAGTAGCATGGGGCAAGGTGTAGGGGGTCCTCTTGACGAATATACGTTAAAGGCAGTCAGTAATCAAATTCAAATAAACCTTTAAAATTTTGAGTCAAAGACAAATGAATCAGATGTCTAAAATTCCAAGAGAATTCAAAACCGTGAAACCCAGATTTTGTCTACCATGTGGCCATCTACGGATCTAAGTCTAGATAAACTATAAAGCAAGTTGCATCCCAAACTATGGAGTCACCTGAATAGAGTAGGCTTGCAGCATCTTAATTTGGTTCCACCAAAGCTTTTTCTATCTCTCATCACTATCATTTCAACACATTTCATAACTTGTGCCCTTTCTAGCTCTCGGTGATAAGCCCTCACATCTTACTAGTTGTGTGGAGTCAGGAGTGGGGCAAGTTTATCTGCTCATCATACCGGTTTATCATCACATTTTGTCAAAACAAATATGAAGTACTGAAAAATTGCTTATAAGAAGCTAGAGTTCGAAGTCACATTGTGCCTACATTATCATATATCAGCATCATGAATTACAAAAAGAAAGTTAACATTTGCATCATTTGTTCTCCATTACATACTTTCTAAAAAGCATATAAACATAACATCATAGTTTACATGAGGAAACAGAAACAAAGTCATAGATGTCAAGCGTCTGATCCAAGAAAAGAATATATATATATATATAAACAAACAAGTTTCCTGTACAATGCCATCATGCGCCAAGCATGGTCAAAATGCTCAAAGAGCTTGGGAGATACAAAATACATCATACAAATAGTCCAAAAGAGCCAAGTGGCTTCTCAACCCCTATGAGATCCCTCTGAAGAGTGTCCTCCTCATCCTGTGAAAGGGCATCTAATACTGCTGGGAGCCAGTCACTCTCTCTCTCTTGACTCCATCGAATGTACTCCTCCCTCGCCTGCATACACCCAAAAACACACAAAACAGAGCAAGTTAGCATCCAAATGACATTAGAAAAATCATGAAAACACATAAGAATGCTAAAAATACAAAATTAACTTCAAAAAGGTGTTGTTTGTACATTCTGTGAGGGACCGCCACCCTGAGTAGGGCGGCGGTTCCGTAATCACCACCTTAAAGGTGGCAGTCTTGTAACCGCCGCCTTGATCAGTGCGACGGTTGTGTAACTACCGCCCTATTCAAGGCGGTGGTCATGTCCCGAAAACCTACGCGGGTCATGTGCCCTAAAAATGCCTAAAAACGCAAAAAAAGGGACTATTTTGACTACAACAAAGCCTACCCAGTAGGCACCCCCCCTAGATAGACCTTTTAAAACTAACATTTTCAAAAATAACCCCCCCATGATAAAGATTTTAACATTTTAAAATTTTGGGGGTAAAAATGGTGAATTGAGAAAAACTGACCTGTGATCTCGTGGGTCGATGTTCTACTCGCGGAGGCATGATCACTATCTCGTCACGAATGTTGTGACTCTACTCTCATCAGAAACCGTCACTATGGGTCCCAGAGCTCAAAATCAACCAAATCAACACGCACAAATGAATAGGAAAATGGGCCCACTTTTTCATATATAGTAACTTGACTTGTTTTGAATGCCCTTTCCACAGGTTTGGAGCGCCGACGGAGGTAAGTTCTTATCCCCGCACAAATGGTACGTCCTCATTTCATATTATTTTAGTATTTATTTTCTGATCTATTTTGTCTATTTGCACTTGAGTTCTCTTTTTGTTTTGTAGGTGGCAGGAATTTCGGATGGTGCCATTCTGACACACGGACATATCAGGTATAACTTCTAACTTTCCATTTCGGGACCGCCATACTCGGACCCACCGTTTTACGCCTCTATATGGCTAAAACGCTTATCCGAGGGGGCAATATGTACGTACCCAAAATTGTGGGGTACTACACTACTGGAACAATGTAACACATGCCCCAATGATGACACAGGTCTCCTTGCAAGGTGTTTAGGATTCAAAAAATCCCTCCAAGTATGCGTTAACATCCCGCTTACCCCGCTTAGCCCCTACGTACTTTGTTGTTCTCTTCTCCCCTCTTTTCTTTGCGTTTTTCTCTTCAGTTACGAAATCACCGCTCTGCCTGGGCAGCGGTTTCGTAACCGCCGCCCTGCTCAAGACGGTGGTCCTTCACGCATTTTCTAGAATGCTCTTGTAACATGACTCACATAAATTTCAATGTTTACCATCTTTTTTTCACTGCCTTTGGCTTGCATTAATGATTCTGGTTCCCTGGAATAATGTTTTGGCATTGTTTATGGTTTAAGAGATCAATTTGGTTTTTACCCTTGGGTAAATGCAAATGCTATAAATAGTTGGTTTGTGCTCAAGCAAATGGCCCCTCAAATTTTCCTCTGAATTTCTCATTTCAATAGCTTAGCCTTTCATTCTTGTTTAGGATTCATAGTTTCATTTCTGAGATGCATAGTTAGCATTGTTTAGTTGTCAGAAAGCCACATATCCATCTTGTGCAAGTGCTTTCATTACTACATGCAATCCATTGAAGTAGAACAGTTTAATTTTCTGTAGGAAGCCATTAAAGTTACAGGTTTTGCTCATCAAAACAGGACAGTTTCAAGTTTTGGACAATTTATGTTGCATGACTCGCAATAAATCCTACTAGGAATTGCATAAACCAAACTTTGTACTCTTGTGCTATCCCTCTCCTACTCGCATTGTATTTAGTATGTATCCTAAGTTTCCATTGTTCCAATATCTACTTTTGTTGACGCTAGCATTACACACTTTTCTGGATCCACATGAGCACGAAGGAACGACGAGATCACACTAAGGGGACCAAGCCACACACACCATCAGATTCACAACTGTTCTGCAAAATCCAGGTTCTAGCTTTCAAAGTTCTAGTTAGAAGCATATCAAATAGAGTAGCCAATCATCTTATTTCAGTTAATTTTACTTTCGATATTGCCAGGGAAGCTATGGGGATTGATAGTTTCTGAGAAACTATGATTCACTCCTCACTTCTGAGGTAGGATCGAGAGTCTTTCAAATAGATTAGATAAGTTATTTCACTATTCAGAATAGATTCACAACTGCATATGAAAGTAGCTATACTCGGTTGCTTTGTTTGTTTTAAATTCATTATTAGTTTAGTTGTCAATTTCTAGATATATTAAAAAAATTGCTCTTTCAATTTCGTTCAAATAGTTGTTCAGAAAAACCCAAAAATAGAGAAGTTATATATGTTATAGATATACTTCACATAGTTAATTTTACTTTTCTGCAGTTAGATTTACATTGTTGCTTTTGTATGACAATCATGGGACCTAGGGAACCCAGAGAATACATATTCGAGCCAATCGTGCCTCAACCCAACAAATCCATAGGTGAATCAGACATAGATGTTGGCTTACACACATTAGTATTCAGATCTACTCCACTTCCACCTATCATCATCGAGCAGTTATCCTTGTTAGACGTAGTAGCTAATAAAGCTAAGGAGTTCTGGACTAGACCAGGCAATTGCCCGTAGAGTCCACCATACCCATCATCCACCCTATGACCCTGTCTAGAGACATACACAAAACTTTCCCAGGTCATTTTCCACGTATCCCATAGCCCATAGACCGAATCATGCCAGAGCTTGATATTGATTGGAGCCTTCGAGCAGTCATCCTTGCCGATCGATCTATCACACCGGTTCAGGTTAGGAGGGCCTTCTTTGCCTTAGATTCGCAGTTTCCACTAGTGCGCATCGAAGACATAAGATTGCCTAACTAAATTGTCTGCATCCCACACATAGTCCATCCCCAGTGGCTGTCTCGGCACGATCTCGGGAGGTCGGGTGCGAGGAAGATTTACTTGTAGATTCCCATGCTCGCTTGTCACTTTTCCATTGTTCAAGAACCCCATCATAGAATCTCATTGGCTACAACCTCCATTGAGCTCTCAATCCTCTGTCTGAAGCTGCTCAAAATACTCTGTTTGTAATCCCCACCTCTTAACCAATGAGGCATCAATAAATTTGTGGGTTGCCCCACTATCAATGATTACCACAACTCGCTGAACCTAGATAACTCCTCTAATCCTAAATGCCTTGTACATTAGAGTACTGAACAATGTGGCTATAATTTCCTTAGGAAAAGTATCCTCCTCTTGCCCTGCATCACCCACTATCCAACTACATGCCCTCATCATCATCCATCTGATCCATATGCATCCGAGTCTTTAACTCCATCACTCTCCTTGAAGACCTCAATGAATTGGGCCCCTCCCTCTAACCTCTTGTAATCATGTCCTGGAACCAAGATCTGTGCAGAAATCAAAACATATTTTATTTCACCTCAACTCCTCTCTGTCCTCTCGGGATCCTGATTGGTTTCTTAGCCACGCTGTATCTTGCCTTGGTGGAGGCTACCATCTAGCTGCGAATTTCATATGATTCTAGATGGACGATCCCTTTTTTGGCTACATTTGATGTGGAACCCTCGACTTATGGATTGGATAACTCCAAGTCACTGATCTCTCCTAATTAGCCTCATGTAAAGAAGAAGGCCCAAATGCCTTCACAAACCCAGCAAGAGCATCTATCAAACCTGTTGTGAACAGTGAAATCAATCTTATCTCCGTAACATCAGGTACCATGAATGATAATCTCTAAAACTCTACTATATACTGATCTAGGGAACTGGTTTGTCTCAACTGAGTGAACTCCCTAAACTACTTGTCAGGGTCTCTCCTACCAAATCTGCTCACTAGCCTCTGCGTGAACTTTGCATAAGTCGTGATGTATATGTGTCCCTGTGTAATCAACCCATGATGCCACCAATCATGAGCATCTCCCTCTAGATGTAGGATTACAAACTTAATTTTATCTTCCTCACGCATAGGATTCAAGTCGAAGTATGTCTTCAGCTTCTGAACCCAAGACTATTCAGTCCACTTCTTAGAACCGTCGAAGTGTGGAACAAAAATCTGTCCCAACCTCTTTTACATCTCTGGTATCTGTACCTGGTAATCTCTCCTAGTCCTACTGCCAATCTTCATTTTGTAATATTCCTGGAATGGCATGTTGTCACGAAAACCATCACTTAATGTCTGGTACCTTTCCTAACAAGATTCCCCATCTACAATATCCTCTGGGTGTCGTACTTGTGAAACTCCCAAATCCTTCAAGAAAGAAGGTTTGTGAAACCCCAAAGGCCTCGTAGAAGAATGGGGGGACCACTGCCTTGAATGTCCACCCTCACCTCTTTGACCATGTTTTCCCCTATTGTTATTTTCTCCTCTTTCTGTATGATTTTCAACCTGTCCTGTGCTAATCTCTCAGTGAGATGGCTTAAATAGAGATTGGTAGTCTCCTGTTGCTTTACCATGTTGGTGAACAATTGTTTCATTAGATCTACACCTATATCCTTACTGTCTCTGCCCCCCATCATTCAATCCCAACAAACTAGAGAAACAACTTCTCTGATACCACTGAAATATCCCTTGTGGGATATTACTTGAAAATGCACAAATTATATGAAAATTGTAGCAAAGTAAAATTTCTGATTTTTACAGAAAGTGACCAGCTAGGGCAACGAATGGTATTTAATTGATATCTCACAAAATATTTTCCCAAAGTGCATGAAATTTTGAGGGAATCTTGAAATAATAATAATAAACACTAGAAAAACATTTTTGGAATTTTTGGAATAATATATTGCTACCAGAAAATTACAGCATGCCCTAGACAACTGGAAAACTCCTAAAATTCATAACTCTCTAAATATAAGAGCAAAAATTATGAGACTCTAGAATTAACATTAACAAACATAGAAAATTACATTTCAACCTTTAGATCTGAAAGGGTCCAACTGGAAACCCTCCAAATAAAGGCTGCAAGGCGCTATCTTGGAAAGGGATTGGAAATTGATGAAGATGCCTTCGAAGTGACGTTGAGCCTTGCCCAAATGGCTACCATAAATATGATCTGAAAGCCCTCTGGTTATCTTCCCCAAATGCCCCCAAAACCCTCAAAATCTATCCACTGAAACCTTTGATAAGATCTTTGTAACACAGCCTAGTAAGCGGCTCCAAAATGACAAGCTAGGGTAGATATCTCACTACCAAAAAATGCCCTGCTAGCTAGGGATGGGTCTCTCACCACCGAAGCTAGGGTCCCGGTGGGATTTCAAACCACAAGTTGTAGATGCATAAACAACAGTTGCACGTGAAGGAGGATAAAATGTATTAAAAAAAGTCCCTTTCCTTTCTCTCCCAGCTCCTTATATACTTCTCCACGACAAAATATCCCCAATAACCCTAGACGCATTTCATTCTATGGAGGGGCCAATAACATAAAAGTAACTAAAGTTGATTTTTCCTTTTTAAGTTGTCATGGTCCAAAAGTGACCCCCAAATGCAAAGCTTGGATATTAGAACCACGTGGGCCCTTCCCAAAAGCTCCCAACGTCCATAGCCCCTTGGGTCTGACCATGGTTTGGACTCGACTTGGCCCTTAGGCCTTTGGCGTAGGAAAGGGGACATTACACTTGAGTTCTTTTACATACTTTATTAGGCCTCAAATACCTAAGAATAATTTTTCCAAGCATCGACATCTTGACACATCTTTAGATGATTTCTCACAAGAACTATTTGTGCACATGGCACTAGTTCACATGTAAACATATTCATCGACCATACTTGTTCACTTGGGATGGATATCGTATCACTTACAGTGCCATTTTCAACAATATTTATGTAAAATCTACTAACATAGTACATGCATTATCTAACTTCGTCGTCAACACACTTTTCATATTGCCTAACAATGCCCTTAGATTTTTCAGAAAGGAAATTCACTTTATCAACAATTTATTCAACAAGGATTCTAGAGATTGGCTCTCTTGGGATTCTCTCGCTTCAAATTTCAATTACTCACTATAGATGTATTCTTATTAGGAAGTTAATTGATGGTATTCCTACATAGTATTTACATAAAATTGGGCTTACCTTTGGTGTTCCTTGGTGGCATGACTGGAGTTGGCCTATTGCTACACCTTTTCACCACTACAATTCCTCTCTTGGCTATTCTTTGTTGTGTCCCAAAGTGGTTGATTTCATTGCGCTTAAATGACGATGGTGTTTATCCTCTTTGACCTCTATTTGGTCTCATTGATTTCATCAGGTTTGGTCTCTGCACGATGGAAAAGTGACATGCAAGCGTGGGAATATACAGGTAATTATTCCTCACACCCGACCTCCCAAGGTCGTGCCCAGACAGCTAGTGGGGGTGGAATACATGTGTGGGATGTAGATAAGCTAGTTAGGTAATCTTATGTCTTCAACACGCAATAATGGGATCTGTGAATCTAAGGCAAAGAAGGCCCTCCTAACCTGAACCGGTGTGATAGATCGTTTGGTGAGGATAGCTACTCGAAGGCTCCAATCAATATCAAGCTTTGTCGTGATCCGATCTATGGGTTGTGGGATACGTGGAAGATGACTTGTGGGTGCTTCGTATATATCTCCTGACAAGGTCATGAAAATGGAATGGCTAAATGTGTAGTGGATCTTTTGGTGTTTTATGGATGATTCTCTGGTCTAGTCAAGAAATCTTTAGCTTGATTAGCTACTACGTTTAATAATGATAGTTGTGTGATGATGTCTGGTGGAAGTGGAGAGGACCTAAACACCAGCGTTCACAAGCTGGTGTCAATATTTGATTGATTTGTAGGCCCGTTGGGTTGTGGGACCTGTGGATCACAACCGTAAGTTCATGGTTGTTGTGGACCTCCTATGGTCATATGAAGAGTCAACCCCTGATTCTGAGTATCCAGTAATCGTATGCCTTTTTGGCCTCTATGTTTAGAACTAGAAGTTACACGATTTTCTCAGAGTACCTAACAGGTGTTCTGGCAACTTGGATACGTAAGCTAGTGTCTATATCAACGAGGAGGTCTCCTGCGTCTGGCTGTGGGACTAGTGGATCACAACCGAATGTTTTCTCTCTTTCAGGTCCTTCTACAGTCATACGGATATCTATCAAGGTAGTCTATAATTTGGCTGATTTGACCAGAATGTGTGTGCTTTGTCATCTTCTATGTTTAATCCTCTTAGCTGTGTGCTGATTTCTTGTAGGTCTGTTGTTGTTCGGAAGACCTGAATTATGAGATTTTGGTCTATGTCAGTTAATGCTACAACAAGATTTGGTTGAGGCACGATTGGCTCAAAAACGTATTCCCTGGGCTCCCTAGGTCCCGTGATTGTCATACAAGATCAATATAAACTTAACTGAAACAAAATAAAAATGAAATAAACTATATGCAAGATATATCTATATATATATATATTCCTCTATTTTTTGTATTTTTGATAGAATTTTTAATAGAATTGAAAGAGCAACTAATCTAATATATTCAGAAAATGACAACTAATCTAATAACAAAATTAAAACAAGCAAGGTAGCCCGGTGTAGCTACTTGCCTGTGCAGTTGTGAGTTTATCCTAAATAACTAGATAGCTGATTAACTTAATTGAAAGACTCTCGATCCTACCTCAGAAGTGAGGAATGAATCATAGTTTCTGAGAAACTATCAATCCCCACAGCTTCCCTGGCAATATCGAAAATGAAATTTAACTGAAATGAAATATTTCACTACTCTATTTGATATGTTTTAACTAGAACTTTGACAGATAAAACCTGGAATTTGCAGAACAGTGGCGAATCCAGTAGTGTATGACTTTGTCCCCTCAGAATGATCTCCTCATTCCTTCGTGTTCACGTGAATCCAGAAGAGCATGTATATGCTAGCATCAACAGAAAAAGGTATTTGAACAATGGCAGCTTTGGATATAGACCGAATATAATGCGAGTAGGAGAGGGACAACGCAAGTGACAGAGCTTGGCGTATGCAATTCCTAGCGGGATTTATTGCGGGAATACAACACAAGTGTACCGAGAGATTCTAGAATCTACCTTCTGTGAAGAACACAACCTGCAACTCTAATGAATTCAATCTACAAATGACACTACTCTGCTCTAAACTAATTTGTATGAACAACAATGAACAAGACTAAAGCAAGAAGATCGAATGGCTTCTAACAGCAAAGGAAAACTAGCATGGATGCAAAACATGAAAAAAAAATGAATTCTAAGAAAGAAATTGAAAGACTAAATAATGGAAATGAGAAGTTGAGGGGCCATTTGCTTGAAAACAAGTTGGCTATTTATAGATTTCACATTCACCCAAAGGTAATTCCTATTAGAACTCTTTTACCATTAAACAATGAAGAAACACTATTCCAGGGAACATAAAACATTAATATGAGCTAAGGCGGTTGAGAAAAGTTGGTAAATGTTGAAAAATTACGCAAGTCGCGATCAAAAGAACGTGCTGGAGAACGCGTAAAGGACCGCCGCCCTGAGTAGGGTGGTGGTTACAGGACCGCCGCCCTGGCAGGGCGGCGGTTTCATCACTGAAGGTCAAAAATCTTAGAAAAAGAAAGGTAGAGGATAAAGTGAAGTACACAAAGCTTAGACAAGATGCTTGGGATGCTAACATACACTTGGTGAGCTTTCCTGGATTCCGAACACCTTGTGAGGTGACCTGTATCATCATTGGGGCATGTGTAACATCGTTCTGGTGGTACAGTACCCTACAATTTTTGGTACGTACATATTGCCCCCTCGGAGAAGCATTTTAACCATGAAGAGGTGTAAAATGGTGGGTCCGAGTATGGCGGTCCCAAAATGGGAAGCTAGAAATTATACCTGACACGCCCGTGTGTCGAAATGTCGCCATCCAAGTTCCCGCTACCTGCAAAATGGAAAGAGGACTCAAGTGCAGATAGATAAAATAAATCGAAAAAATAAATACTAAATTAGTATGAAATGAGGACTTACCATTTGCACGGGGATAAGAAATTACCTCCGTCGGTGCTCTAAACCTGCGAAAGGGGCATTCAAAATGAGTCAAAACACCATATATATATATATTATATATATATATATATATATATATATATATATAAAACGGGCTTATTTTCCTATTCATTTGCGCGTGTGATTTGATAGTTTTTGAGCTCTGGGACCCACGGTGACGGTTTCCAACGAGAGTATAGTCGAAACGTTCGCGTATTGAGATAGTGATCATGCCTCCGCGAGCAGAACCTCGACCCATGAGATCTCAGGTTAGTTCTTCTTGATTTAACATTTTTGCACCCAAAATGTTAAAATGATGAAATATTTGTTGTGGGGGGGTTATTTTTAGAAATGTTAGTTTTAAATGTGTCTCTTAGGGGGGACGCCTAATGGGTAGGCTTTTGTTTTAGCTAAAATGGTCAAATTTTGCGTTTTTGAGTATTTTTAGGGCATGCGACCCATTTGTAGTCACGGGACAGGACCGCCACCCTGAGCAGGGTGGCGGTTAGGGCGGGGACCACAGTCCTTTTAAGGTGGCGGTTATGGAACCGCCACCCTGCTCAGGGCGGCGGTCCTCTACAGAGTGTTAAAACAACACTATTTTGAATTTATTTTTGCATTTTTAGTATTCCTACTTGCTTTAATGATTTTTTCAATGCAATCTTGACACTAACTTGCTTCTTTTTACATGTTTTTGGGTGTTTTGCAGAAGAAGGAAGAGTACATTAGATGGAGCCAAGAGAGGGAGTGTGATTGGCTTCCAGCAGTGTTAGATGCACTCTCTCAGGCTGAGCAGGATACTCTCCAGAGGGCAGGTATATTGAGGATCGCACACGGGTCCCCCACGTTGCACCTGCCAGTCACATACTATGTGACTTATTTTCTTACTGGGATGCAGATCGGAACACCTTCCAATTTCCAGGTGTTAGGGGTGAGTGGAATATCACCCTAGAGGATGTCTACCACATTTTGGGAGTCCCGATTATTGGGAGGAGACTTTCATTTGATACAACAGTATCCAGAGCTCAGGTGACTCAGTGGGCCACCTATATGGGAGATGCAGTTGTCTCCACTGGTTCGAAGAAGGGGGTGAAGGTCCGTTCTATTCCTGGCTTTCCCATCCCTCTGATCTGTCAGGCCATTATGGGCATCCTTGCTTCGAGATTGATCGGGGACAAGGGAGGGGATACTTTTCTCTACTGCTGGGCCCCCATCATCACACAGATTGAGGCACATGGTCAGATTTATGCCTGGGGAGCCGATATACTTGGGACCACCTATCACGACTTATACAGGGTGGTTCGATTACAGGGACAGTCGTTGAGCCATCCGACCTTAGTTATGAGCTGGGTCTATGAGCGCATTATCCCTTATGGGAGAGGCGTAGAGGTGGAGGATCCCGGGGCCGTGAGGGCAGCGAGGTGGACAGGGATGACAGTTCTTAGAGCACCCCACCAGCCAGTTGCTTCCCTGACTACTGAGGATATGGAGGCCACACCTTATCAGGCCATGGTGGGGTTGTGGGGTGAGGAGACCTTTACTTTGATTTCCTGCTCTACTACAGGGCAGCTTGTGGATAGGATGGGGAAGGTAGAGACACACCCCTTTGATCGAGTGCCTCAGCAGTTTGGCCTTGCTTATATTGATATGCTTCCCCCAGTGGTGCCAGTGTTCAGATCAGTTCGGGAGGCTAGGGGAGGTCCTAGAGGCTGGGGTTGGACTGTTGTTACTCCTGGCATCCCTATTGCAGCCAGGAGGGTGGTACGCACTCGAGAGAGAGCCGGTGCTCCTCAGGCACCTTTACTTCAGATTGCTGCTGGTCCTGCCCATAGCAGTGATGATCCCATTGATATAGACTCTGAGTCTGAGGAGTTCACAGGGGGAGAGATGGAGGAGGAGACCGAGGACATGGAGATCAGTGAGTCGGGTGGGGAAGAGGATAGCGATCCCGAGTGGCATGACACTCAGGAGATCCTACAGGCCGAGAGGGCAGAGTAGAGCGCGGAGAGGGTGACTCTAGTCTCAGAGGAGTTACTTTCTCAGGACCTAGGTGGAGAGGATGAGTCCGTGGTAGGACGCTATGTTGCCCCAGACATAGGAGGGGGACACCAGTCAGCGGCGGTGTCTGTGGTAGGTGTGGATCCCAGAGATCCTTCTTGGAGGCCTGGAGATCCGAGTGAGTTATCACTCTTCTTTTGATATTTGTTTTAGCTAGAATTTCCTTAGTTGTTATCTCTCTTTTTGTTCATCCTTGGTTTCACCTTTTGATTATTTTCTAATTTTTTTTCTCCTTTGCTTGCAGAGACTATTGATGAGTGGTGAGACTTGATTCGCCGGGTATGTACTGACACCCTGTTGCTCCCCACGGAGAAGACTCGTGCTGAGCTATCCGTGGATGCAGGGGAGCCTTCAGCAGCCAGTAGGCATACCGATGTTTTTTCCCCTATCTAGCATGTGGCCAAGATGGTGACTTCCCTCCATGCTCGAGGTAGCCGGGTATAGGGCTGCAGAGCACCTGATGAGGAGGAGCCACTCTCATAGCGAGACTACAGCTACTGTTCGGGACCGTGAGCCCTCAGTGCACTCAGAGCGCTGGCGTAGCCAGAGTCCTAGATGTGATCGTGTGCCTTCTGAGGGATCCCATAGGGATTGAGAGGCCACTTGGCTCTTTTTGTAGTGACCTTTGTTAGGTTGTTTATATGACCATTTTGTACTTTTCAGGCTCATTGAGCATTTTGACCATGCCTAGTGCATGATGGCATTGTATACGAAACCTGATTTTATATATATATATATATATATATATCTTTGGATCTAGACTCTTGGTATCTTGAATTTTGTGACTCATTTTCTAAATGTGTTTTTAGATGTTTTTAGAATATTTACTTTTCATGTTTCCAGAATGTATGCAATGGACAACAAATGATAGTAAATAGAATGTTTTACTCTATATGTTTTTGCAGTGCTGATATGAGATGATACTAACATATGGTAGTACTGAACTTTTGAACTCTTTGGGAAATGTTTGTAATTCCTTCTTATATTGGCAAAACGTGATGAATGCATAGTGATAAAGAGATGAACTTGCCCCAATCCCAAATCCACGCAACTAGTAAGACGCGAGGGCTCAACACCAAGAATTAGGAAGGGCACAAGTTGTATGAGTTTGATTGAATGGAATGATGAGAGACAGACAAACCAAGAACAAGAACCAAATTTGGACCTACACACCCACCCTACTCAGAACTACTACCAAGCTTAGAAGGCCACTTACTTTTCAGTTTATCTAGACTTAGATTCATAAATGGCAACCTGGTTGACAAAATCTAGTTTTGAGGATTTGATCTCTTTGGAATTTGGATATTTGGATATTTGCTTTCTCTTAACATAATTTGACTTGTGTTTTTAGCATACCAAGATTTGTTAGTTTGTGTGACTGGACCCCCCACACCTTGCCTCACGCCACTAGTAAGAAGCATGGGTTTGTCACCAAAGGCAAGATACAGGTGAGTAAGGGCACTTCTTTCCTTTCCCAACCTCACATCACCAGTAAGAGATGTGGGCTTATCACCGAAGGTTGATGGGGCAAAGAAGTGTGTAAAATAAAATATTTTGTTTGCTTGGTGCTTTTGATTTCATTTGATTTTGACATTTCTGATCTATGACTTTGGGATATCCTTTCATTCCAAGAGATTTTAAGAGGGATAGATGTGACACCAAGAAGCTTCCAGAACAGACCGTGGGCAAGGACAACTTCACCTAGTAGAAAGAAAGAGCAAAGCCAAGTATGCAGGTCTTGGTATGGTTTCGTCAATGTTCGTCTGTCGAAATTGATGAGAAGATTTGAAAATATTTGATGATGTTTGAAGAGATGTGATATGAATATTTTTGCCAATATCTTCAGAATTTTGTAACAGATTATTTTAAGAGTAAGCTCCTGGACTATCATTTTTATGAAATGGACAGAATGAAGCAGCTAAAAGACTAATGCAATGTAGGTAGCTATAATGTACTAGCAATGACTTTGATGTTTTATGCGTAAAACCACTTAAGGTGCAAGGAATTGACAGTTTCACCAAATTCCTCACCTTCTAGTGTGCACAAGAGATACACACCATTTCCGTAGTCCTTCATGACTCGGTATGGGCCCAACCATTTGGGCCGGAACTTTCTTCCTTCGCCGGTTTTCTTATCGATCCGGCTTGTCTAGTCTTAGAACTAGATCTCCTTCATATATTTCTCGCTCATAGAATTTTTTGTTATACTGCCGGCACATCCGGTCAGCATAGGCTCTATGCCGTTGTTCGGCATTTAACCTGGCCTTGTCAAGGATTTCTAGTTGAGAGAGGCGTGCCTCCCTGTAAGCTTCTTCATCCAGAATCCCTTGTAATGAGATGCAGAGACTGGGTATTTCAACCTCAAGTGGGAGAACTGCTTCTGCTCCGAATACCAGCGAGAAAGGAGTTGCTCCTGTTGGTGTTCTTATTGAGGTTCGGTGGGCCCACAAGGCTGGATATAGTTTTAAATGCCAATCTCGTTTGTTCTCCTTGACTGTTTTGAGGAGAATAGCTTTCAACGTTTTGTTTGTCGCTTCAGCCTGCCCATTGGCTTGAGGGTAGTAAAGAGAGGCTGTGTGATGGTTTATCTTGAACTTGCTACATAACTCATGAACCTCGTCATTCTTAAAGGATGTGCCATTATCTGAGATAATGACTTGTGGGACACCATACCTACAGATAATTTGGTTCAAAATGAATTTGGCAATCACCAAACCTGGTACAGTGGTGAGAGGCATGGCCTCCACCCATTTGGTAAAATATTCTGTGGCTGTGATTATAAAATTATGGCCATCAGTTGATGAGGGAGAGAATTTCCCTATTAAGTCTAGACCCCACGTGGAGAAGGGCCACGGAGTCGCTATTGGTTGCAGGGATTGTGCTGGCATGTGAATCTCGTGAGAGAATTCTTGACATTTGTGGCACTTACGTATAAATTCCACTACGTCATGTTCGAGAGTGGGCCAAAAATAGCCCATCCGATGTATTTTGTGAGCGGTGGCGTGACCACTGAAGTGGCCCCCACATATCCCACTGTGGGATTCATGAAGAATCCTCTTGGATTCTTCTATGTCGACGCATCTTAGAAGCATGCCGTCGAAGGCTCTGCGATAGAGCACTTGGTCTAAAACAACATATTTAGCGGTAATAATGCATAACCGCCTTCTTTGTTGTGACGTGGCACTTTCCGGGTATGTATGGTCCATGATAAAATTGATGATATCAGTATACCAGGGACATGTAGAAATGGGGGGTCTGGTTTCGACAAAGTATACACATTCATCGGGAAAGTCTAGATCTACCAGCTCGCCCCATCTAGTGGATTGTCAGCTAACCAGTCTGCAATGATTTTTCCTTTAACGGATTTTTGGTTTACGAATGTTAACTCAAATTCTCCCATTAGGGTTATGAAACGGCCAGCCTTTTTAGATAAAGATCCTTGTGTGAGAAATGTTCGTAAATGGTCTGTCTTTACAATGACCCTTGTTTCCTGGTTTAACATGTAATGTCTCAAATGTTTTGTTGCAAAAATTATGGCAAGGCATTCTCTCTCTGCCTGTGTGTAACGTGTTTCATAATCAAGCAATGTTCGGCTAATGAAATAGATCGTGCGTTCTCGTTTGTCATCATCTTCTTGAGCCAACATGCAGGCCAGCGAGACATGAGTGGCTCGTGAGTATAGGATCAAAGGGTGGTCTAGCTTGGGAGGCATTAGCGTGGGTGGTGACAACAAGAAGTGCTTAACTGCTTCGAAGGCCTCGTTGCAATCTTCAGTCCAATCGACGCTATAATCTTTCTTGAGTAGATTGTTGATTGGATGAATGGAAAAGCTTAAATCTGGGATGAACCTTCGGATTGCACTGAGTTTCCCAAGAAATGACCTAATTCCAGACTCATCTGAAGGTGGGATCATTTTGAGAACAGCCCGTATTTTGGCCGGATCAACATCAATCCCTCGTGAAGATATAATGTATCCTAGAAGTTTGCCTCCTGTTACACCGAACACACACTTCTCTGGGTTTAATGTGACACCATACTCAATTAGTCATGAGAGGATGATACAGAGCACTTCCAGATGATCACAGCATTTCTTGGCCTTGGCCAACAAGTCATCCACATATGATTCCACAATTTTATGGATAAGATCATGGAATATATAAGTCATTGCGCGCTGATACGTAGCACCGGCGTTCTTAAGACCAAATGGCATGACAACATAACAATAAGTTCCCCAGGGAGTTATAAATGTGGTTTTGGCTTGATCTTGTTTAGATATTTTAATCTGATTGTACCCTAAGAACCCATCCATGAGGGACAACAGTTCAAATCCAGCTGTTGCATCAACGATAACGTCAATGGATGGTAATGGGAAATCATCCTTGGGACAAGCTTTGTTAATATCCTGAAAATCTATACAAATGTGTATCTTCCCATTCTTTTTTAGGACGGGAACGATATTAGATACCCATTGTGAATAGTCAACGGGCTTGATGAATCCTACTTGGAGAAGTTTTACTACTTCCTCTTTTACCATGAGAGCCACTTTTGGCTTCATTGGTCTTGACTTCTGTTTAATTGGCTTCGCATCTGGTTTAGTGATGAGATTATGTACCGCAACTTGTGGTGTGATACCCGTCATTTCTTTATAATTAAATGCAAAAGCCTTTTGATGTTTTTTGAGGATTTGGGTGTGTATTTCTATTTCTTCCGGAGTTAACGAGGATCCCAACTTCAAAATTCTTGGTTCTTCCTCCATTCCAATGTTTATGTCAATGGTTTCTTCTATCAAAGAAGCGTTACCTTCTTCAAATTCAGGTGGGGCTGGAGGTAGTTCCAAGCTTTCTCCATTTTCTATCTCGTAGATATCGAGATCCTTCTGTGGAGGAGACTCTACTGTGGGATTTCCAAAGTAGGAAGAGGAGTGTGGTATTAGGGAAAGATCAACTATGTGGTGAGCAAGGTGTAGCTCTGCATAGGTGTTTAGATATTCGAGAGTGACTTTATCATTGTCAACATGATGTAAGATAGAAGATTCATTCTCAGCTGTATGTGTTAGAAGAGGGTTCGTTGACATTTTCTTCACTAATGGTTCAGTATGAAGTGATACCTTGAAACTTGTATCTTCCAACTCATTACTTGGGGTAAAACGTGAAGCTGAGGTTGCTATTGAATCTGCGAGAAGGTTTTGTTCTCGTGGGATTGCCTCAATGGATATGAAGTCGAATCCTTTGCTTAGATCTAATACCGCTGTTTTATAGAGCTGTAAGTGCTCAGCTCTAGTCTCATATACTTCAGAGACTTGGTTTGCAACTAATTGTGAGTCTCCTAACACTCTGATGTTATTAACACCGATCCTTTTGGCTATGATGAGGCCAAGGAGGAGGGCTTCGTACTCAGTGCCATTGTTTGTACATTCAAAGTTTAACTTAAAAGAAAAAGGTAGGATCTTTCCCTCAGGAGAAGTAAAGATCACACCTGCCCCGGCTCCATAGCGACATCTAGCTCCATCGAAGTGGAGAGTCCAATATTTACTAGGAAAAATGGATGCTGGGACATTCTTTGCATCTGTTTCTTCTGTTTCGGTTACTTCTACCATGCAAAGTTCCTCTGCTGGAAGAGAACCAACTCCTAGGGTACATCCCATACCTGTGGAATCAAATGGTAGGAAAATTGGTAGATCTTGTTCCAGTAATTCGACAATTTTTGCAGTAGTTCCTAATGACACTGTTTCTACAACGTTAGCTTCATCCTTGAGGGCTGGGATGCCCTTGACTAGGTTCGTAATTTCTAGTTCTGTTGTAGGTATTAATTTTTCTTCTGGTTTTGAGTCGATTGGTTTGTTAAGTTGGTTTGTTGGGAGTTCAAACTCAGAGTGAATGCCTGGTCTTTTCTTCAGGTCTGCTAGGTGTATGTCAAATGGTTTTGGGTCACCTTTTGCTACGAATATCTTTCCTAGGTGTAAGAATCTTATTTCCTGGAATAACGTAGAAGGGATTGCTTTCATGCGATGTATCCATGGTCGACCGAGGATCATATTATAGTTGGTTTCCTGATCTATGATATAAAACTTGGTGAGGATTGTCTTGGGTCCTAAGGTGACTGGTAATATTATAGTCCCAATTGAAGTAGCTTTAAGGCTATCATAACCTCTTAGCGTATTTCTTGTTGTGGAACAGTTTGTTTCTCCATATCCTAGCTTTTGAAGGAAAGAGAAGGGGACAATGTTAACTGCTTGCCCCATCATCAACCATTGCACGTTTAACGTAATTATTGTAAACCCACACCTGTAAATGCAAGGCCGGATCACCTCTACGTGTAATTTCAGCATCTGTTGGCATTTTGTTTATGTCGAATATAAACTCGGTATCCCTATCTGGCTGCCCTGGAGGGTGGATATCGAAGTCTATATGGTTTACTTGTGTTTCGGGAGGTGGAGTGATGTTAATTAAATGACCTAGACCTAGTGCTTCTAAAAGAGCAGCCCTATGGGCAGGAGAGTTTTTCAACAAGTCCAAAAAGGAGATGTGAGAGAAGGTCTTTGTTAAGTCATTAATTAAATCATAAGCACCCATGGGTTTTACCAACGTTTGTTGAATGTTATCTGGTTCTAGTGGATAGATTGGATTTGGTTGAGAAGAATATTCTCATGCTCTTGTTATGGCTTCTACGTGCAGCTCAGTATCTAACTCCACTAGACCAACTATCTTGGTTCATGGCTGATTTCCTAATTGTGGTGCGACAGGTGGATTTAGTGAAGTTGAGGCTTCATGATCGTTATTTCCTGTCATTACACCTTTGTTTGTCCCATTTGGATTTAATTTATTATTGTTATTGTGATTTGGAAGTGGATCATTGAAGATCTTAAGAGGTGCGTTTTGAGGGGAAACTGCCCCTGTGAAAGTATTTGGCATAGGTGTCACAGAATCTGTTAAGAACATATCTATGAAGAGTTGTCTTTGTTCTTCTGGAAAACGTTGCATGAACTTATTGTAATCATGGCAAGTCCTAGTGTCATGGCCTCAAATTTTGTGGAAACCACAATACGAGTTGGGATTATAACTCCTAGGTTGTTGGTTTGGCACGTGTTGTGGTCCAAAACTCTGATTAAACTGTTGACTATTAGGATTAAAGTTTTGTGTTTGTTGCCTTTGGTTTTGGTTTTGATATCCAGTTGAGTTTTGACTTAGACCCTGTGTCTGGATCTGCCATTGTTGTTGTTGTTGTTGTTTTGTCATTGGGGATGATTAAAATCCACCGCGTTGATTGTTGGGGTAAAATTGTTGTTTCATTGATTGTTAACTGGTGGTGGAACATTTACAACGTTTGCTTTTTTAGTTTGGTCAGTCACTCCATCTGTTGTCACTCCGCGGTTTTTGTTAAGGATTTTAGGTCCTTGATTGGGGTTTGTGGTAGTAGGATAAGTCGTAGTGTTTTGGTTGGGGATGATTAACCTCCCATTTGTTCCATATGTCTTGTGGCCGCTATCTATTGCAGCTTGATCTATTCAGAGAGCGCTCTCGAGCACCTCATCATAAGTTCTTAGTGGGAACTTCTGGACTTCTTCCTTTATCTCTCTGCTGAGAGAATGAAGGAATAAATCACATAGTTCCATCTGATCCATGTTTGGAGCGCTTGCTGAAGAATAGAGGACTGTATGCCATCTTTGGATGAAATGAGCAACAGATTCATTGTGTTCTTGTTTGATATGTAAGAATTCCCTGATTCCTATTCTCAACAATTTGTTCATGTCGAACGCTTTGATGAATTCTGAAACAAGTTGTTTAAATGAATGTATTGAGGCTTCAAGTATTATGTAATACCAATCGAGGGTGATACCCTCTAAAGTTTTGGGGAATATTTTAGCAACAACTCCATCCCAAGGGAGCAGTTCTCGAATGGCTGTGGCATAGGCCTTAATATGTGCATTCGGGTCTCCCTCCCCTTTGTACTTGGGTAGATCAGGGAGAGGTCTTGGAAGCATGACGCTTCGTATAGTGAAGTCTAAAGGTTCTTTCAAATATTCTGAATAAGTCCCTATCGCATAGGTTTCGACCATTGATGGTGCTTGCTGAGGGGGTGGAGGTGGAATGGGTTGTTGATATGGCGTAGCATATGTATTTGCAGGGGCATAAGGAAATCCCTGTGTTTGAGAAAACATGCCGGGAGAAGAGAACATATCTCCCTGTGGTGATTTGGAATACATGTTTAAGTATGGAGGAGCATTTCTCAGGAATGGGTTGTTTTGTACTAAACCGGGAGGTATTATATTCTCAACTGGAGCGGCGTTAGAAAATGCGGTTCTAGTTGGTGTTTGTTGTAAGTACTGAGGAGGCATGCCCAACGTGCCTGTTCCTGTGAGGAGGTCTACTTGGCTGGGATGATGTGGAGGATTGGAAGTTCTTGCTTGCATGAACTGTGAATTTTGATTTGCTTGAGCAAGTTCCAACCCTCTAACCTTCTCAACTAAGGCTGAGATGACCTCGTTTGGTGAAGACACGGTATTTTTCCTTAGTGGCATTTGTTGTATATCTTGAGGTTGTATAGGCATATGGTACCCTGCTATGAATTGATCGGTGCCCTGCCAAGTTTCACTGAGGGCATTTCCTATAGGTGGAGGAATGGGGGTGTTTTCTTGGAACGAGACCTCGGGTTGTGTTTGCAAACCTCCTATAGGTGGGTACATATTTTGAGAGCGTTGTTCACTCCTAGCATAACGTGCTAAGTATTCGTCATCTAAAAATAGATATGGATCTGACTGTCTACTAATTTGTGGTCTAAGCAACACCCGAGGAGATGAACCAGATTCTCCAGTGAGCGTCATGTTGTTTGAGCCTGAAGGCTCTGGTTGTTGCGTTTGAGTGAGCTGATCCAACTCCTCTATTTGGAAAGAAGAACTATATCTAGTCCTTTGAGGTGGAGTTTGTGTTGAAAATTGGTTAGTTGAATAGTTGTCACCCCATGCTGAGAGCGAGGGTGATGGTTGTCTATTTAATTGATCGTAGTATGCTTCAAGACCTAGGAGAGGTCTACCATATGCATCGTATCCCAACATATTCAAAGGGTATATAAATACCCGCAGAATAATGAGAAGAAGCGAAGGTGGATAAAATAAAAGAAGAGTGTGAAAGTGAAGCAATTGTTCCCTTCACGTTGGGTTCACCAATTTTGTTGGTGAAGCTGATGTGAAGGCTAATGAGGTGGAAAAGATGAAAAGTATACTAATTGGAAGAACAAGTAGAAATAAGACTCCGAATAAGAAGGTTGCATGTTCATTTCACGTTGGGTTCACCAATTTTGTACGATGGAAAAGTGACATGCGAGCATGGGAATCTACAAGTAACTCTTCCTCGCACCCGACCTCTCGAGGTCATGCCAAGACAGCCGGTGGGGATGGAATACACGTGGAGTGCAGATAAACTAGTTAGGTAATCTTATGTCTTCAACACGCAATAATGGGATCTGCGAATCTAAGGCAAAGAAGGCCCTCCTAACCTGAATCGGTGTGATAGATCGTTCGGCGAGGATAGCTGCTCGAAGGCTCCAATCAATATCGAGCTCTGCCGTGATCTGATCTATGGGTTGTGGGATACGTGGAAGATGACTTATGGGTGCTTCGTATATATCTCCCGACAAGGTCATGAAAATGGAATGGCTAAATGTGTAGTGGATCTTTTGGTGTTTTATGGACGATTCTCTGGTCTAGTCCAGAAATCTTTAGCTTGATTAGCTGCTACGTTTAATAATGATAGTTGTGTGATGATGTCTGGTGGAAGTGGAGAGGACCTAAACACCAGCGTTCACAAGCTGGTGTCAATATTTGATTGATTTGTAGGCCCGTTGGGTTGTGGGACCTGTGGATCACAACCGTAAGTTCGTGGTTGTTGTGGACCTCCTATGGTCATATGAAGAGTCAACCCCTGATTCCGAGTATCCAGTAATCGTATGCCTTTTCGGCCTCTACGTTTAGAACTAGAAGTTGCACGATTTTCTCAGAGTACCTAACAGGTGTTCTGGCAACTTGGATACGTAAGCTAGTGTCTATATCAACGAGGAGGTCTCCTGCATCTGGCTGTGGGACTAGTGGATCACAACTAAATGTTTGCTCTCTTTCAGGTCCTTCTACAGTCATACAGATATCTATCAAGGTAGTCTATAATTTGGCTGATTTGACCAGAACGTGTGTGCTTTGTCGTCTTCTATGTTTAATCCTCTTAGCTGTGTGCTGATTTCTTGTAGGTCTGTTGTTGTTCGGAAGACCTAAATTCTGAGATTTTGGTCTATGTCAGTTAATGCTACAACAAGATTTGGTTGAGGCACGATTGGCTCAAAAACGTATTCCCTGGGCTCCCTAGGTCCCGTGATTGTCATACAAGATCAATATAAACCTAACTGAAAATGAAATAAACTAATTATGCAAGATATATCTACAACATATATATATATATATATATATATATATATATTCCTCTATTTTTTGTATTTTTGATAGAATTTTTAATAGAATTGAAAGAGAAACTAATCTAATATATTCAGAAAATGACAACTAATCTAATAACAAAATTAAAACAAGCAAGGTAGCCTGGTGTAGCTACTTGCCTGTGTAGTTGTGAGTTTATCCTAAATAACTAGATAGCTGATTAACTTAATTGAAAGACTCTTGATCCTACCTCAGAAGTGAGGAATGAATCATAGTTTCTGAGAAACTATCAATCCCCACAGCTTCCCCGGCAATATCGAAAATGAAATTTAACTTGAAATGAAATATTTCACTACTCTATTTGATATGTTTTAACTAGAACTTTGACAGATAAAACCTAGAATTTACAGAACAGTGGCGAATCCAGTAGTGTATGACTTTGTCCCCTCAGAATGATCTCTCTATTCCTTCGTGTTCATGTGAATCCAGAAGAGCGTGTATATGCTAGCATCAACAGAAAAAGGTATTTGAACAATGGCAGCTTTGGATATAGACTGAATATAATGTGAGTAGGAGAGGGACAACGCAAGTGACAGAGCTTGGCGTATGCAATTCCTAGCGGGATTTATTGCGGGAATACAACACAAGTGTACTGAGAGATTCTAGAATCTACCTTCTGTGAAGAACACAACCTACAACTCTAATGAATTCAATCTACAAATGACACTACTCTGCTCTAAACTAATTTGTATGAACAACAATGAACAAGACTGAAGCAAGAAGATCGAATGGCTTCTAACAGCAAAGGAAAACTAGCATGGATGCAAAACATGAAAACAAAATGAATTCTAAACAAGAAATTGAAAGACTAAACAATGGAAATGAGAAGTTGAGGGGCCATTTGCTTGAAAACAAGCTGGCTATTTATAGATTTCACATTCACCCAAAGGTAATTCCTATTAGAACTCTTTTACCATTAAACAATGAAGAAACACTATTCCAGGGAACATAAAACATTAATACGAGCTAAGGTGGTTGAGAAAAGCTGGTAAATGTTGAAAAATTACGCAAGTCGTGATCAAAAGAACGTGCTGGAGAATGCGTAAAGGACCGCCGCCCTGAGCAGGGTGGTGGTTTCGTCACTGAAGGTCAAAAAGCTTAGAAAAAGAAAGGCAGAGGATAAAGTGAAGTACACAAAGCTTAGACAAGATGCTTGGGATGCTAACATACACTTGGTGAGCTTTCCTGGATTCCAAACACCTTGCGAGGTGACCTGTATCATCATTGGGGCATGTGTAACATCGTTTCGGTGGTACAATACCCTACAAATTTGGGTATGTACAGTACCAACATCAAAATAAAGGCTATCAGAGACAATACCGATATGCAAAGGATGGAAAAAATGCACCATAAAGCATATTATATTACTCCAAAAATATGCACAATAAAACAACAGATAAGAGGCAAGAAGAGTGCTATTACAAAACTCAAAGAGAAGAATAGAGCTCCAGACCCATGCCTATTACAGAAGAGGAACTGAGACAGGAAAGAAGAATTGACTAACTCCCGATATGTGTTATGAAGACTTTGATTACAATATATAGGATGAGAAGAAGATATGAAGAAAATTTTGGAACCATCTTCCACTACTTGTAAGTTATGGTAAATGGTGTGAAGTGACAGAAATAGATTTACGAGATCTATCTCATACTTCCCCATGATCTGTTATTTAAGGAGTGAGAGCCATGCCCATTTAATACATCTTTAACTATTTTGTAACTGACTCCCTTGAAGTGGACTCATTTTTTAAGGAACATCCTTTCAAATCTTTATTACATATATGAACTTCTCAATCGTTATGTATCAAGTTCTGGGCTTATGATTCCGGCGGCACCTATTTTTATGTTGTTTTGTTAAAACGACCCTTTGAGTGCAGGTGAACAAATTGATTATTCATAGGTTTGTTCTCTTTACATGGAACTGTGCATTAACTCTATTGTTGAAAAGACAAGCCAAATGACTTTTCGCCTTTTACCTTTTGAAAATATCTTAGCGTTTAAAACTTCTATATGGGTTTCATAATTTCCCATACGTGGTATTTGGCCTGTCATCAATCTTTCACAACCTGCTTTGAACTTGGAGTCCATTTTTTGTGAGATCCATGTGGAAGCCAAGTGCATCTCTAGGGTCTATGCTTTTCTTCGTAGCTTTTGGAAGTGTGTTGAGATGACACGTGGCACCTTCCGTGAGCCCTCTAATATCTCTTTGGGTAAGTAATGGACTTGCTGCATATTATTACGAAGAACATTTTTAGGCGGGATCCTTATAGTTGACTCCACATGTAAGCCCCACGGGATTTTGAGGATTCATTCCCCCCTTTAATTTCTAGAATTGCGTCGTGTTGACACTTGGCACCATCTACAAGCTTGCTACTCATTCTCGAGTTGGCTTGTCCCGGTTTAGTTTTTCATCGTTGATTTGGATAAGTATTTTTCCTCATATCACCGAAGGCTTGACCCCTGGTGGGACTCGAATCTGTAGGAATCTCATAACTCACTTCGTCAATCCAGCAAGAATTTGCTTGTTATCTAATTTTAGCGGGCGGTGGAGGAAATTAGATAATAATATTCTTTGACACCTTGATAATCATTTCACATCATTTTAGTGAGAATTTTATGAAATCCCTGGCTCATGTCATTATTTGGTATTTGAATAGTGGATGCAGACCACTCATATAGATATTTCATGTACTTCAGCCATTCAACATTTTGGCGAAGTGAGGATAGAATGGGGAGTGTAGTAATACTTATTTCTTTTGGTGTTGTGCCCCTTGATAAGCCTTAACATATCATAACATTGACTTTGAGAATAAAAAAACATTTGATGGAATTTAGCTTGATGAAATATTTTTTAATTTCATTACTTTACTTAATAATGTTACCTTCTTGCATCACCAACATCTATCAATTCTTCAATGAATGAGTAGTGAATTTAGATCATTTGTGTATTTTTTTGAGCATCACGCCAAATAGCCATTCACTTGCACTTCTTGCACTTTCTTTGGTGGTGTTTTATCCAATCATGTGCATCTTCACTAATGGATTGTCCCACCTAGTGCAGTCTTTAATTATAGGTCATCCCACACATGGTACTTTAATTTTGTGAAAGACCTTGTTTTTGTAAACCTTGAAAATTACCTGATAATGAAAGACAAAGCAAAACAATGCAATATACCTTTCAATCAAATCCTCAATGTAATATTTTTGGAAGATTTAAGATTTTAAAATATTGTTGATTTCTATTTTTGGGTGCTCTTGAAGACCTCCATATGTGGTTTGCAAATTGCTACGAACATAGATTTGGTCTTGGAAAGATTCCAATATGCAGATATTAGAAGGAAAATTAGCATGGTTTTCTTGTAAATAATCTAAGAGGATTTGATATAGGATAAGCATGTGTTTTATAAGGCTAAGTGGTGGTTGTAATTTGGTTGGAAGTGGTTGAATGCACATGCTAAAGATAAAATTTGAGGAATTTGTAGTAGTTTCGGGAAGATAAATGTCATTGAGGGCATTAAATAGATTTAATTAGCAGAATATGCATCCAAAAAGGTGGTTGTACATGCAATTGAATTGCCCCCACCTTTCTAAGATTTAGAACATGAGTTGACTGGACTAGTGAAGTGGAGTCCAAGTGGTTGTTGACTGGGAAAAATAGGTGTACTTTCCCATTTAAATAACTAATTTAATTAGCTATAATGTACACACTAACTAATTAATCATTTATTTAATAAATGATAATTAAGCTAGCTAGAGGTGTACTAAGGATTAATTTAATTAATCTAAAGGGTTGTAATGATTAATTGATTCGATAAATCAATCGTAAAGGGATATAAACTAGGAAGTGTACTAGGATAATATGGAAACAAGTGTGTAATCCAGGATGTCTACATTTACCCCTCTTTAAAGTGCTATTGCGAAGTAATAGCGGTTTAAAGATAGTAGATGCATGCAGATCATAAGACAGTGAAGCATTTGGATGCTCCAATGAGTAGAATGGTAAAGGAATGCCCCCTCAAGTGGGTGGGTGACACAACAAAGTGGTGACCACTTGATTTCTTAATAGGATTTGAAAACATGGGGATGTTGTAACAAGAACATCATGGGAATAATGATGCTTGTAGCATGAGCGTTGACTATGAAAGAATCAAGATGGTTAACCCATATGCACGTAAACAAACACACATAACAAAGAAAATATAAAAGGAAAATGGAACCAATATATAGAGTAGGTGCAGGCATCAAGGTTATAAAGGAAACAAGATGTAATCACACTACTTGCAAGTTGTCCAAAAAAGTAAACATCCACAATGCAACACAAAGTTAAAAAAGAAGACAATCAATTATGCCCCTAATGCAAGCCACAATGATGATTAAGTAGATGCAAGTGCTCCCATGGTCAGAATCGGATTAAAATGAAGAGAAAAGTGAATATAATCATCATGACACTCTTTTTGGATCCATTGTGCAAATGATCATATTTGATTTTCCCCGGGTGAAGTTATATCATGAAAGAAAAATAATTTTGTGACTTTTCCCAAGCAAAGTTAGTAACCATGCAAAGGGAATAAAGTGATAGTTGTAAGATTGGAATGATCACTACGATAGTAGATAAAGGTATGAATTTATCAAGATTGTGTTGAGATGTTCAAAAATCCACTTCATGGGTTTTCCAATTATAGGATTTCGATGATTAGTGAATGTTTGTTAAAAAGATTTATAAATTTTTTTTATTTTTTTGAATTTTTGAAATATATGATTTTTATTGGTTTTTTGCGAGTTTTTGAAAAAATTGAAATACAAATGCAAATAAATGCAAACAAACTTGAAATACATAGCATGGCCAAAAACACTCCATGGCTTAGTAAATAAAGTAGGAGGGAAAACACAACACTCGCAAGTGACAAAAAGACATAAAACAAGCATTGCAAACAAACCTAATATGAATAGGAAGTAACTCACACCAAAGTTATATGTGAACTAATATGTGAATAAATTTCGTATAATTGGTCTATAATCGCAAAAACGTTCTAGATACATAAGACATTGAATAATCTTAAAAAATTAAAAAAGAAATTGATCTAAGAACATGCAAGACGACAATGTATATGTATAAACAACAGATGAGCTAGACATAAACATGTAAGAAAATAAGAAAATCTAATGTTAAAGTTAATTATGAAGCAACAACATAACACAAGTCACAATAATGATGTCCAAAGACACTCCTAATGTGTTCCACAGTGAAGAGATATACAAATTTGAATGCCCTAGAATGATAGCTTAGGGCGTGGGAGGATTTAATCAGGCCAAAGAGTGGAGTGATGCTTAGATACTCCAAAACAACTCTTGTCTTATCCTATTGGAGCATGATCTTTATGAGGCCAAAGTCGAGTGTTTCCTCCAAAAAAAGTTATATTGCAAAGGGTGACATAATTGATTTGAAGAATGCAAATGATTTGGAACAATTAGATGATGAAATTGGTGAACTAAGTTACATAGTTACGAATGTTTTTGTCTAACATTTTCGAAATGTTTTACTTTTTTGTATTTTTGGCACAATTTTATATTTTTTTGGGTTTTTGAACAATTTTATATTGTTTTTGGGTTTTTGTGAGACATATTTGAATTTTTTTCCCTTTTGGGAATTTGAACCACATGTCAAAGAAGAGGGAAAAATGGATTCCCAAGCCGTAACCAACACATTACACATGAACAAGGTGAATGGAAACATGATATAAGGTGAACAAGATTGGTAGACAATGGGCATGACGAACATACAATGATAAAATACGACACACGGCGAGGTGGAAAGACGCAAGCAGAAGAAAAGGCAAAATTGTGAAGCAAGTAATTGCGTTAATATGCGCCCAGTACAAGGGTCACTCTTTAGAGACTTAAGAGTAGAAATTTTTCAGTTGAATGGCATTCATAAGCTCTTTTAACTCTTTTCCATCCTTAGTAGATAGTTTGTATGTGTCGGATCTAAATTTGGCAGTGATATTATAAGGACCCAGCCAATTAGGCTTGAATTTTCCTCATTTTTCATGTGGTTTGGTTGTGTTCTTCTAATTTTCTTTCAGGACCAAGTCACCAATATTGAATTGTCATGGTTGAATCTTTCAGTTATAGTTACGTCACAACAAAATTTGGTATACTCACATATGATTCATTTACAAATGTCTCTTTTGTCTAGTATCTCAATCTCAGCAAGTTATTCATGACGGTAATCATCTTCATGCACGAGGTACTGGAGGGAGACACGAAGTGAAGGAATTTTGATTTCAATGGGTAATATGGATTTAGAGCCATATACTAGGGAAAATGGGGTTGTTCATGTAGGAGTACGGAAAGATGTGTGGTAGACCCAAAGGGAGAGATACAACTGTGTGTGCCAGTTATGTCCATGCTTATTAACTTTGTTTTCCAAGATGGATTTGATAGTCTTGTTCGAAGCTTCAGACGGGCCTTTACATTGTGGGTAATAAGGAATGGCCCATTTCAGGAGGATATGATATTTTTTAGCAAGGGATTTGACATTATTATTTTTGAAGGAACCACCATTGTCAGTGACAATGGTAGTGGGAATGCCAAAATGAAAAATAATATGATTAAAGATGAATTTGGAAATATTACACCCAAAAACGTAGGTGAGAGGCATAGCCTCGACCCACTTGGTGAAATATTCAGTGGTAGTGATAATGAAGGTATGGTCATCGTAAGATGTGGGCTTTATTTTTCTGATTATATCGAGCCCCCATTTAGAAAAAGGCCATGGTGAGGTGATAGGTTGCAAGGCTTGGGAAGGTGCATGAATTAGATTACCATGCTTTTGGCAAGCCTAACATTTCTTTACATAGTTACATGTGTCTGTTTCCATTATAGGCCAATAGCATTGGACGTGCAAGATATTCTTTTCAAGGACCATTCCACTAATGTGTGCACCACAAATACCCAAGTGTACTTTGGCTAGCATTTGATTAGCTTCATCCTGATTGAGACATCTTAAGAGAGTCCCATCATAGCCTCTTCAATATAGGGTATTAGGGAGTATGGTGTAGTGCGAGGCACGTTGTGTCAGGGCTCTTTTGTTGGCTAAATTCATGTTTGAAGGGTAAGATTTATTTTGAATTAAGGTGAATACGTCATGATACTAGGGATGATCATGACCAACAATATCACAGACTATGGTGGACTTTGACAATTTGTATGTGGGCACCAAATATCTCCAATGAGGAACTTATTGTGAGTTTGATAAGTTTCAAACATAATAAAGGATGTGAAATTTGTCATGGCATCCACTAATTTATTTTGTACATGAGGAAATTTTTCAAAATTGATAATCTGGAAATATCCTTTGAGACTATCAACCATGAGTTTATAGGGTAAAAGCTTCTCATCATTTACTGATATTTACCATTAACTTTATTAATGATGAGAAGAGAACCGCTGAAAATTTTCAATTCTTGTAGGCACCAGGATATAACAAAGCATAATATTGTTAGCAATGCTTCATACTTGGCTATGTTGTTTGTGTAAGGGAATCTGATGCAATAATATTTAGGTATGAGGTCCACGTGAGGTGTACGCAAGACAATTTCATATCTTGAACCATGGATGTTGCAATATCCATCAAAGAATAAAGTCCATGAGGGAATTTCATCTATTTACAATGGGTCTTCATCTAGAAATTCAAATTATAAGGGTTGAGAATTTGGCAATGGCATTGCGGCCAGTTAATCTGCCACTGGTTGACCTTTTATATCTTTCTCATTTTAAAACTCGATATCAAACTCACTGAGGAGTATGATCTAGTTGGACATCCTTCTTGTTATCACTAGTCATGAAAGTAGATACTTGAGAGGATCAACCTTTGTAATTAGCTTGGTGGTATGATTTAGCAAATAGTGCCGCAACTTTCCAAAAGTGTACATAACTGCTAAACATGATTTCTCAACTAGTGAGTACTTAATTTCATGTTCAAGAAGGATCCTGCTCAAATAGTACATATCTTGTTCATGAACCTTGTCATTATGTTGCGTCAATAATGCCCCAATGGCATGTTCTATTGCAGAAGTGTACAAAAACATAGGCTTGTCTTGTATTGGCGACATAAGTACAAGTGGAGTGGAAAAATATTCTTTCAGCTTAGCAAAAAAGTCTTAACAGTCTTGTGTCCACTTGAATTGGATATCCTTCTTAAGCAGTTGGTTAAAGTGATGGCACTTGTCCATGAGTTGAGAGAAAAAGTTCCGAATAGACTGTATCTTACCCTATAACCCTCTTACTTGACACAAATTCTAAGGAGGCGACATATCCATTATTTCTTTGATCTTTGTAAGATTTGTGCTTTAATTCCCCTGCATGAGCCAGTAAATCCCAGAATCTAACTAGAAGTGACACCGAAGAAACTTTTTTGAATCAAGATGAACCTTGTATTCCCTTAATCATTTAAATATATGCCAAAGAATAGCTAGATGGCCAACTCAGGTTTTTGACTTAGTAAATATGTCATCGACATAGTCCTCCATTATGTCATGAAGAAGGTCATGAAAAATAATAGTCATGGCATGTTGATAGGTTGCACTAGCATTCTTAAGGAAAAAAGGCATGACCTTGTAAAAAAATTTCCCCCATGGGGTTGTGAAAGTTGTTTTATGTTGATCTTCTTCAACAATTTGAATTTGGTTGTACCCTAAAAATCCATCCATAAAAGATAACATCTCATGGCCCATAGTAGAGTCAAAAATCATGTCAATATTAGGAAAAGGGAAGTTGTCTTTGGGGCATGCCTTGTTGATGTCATGAAAATACATGTAAATGTTTATTCTTGGGGTATTCTTTGCAACATGTAACATGTTTGATATCCACTATGAGTAGCCAATGGATCGTATGAAGCATGCATCTAGCAATATTTGGAGTTTAGCCTTAATAAGAAATGCAACTTTAAGATGCATCTTACGCAACTTTTTCTTGACAGGATTTGCGTCAGAGCGCACCATAAGGTGATGAAGCAAAAGAGAAGGGTCGAGGCCTGGAATATATTTATAATACCAAGCAAAGACATCTTGAAATTATATTAGAAGTTTTTTGAATGCCTTGATTTTAGTTTCGAAGAGACTGGAACCAAGCTATAGTAGTTTATATTAGTTTTCTGTACCAATGTTGATAGTTTTTGTTTCTCCCACCAACAACTTAGAAGTGTCACTATCTTGAAATGACATTGTAGGTTTATGTAGGTTGTCAGATATTTCTGGATCTCAATCTCCTCTCTCTAACGCCTCTGAAAGGTTTTCACTAAGAGATGTGTCCTCTTATTTATTTTTATTTTTCATTTTTTACTACTCACATAGTGCCTTTGAAAGGTTTTCACTATACGATATATGATTTTTCTTTTTCTATTTTGAACTTATTTTACTTTTGGTGTGGATATTTCAATTTCCTCACTAAAGTAAGTATTCGCATCAAGGTTTATATCAAAACCCTTATTGTGATTCGACAAGGGAAAAGGGTCTCGAGCCCCGAGAAAATTCTAGATGGGCTCATCATTTTAAAATAGGTCCATGGAAATACGCCATTATTGGTCTTAATAAATAATAGAAGGATAAACAATGTTGGTGGTTTAGATAGATAGGTCTTCAGAAAAGAGTGTAGTTTCAGCAAGGTTCTAAAAGAGGGTATGTGTGGAATTGGTCTCAACTTAGGAGTCGAAGTCATCATCACTATTCAAGACATCAAATATGAATGGCCTCTTCTCAAAGGTCTCATATCCTATACCATGTATGTAGATATTAGAGTTTATTTCAACATGTTTGAGAGTGTCGTGTCCTTTTGGTCCAATTCCTCTTCTGTTCATGTTTTTCATCATTTGATGTGCATTGGTATAGACACTGGATTCATAGCATTCAACCATCCTATCCTCGTATATCCAAGAGTCATCATATCCTTGAATGTGTTCATCTTCTAAATATCCATGTTGTCTCCAAAAATTATTTCCCAAATAGTAAACTGGAGGCTTTCGTAGATGGGGAGAGTTAGGTCGTCCATAGCTATGAGAAGATAATGGGAGTTTTCCAACAAGAAATTCATTTTCAAGTGTGTACTCACCTATACCTTTATGAGAGAATTTAATCTCAGGTGATGGTTTGAACGTAGATGCTTCAAAAGAAGATATAGATTCATCATTTTGGTATCAACATGGTTGTTAGCAACAGGGATGACGCAAGGTTTAGCTATATGTGATCAATAGATGGACAATAATTTGTATTTTGATACTTTTCTTTGAAAAACTTAAAATACTCAAAGGGGTTGGCATCACCAAGCAAGGTGAACTCTTTGTCATTATATAGGAATTTTATACACTGATGGAAGGTGGAGGGCACGACTTACATCACATGTATCCAAGGTCTACCTAGAAAAAGGTTATATGATGTTTCCACATCAACGACGTCACATATGGTTTCGAGGAGTTATGGGCCCACTTGTATAGGAAGGATAATAGCACCAGAATACTGGCGCTTAGTATTGTCATCACCACAAATGGTAATAACATTAGCATCTAATTCATCTACTGTATGACCAAGACAATGGAGCATTTTTATAGAGCATATGTTAAGAGGTGCTCCATTTTATACAATAACTCTCTTAAACTTATGTCTCATTATGTATGCTTTAATATACATAGATTTATTGTTAAGAAGATTGGGGTTCAACATATCTTGAGGACCAAAAGAAAAAATAGGGATTTCAAGTGAAATATTAGCAATCATATCTTAGAATTGTTGAACATTAAGGGTTATAGGAACATGTGCTTCATGAAGAGAACGAGTGAGGATGTCTTGTAAGTTAGGAAAATATTTTAATAGCTCCATTAGAGATATATGTGCAAGCATAGTCGCTAACTATTTTATTATATCATACTGACCATTAGTATAAGATTTAGCATTAGAGCTTGACTTCTTGTTTGAGGGAGCCATTGGTTTGGACATTAGAGGCTCCGTAGAAGACGTAGAAGGTTGGTTGGTCATGGGAACCTATATTTTCATTTGTCATGTGGAAATCACATTGTTTTGAGATTTACCTTGTATGATAGCAATAGTAAAAGGCACTTATTTAATGAAATGATATGATTAAACTAAATTCAACATTATTATAAGGTTGACCTTTTTCAGCGTTCTTGTTATCAACACCATGTTTAGGGAATGGGTTTGAAAACACCTTGAGATTTTCATTTGGTGTTTTTTTAGGAATGTTCTCCAATGGTAATATATTTTTTGTTGATGAGGTCTTGAAAATAATTCTTGAGTCATAAACATTGATCGGTTGTGTGACCCTCAATGCGATGGAAATCACAGTTTGTGTCAACTTTATACCATGAGGGTTTAGGCTCTCCTTAACCCAAAGGTTTTGTATTAGGATACATCACCATATTAGCATTGACTAATTGGAATAAGATACCAGAGAGAGGTTCTCCCAAGGGTGTGTATCGACGTTGTTTAAAATCACGAGAAGGGGAAGCCTCTTTGCTTGAAACAACGAGAGGTTATTTGGCCTTGTTAGGATTGGTCTGGTTGTTTTAAACATCATGAACATTTTGATTTTCTGTAACATCATCATTAACAAAATTTTAATTGTGATTGATGTTTTTAGATTTATCATGATGAGAGTTACTATTATTGTTATTATGGTGCCCACTATCTTTGGAATGAGGTTTGAGTAAACCTTTAGCGATAAGGGATTTTTCAATTTGTGATCCTTTCTCAATAACTTCCTCAAAAGTATTGAAGCAATGAATTTGCATGTGAAAGGATAGTTTTTTGTTAATATTGGGCACAAAGATGGTCACAAGTTGTTTATTAGGGATTGATCATGGGAAGTGACTAAAAATATCACGCCATCTTTGTAAGAATTGTTCAAATGTTTCATTGGGATGTTGTTTAGCATTACATAAATCCATCATAGTAATTTCAGACTCTGAATTGAGCAAGAATTGTTTAACAAACTTCTTTGAAAGGTCCGTGAAGGTATGGATAGAACCCTTGGGGAGGTGTAAAAACCAGTCCAAGGCTTTTCTACCTAAACTACATGGAAAGAGATGTAATAAGAAAATATCACTATAGGATACCTCTTGGAAAACCATATAGAACTCCTTAATGTGCTCGCGTGTGTCATTCTTACCCTCGTATTTATTGAATTGGGAGTTTCAAATGATTTGGGAAAGGGTGTGCATAAAATGTCCTTATCAAAGGGGTAAGGACACAATTCATCAAAACTGAATTTTTTACACTAGTGTTGCATACCCGAGATGGTGTCTTTCATCATTTTCCATTCTTAGGAAAATGGTGTATTGTTTAGTAAGATAGATGATGAACCATCATTCTTATAATTTTTGTTCTCTTTGTTGGGTGTAGTATGGCTCTTAGAGGAATTGTCACTAGTTTTCTTTGATGAATTTTTGTCATTTGCATAATTAGTGGCTTTGGAGGATAAGAGAGAAAGTTGTTTGGCCATATCATTCATTTAATTTGTGAGGGATTTAATGGGATCAATGGCCAAATCATTAGTTTTTCCCTTTATCCTCAGTGGAATTTCCTTTATTTGTAGCATATGAGTTGTTAGGGCTAGATCCATCACCATTGTTGTTGTTGTTCGAGGAGAATATTATACCCTTAATGGGCTTAGGTTTAGTGTGTAATGTTTTCAAAACATCCTCATCAAAATCTGAGGGAAATATTTCACCCATCTCAAGGAGATGAAGCAAAAATTGGTCTTTGTTTTCCCATAATATATTTTCAATGTCAGCATCTATTTCAAGAGAAGCATATTTTTCATGATCATCAAAATTATCCTCAAGGATTTGGTTATCCTCATCATTGGAATTTCCAAAAGGATTTTAAAGTCTTTCATTTCTTCCAAAAGGACTATAATAGTTGTGTCGTGTTCCCACCATTTTGGAAAAAGGAGGAGAACAAAAAGATATGTGAGAGATAACTCAACCCTTAGCAACGTGAATGCTAAGATGGAAGAGAATTTTGCAATTAAGTTTGATAATAACTTGTCCCTTAACAAAGTGAATGCTAAGATGGACAAGGTGTTTGGAATATTTGGATGACGTGACCCTTAAAAAAGTGAATGTCAAGCTGGAAGCATGTGAGAGTGATGATAAAATCAACCCTTGGAAAAGTGAATGCCAAGATGGAAGAGGGGTCCGATGTGGTTGAAAGATTCTTTTCCTCTAGCAAAGTGAATGCTAGATGGGAGGAGGATTATATCGATGAAGGTTCAAAAATTCTCATCCTCTAACAATGTGAATGCTACAATGGAGGAGTGGGGAAATTTTGATTTTGAATGTACTCTATCACTAGCAAAGTGAATGCTAGATGGGGAAATATTTTTACAACTAAGGTTTGATTGTGCTCAACCTCTAGCAAAGTGAATGCTAGAATGGAAAAAGGTATGAAAAAGGAGTCGAATTGTATGTGATGTGCTCAACCCTTAACAATAAATAGTTAAGAAGGAAGAGGCTTTATCAATGGAAACATAAGACTTGGGTACTGACAATGTAAATGTTGGGAAAAGAGATGATGAAATGTCTAAAACTTAACAAAGGGTTTGTCAAATTAGAGACGTGAAATAAACAAATGTTTATAGTTCAAAAATGATGGTGTCGAACTAAATGATGTAAGAAGAGGATGAAAGTATCAAATATTTAATGAAAGATAAGATGTAATGGACTTGATCATGACAAAGTAGGATATAACAATGTCAAGACATGAGTCACGAAATGAAAGTGCTTACTTAAGGACATGGATATCCACAACTCAAGACTTGATGTCAAAGGGAGAGTGAAAACTTAAACTTTGGGAAAAATAATCCAAAGGTTTAAGTCAAGGATGAAATGGGGATAAACTCAAGATGAGATAGATTGAAAGATAGGAAAATTTGATGATCTCAAAAAAGGAAGACTCAAATGGGAAAATGAGAACTCCAAAGGAATGAAAGGAGACCAAATGAAAGAGATGAAAGAAAGGTCCAAACGAGAATATTTGCAGGCCAGAAGTAAAATGAAGATAGACCAAAATAAGGAATATTTGGGAAACGTGATGAAAGAGAATGAAGTAATTCCAAATGAAGGAAATGATTGAAAGGATTGGAAAAGAGATAAAAGCTCTAAAAAGAGGATTTAGAAGAGTTAAAAGAGAAGTAGTGAATGACTACAAATGAAGAAAAATGATGATTAGAAAAGAGAATGAACTTAACAATTACAAATAAATAAAATTTGGAGATGTGGGAAAAATATTCAAAAATGAGCCCAAATAAGGAGTATTTGGGATTGATGATAAATATCTAGATTTGCATAAATAAATTAAGCAATAATTAATTAAAATCAACACAAGAAATGGAAACTACAAAAGAGAGAAACGAAATGTAAATAGAATGGAGCAATTTCTATTGAATATGAGAGGGCATTTTAAACAATTGTTTGCTCTTAAAATCATGGAGTCAAGTCTTATCATTTTATCCCCAAATTCCCTAGTCTTACTCTCAAAAAAAGATATTCTCACAGATTTCTATCTCTATGAGTTTGTATGACAACTAATTGTGCACACTCATATATTATTTTATAAATATTAAAAACGATTACTACCAAATAACCCAAACCACTCCTAAGTGTTCACATTATGAACAATATTTTGGTAACAGGGATAGTGAAAAGGAAATGAAAAAGATTCCAAATAAGGAGTATTTGGAAAGATGAAAAAGATATAAAAGATGAATCCAAACAAGGAGTGTTTGGATAACGAGAAGAGGTACGAAAGTGAATACATATATGCAAGTGTGGAACACTACTATAAAAAGAAAGAAAACAAAATAAAGAAACAAAAAGAGAGTTTTTGTTTTTGGTTTATTTTGGCCTCTACC
The DNA here is from genome assembly GCA_019776745.2 of Taxus chinensis. Classification (NCBI taxonomy): domain Eukaryota; kingdom Viridiplantae; phylum Streptophyta; class Pinopsida; order Cupressales; family Taxaceae; genus Taxus; species Taxus chinensis. Next base: position 341,796,152 of record CM034146.1, read on the forward strand.
TTAGCTTGGCTTGGACAGTGTTTGGCTTCCTAGGTGGCTCTCTCAACTAGGTGTCAACAGTATACCCAAGTGAGAATGGTGTTATTGCTAGCTTCTAGCTTTACTTTACCCCCTTTGAAACCTTGAGAAAATATCTTTCTCAAAATGAATTGCACTGGGGTCGCCACTACTGGATATTTATGACTCTAATCTCACAAGGTTTTACTAGTCAAATGGGAAAAAGGTACCCATTTCGTCAACCAATTCCCTTAATGTGCTGAGTAGTTTGGGGTTTCTGTAGTACTCCTCAAGTGAGTTTTATGGCTTATGTCAAAGAAATTTCCACACTTATAGCAGTTGGGAAATAGCCTTGTAAACCACACCTACAAATATAGTGTGTAGTGTTCATTTTATCTTGATTAAAAAGATTCCATGCACACAAAGTATTAGTAGTTTTGCTTAGCTCACGATCGAGGAAACATGAAGTTAGTAGTTTTAATGTGGTCTTCATAATACAGTCCTACAAACAAGTGTTAGTAGTTTTCCCGAGGTGAAAAAAGAGAAAACAATGAAAAACAACACAATCATGTTTCTAATTCTCAAGATCGTTTGTAACAAGCGCGAGAGAAGAGCATACGTGTGAAATGTGGTGTGACTAGCTTCACAAAAATGAAAAACTATAATAAAAAAATGCAAGTGAAAAGCCTAAAAAAATGTTAGTATTTGTTGCAAAAAAATGATTAAATATTGACAAAATGGATAAAAATTGACAAAAATTGGACAAAAACGTCCAATAACCCTATATTAGCAACTTTCATGATTAGTCTACTTAGTAAAATTGATGAAAAAAATGATTTAAAAGGTTTGAATTAAATCAAAATACCTAATTGAAATTAATGAAATAGACTAAGTAAGTAATTAATAATCACTTAAGTAATTATTGCCTAAGTAATGAGACCTAATTAATTAACTTATAGATAATATCCAAAATGAAACTATATATAAAACTAAACTAAACTCAAGCTCCACAAAATAATATCCTAAACCTAAAAAACAACATTATACGAATAAAACCTTTAAAAATATTCTTTAGGTTTGTAAATAAAAATGTGAAACCTAAGCTAAAACTGGGTGTGGTTAAACCGTTGGTGTGATAAACCAAACCTAAAAGCTTAAGGGAATGTACAAATCCGATGACACATGGGTTTGTGTTATGTACAGGTTTGCAGGTGTGTGATGTCGGCATCGAGGTTAACATGGGGAGAGGGTTCGGTGCCGAGGGAGGTTAGTTGAGTGGTGAGAGCTCAGGTCGGCAGCATAGTGAGATCTGAGGTGATGGCAAGTCGTGAGGGAGCTGGGATTGCGGCCATCAGGGATCGAGGTTGGGAGTCGTAAGGGGAGAGGGGTCATGCCATAGGGAGTGGTCGAAAATTGTTTTGAAGTCGACTGGTGAGCTCGGGTGGTAGTCTTTGGGTTCAGTGTGAGGTCCAGTGGGGATTTTGGGTGTCTGTTAAGCGAGTTTCGAGTGAGAAGGGAGGTCATGAGGGTTGATTGGACTTTGATCTGGGTGAGTCCGAGTTGGGAGCTATGAGGGGTGAATCGTCGAGGTTGGAGGGTCTGTGAGATCTATGGGGACAGTGTAGATGGAGGCCTAATGGGAGGGAGTTGGCTCGACGAGTTACATAGGCTTGTCAGAGTCAAGGTGGGTTTAGGTGGTAGGCGGGGTAGGTTTACCTAGGGGTGGGTTGTGGGGTAAATAGGGAGCTTAGTGAGCTAGCTTGCCGAGCTGGGGGGATAAAAGGGTAGGAGGTAGCTAGGGATCTAACACAATTTTTGTTTTTTTATTTCTGATTTATTTTCTTTTAATTTGACTGATTTCTTATTTTTTTAACCTCTTGTAGGATTTGTAGAAAACACAAAAATGGTATTAGAAACCAAATTTGGTAAAGGAAAACTTAAAAATACCCAATTAACCCTACCGAGACCAAATTTAGCTATAATTAGAGGGAAAAAACATATTTGTAATTTCTTTTGTTTTGCTATAAAGTTCTTCCTAAAAACACTTGCAAATACTTCAAAAAATGTAAAAACAGTACCAACATCAATATAGTAATTTATTTGAGTGATTTTATAAAGTAATTTTTTCTTCCTAAAACACCAGCAAACAACTCTTAAATTGTTAAACAAAACAACAAAGAAAACAATTTTTGTTTGAATTTTACAACTAATTTCTACTTCTCTAGAACAGTCGCAAGCACTACAATGAAACTGTATGAGACAAACCAAATAAAAAGATGAAACTGAATAAAAAACCAATGAAAATGGGTGTGGGTCCAACCAGGCGTGTCAAAATGTTAACCTTGAAAATTACATGATAACGAAAGACAAAGCAAAAAAATGCAATATACATTTCAAGCAAATCCTCAATGCAAACCTTGTTGTAAGATTTTTGGAAGCTTTAAGCTTGTAAAATCTTAGTGATTTTGATTTTTGGGTTCTCTTGAATGACCTCTCGATGTGGATTCAAATTTCTATGAACATAGATTTGGTCTTGGAAAGATTCTAATATGTAAATATTGGAAGGAAAATTAGCAGAGTTTTATTGTAAATAATCCAAGAGGATTTAAGATAGGATAAATATGTGTTTTATAAGGCTAAGTGGTGATTAGAAGTGGTTGAATGCACATGCTAAAAATATCATTTGATAAATTTATAATAGTTCCAGGAAGATAAATCCCATTGAGGGGCAGTAAATAGATTTAATTAGCAGAACCTGCATCAAGAAAGGTGGTTGTATGTGTAATTGAATTTCCCCCACCTTTCTATGATTCTAGAACCTGAGTTGACTAGACTAGTGAAGTGGAGTCCAAGTGGCTATTGAATGGGGAAAATAGGTGTATTTTCTCATTTAAATAACTAATTTAAATAGCTATAACATGCACACTAACTAATTAATCATTTATTTAATAAATGATAATTAAGCTAGCTAAAGGTGTACTAAGGATTAATTTAATTAATCCAAAGGGGTGTAATGATTAATTAATTGGATTAGTCAATCGTAGAGGGATATGAACTAGGAAGTGTACTAGGATAAGATGGAAACAAGTGTGTAATTTAGGGTTTCTACATCAAAGATCCCAGATCCACCCAACCCACGATTCTTTGACAGTGGTGATCCAGTTTTCACATAAATTTTGGATTCTAACCCAGTGGCCCTTAATGCCTAGTTTACGTCCCGCAGTGTCTTCCTCTAACAACCAAAACCCGCACATCACCTTCCCCTCACTACTATCATATTCAAAATTTCTTGGCTCATCAACCCCAATCATGAGCTAGTTATCCAAAAATTTCTTCTTTACTCCAGTGCTGGTGGATAGGGAGCATTAGTCCCGCTTCAGTAGTTTGAACCTTAACATTATTTCATCGCAAGACATGTCCAACCAACCACCATCTATGTCGTTGAATCCTTTACCAAGCTCCATGACCTCTCAAATCAATACTAACACATCTCCTTCCACATCTAGTTCCACAACCTCCAATGTTTCTCCTACATCTCATGTGAGCTCGGTATCCATTCCCCTTATTTTATCTCAACCCATACCTTCACAATAACCCACGCTCTCAATCCAAAATTTATTCATGTCTATCCCCACATCTTTACCTCTTACTAATATGAGTGTTATTACTAGTACTCATCCCTCTTCATAACAAGCATCCACTACCCCTGTCTCACACATCCCTTCTTAGTATATATTGCATCCATCCCAACCTTTTATCAACACTTACATTTCGTCTCAATATATACCATAGTTGTCTCAGCCACTCACTAACACTTCTATTATCATCCCTTATCAATAAATCAAACCTACACAACCATTAGTCTCTTAACATTCCCAAAAGTACTCATATTCATCATAACATTCCTTTACCATATCTTTTATATCAGCAATCCAACCCTCATATCTATGATCAACCGAGCTCGTCATCTTCTAGCCTTCAACAACAACTTCAAAACAACCCCTTGCAAACACTCATGAACAAGATTACAATTCTAGAATCCACCTCCATGGGTCCTAAAAAGACCCTATCGTATGAAAAAATCTACAATGAACCCATCCATCCATTAGTAGCTTTCAAATCCTATATCCCCGACACTTGGAACTCCCAAATTTTATCAAATTCTACATTAAGGAGGATCTCATTACACATGCTATCTCATGCGTTATTTTCTAGGAATGATATCTCATTGCACATGACCAAGACCTTATGTTGAGGACATTTCCCATGTCCTTAGCAAGGCATGCACTTGACTGGTATAGTAGCATTCCACAATATTCCCTATCTCATTTTTCACATCTCGCATAACTGTTCTTAGAACATCTTCCCATCAAGATTGCTCACAAAATATCCATCACCAATCTCTACACCATTAAATATTTTGAGGAAGAGTTTGTTACAGAATTCATCACTAGATATCAAGGGATTATCAATCAACTATCCTTCTCGCTGCCATAAACCAAATTGATCAAGTTATTTGTTTGTTCTTGCACTAAACACATTGACTCAACACTTCAAGTTCAGTATTTACAAACATTTAATGAATCCTTTACCATGGCCCACAAACTAGAAAATTTTCACCCTTGAAGATGGTAAGGTTAAATTCGTATCAAAGAAACCTAAATATGAGTCCTTGTTTGAACCCTCTTTCAGTAACGATAAATCCAAAGGCTCAGCCAATGTTGTTGTTGTAAACTTTTTATTCTAAATATCACTCAGACTTTGAACATGAACCCGAAATCAAAGTAACTACACACCCATCAGGGAATCTTACAACATGGTTCACTCTTTGAAAAATTCCTAGCTACCATGTGCATGATTAATCTTCCTCATATCCTGTCCTATCGATGCACGTTTGTTTCTAAACCTTCATGGTATTGAGACAATGACTATTGTAAATACCATCAAATTCTAGGCCATGACATTGAAAAGTTTCATTCATGTTTAGAAACCTCATTCAGGATCTTATCAACCGAAGGTGAGTTACATCTTGACAATCTGAATGCACCTCCTAGATCAAAAATTAGGCGTGTTTAAATAAATCTTTCTTGAATCACTCATCCTCAACCACTAGTCAACTACAATCCAAATTATGTCAATTCTCGTCATACTGATCAACACCCTTAAATACCTCTCACTTAAATCCTCAATGCCTATTTATTATACTACAGAAGTACTAGCTGAATCAACCAACTCCTGCAATATTATCACTAACGAGACCAAAAATCCTCCTACATCTACCACATCATCCCCAGATTCACATTTTTCTTCTTCAAAAGTCCTAGAAAAGAAACGCATCATATAAATAAATAAAATTCATTTGAAGACCACATCACCTAACACCACATCCAAAATATTGAAACACAACCCACAAATAATTCATGTATAAAAACAAAGAATACACCATCCAATCATCTGACAACCTTATCACAAAACAAACATCCCTTTGCTTTTATCACAGGGCTTCATCCCTTGTCTAAATTAATAGTTAGCCTTACAAAATCCAAGTTCATTCCCCAACCAAAACCTAAACATGTCATGTAGAGTATGACCTTATTAGTTTTAACCTCCAAATCATTAGACACTATGCATCTCCCTTCATCATCATCATCTCAGACAATTTTTACAGGGTACTACACTAGAACCCTCAAAATATCATCCAACTATCTATCATAACATTACATCCTATCAAGTCATCTAGCTCTCGAGGGTGAAAAAACTCCTTGTATAATTTTCTAGCATCATGTACATATCATTGGAATTTAGGACATTCAACTGAGGATAGTAAATACCTCCATGCCACAATTGAAGTCCTTTCCAACAAAGGGATTCTTCTTGTATATCTAAATCATCTGAACGTAAGAAATTATAACAACCAAATCAAACCAAACTCATCTGAACCTTGAAAGATAAACTTCTTCTAGACCATCATCTAATACCACATCCACATCCAACAAAGGTGAGGCCTCTTCTATCAAGACCCTAGTACATCAAATTGACGTTGTCCATATAACTACAAAAGCCCGTATACAAGACCCTAAATCTTTTGATCAAAACAAGCCCTAGGTATCCATTTCTATTGTTCCTAAATCATCTACTCCTTCAACTTCTAAGGCTAAGGTATACATATTTTCCACTCCACACACCCAATCCACTACAAGTGTATATAAAATATCATCATTCAAACAACTCCATCAAGCTCTAATGAATATTTCCCTCTACGAGCTTGTGTCAGAGTTCATTGTAAGATTGAAAAGTGATGATTGAATCCCTTAAATGTATATTTATACTATTAGATGATCCTTAGACATTAAAAAACCTTGTCGGTACCCTCAAAATGACCATCATTATTCCTTTCAACAATTTCAAAATCCTGTATCCTTACAACCTAAAGGCCACGATCTTCCACTATTCATCATTGCCTAAATTAACAACACATCTTGTTAAGAGATTTATGATTGACAACAACACTAACATTAACATCATATCATTCTCATGCCTTTAATTATATTTAGTCTATAACACTATCATCACACAATAACCTATAGTACTGTGTGCATTTAACGACACCGTTTCCCCCATATTAGGCACAATTATTTTAGTTATCAAATTTGGCGCTAAGAGTCTTCATGAAGCACTCTTCTATCTTGTAGAAGGAGATTTTCAGTACAATATACTATTAGGTTGACCTTAGATATGTGTTATACGCTGCATCCCATCCACCTTACATCGTTGTTTAAAAGATGAACATGAAAGTAAAAACCTCACTATTCTAGCATGATCCAAATCCCTGTTAAAGCATGACATATGAACTTACCATCCAAATGACATGATCATTCTAAAGAAGAAACTTGGGATCCTCCAATGAAGCCTCTACCATTTCTTCCATTTCTGCATCTAAGTTACTTGAATGACAACTACTTTGTAGATGTTATACAACACCTTTCAATGGGAGAGTATCGCATCCTAATTATTAGCTCACTCCATACACCTAAAACGTATGGGATGTTTGACAAACAACCAATGTATGAACCTAACGTAGGAGACATCATATCCTATGGTCCACCCCATATTAAAACCAACCTCATCTATGAGAGGGATTGATCGCCCTTCCTCACACTAGGTCAATCAACATCACAAAAAAACCCTTTATATCTAATTTTTCATTCCTATATAGTCAATCATTTACTCAGATGTATCTTCATCATCTCGCACCTTGGAATGGATTCATTCTAGGATGTTATGAATAGGGTATACACAACTTAGTCCTTGATTATTCTGATAAGCCTCATGAAAAATATGGATTAGTTTTTGACAAACCTTTCGTAGACACCTCTATGATCACTGTCATCTGGATCCTTAATGAAACCAAATCCATCTTCTCCATACCTTCACATGAAAATTCTATCGACACATATAACATCGTTCCCATCCCTCCTAATGTTTTTTTTACAATCAATAAAAATTACTTTAAGACCACTCAAGTATCATACTAATGATGGTAGTAAGACCCTTCCCCTTGTATTAATTGAAATGGTTTGGAGGAAGAAACCCTTACGATTGACATTTTCTTATGCTAAGATGATCAATCCATCTTATTATATGTTTGTGTAGAGGACCATTACCATAAAAAAATCTACCACCAGAAACATCAATACTCCTTAACGAATCCAATATCGATGTCAACATAGGGACTTCGCAAGACCCTCACATAGTTAAAGTTAGCCGCTCCTTAGATTCAAAAGAGTTAAAGGACTTCACTTCCTTCCTTTCCAAATATAGTTAGGCCTTCACATGGTCATATAGTGACATGTCAAGTATTGATCCTAACATTGTCGTTCACAACATCATCACAATCCCCAATGCTAAGCCCTTCAAACAAAAACTACATAGGATGCACCCTCGTGTAGCCCTACTCATCAAAGAAGAGTTATAAACATTCTCTCCACTAACTTCATCTTACCCATTGATTATCCACAATGGGTTTCTAATATTGTACCCATAACCAAAGCCTCTAAAAAGTTACACATCTACACGAGACTTCCTGAGATCTCAACCTCACTTTGTCCAAAAGATGACTTCCCTCTTCCTAATATCAACCAACTCATCGACCTCACTATTGGCCATAATTTATGATATCCCTTATGGATGGTTTCTTTGGCTACAATAAAATCCTTATCGCGACTGACGAACAACATAAGACATATTTCATTACTCCTTTGGGGGGCCTTTTGTTACCATGTCATGCCCTTTGGACTTAAGAATGCAGGGGCCACTTATCAATGCGTCATGAATTATATCTTCCATTATCTCATCCATAAAACTATAGAAGACTATGTGGATGACCTCTTAGAAAAATATAAACAACGAAGAGACCATATAGTTGTCCTTGACATCATTTTCCTCGTCTTATTTAATATTTCCTTCTACGCCTTAACCCCAAAAAGTGTATATTCAGTGTTCTCATCGGAAAATTTATAGGTTTTATCATTTCTATCATGGGTATTGAATTAGACCCTGCCAAAATTAAAGTCATCATCGATATGCCTGCTCCTTCCAATATCAAACAACTTTGTAGTCTCCAAGCATAGACTCTCAATCAGTCCATTGCTTCATTTCTCAATTTCAAATCACTTTCAACCTTTTCACCATCTCCTTCTGAAAGGATGTCCACTTCAAATGGTATCATAACTGTTAAAAGGCCTTTGAAGACCTCAAACAATATCTCTTATCACCACCCATGCTCACACCTCCACATGAGGGGGAGCCATTTTATCTATATATATCTACCACCAACCACACCTTGGGTGTTATGATAGCACATCAAGATGAGCAAGGTAGAGAATAGGTTACTTATTACATAAGATGAACTCTTCATGACTATGAAACAAGTTACACTGAAGTAGAAAAGTTGTGTTGTTCTTGTACTTCACAACTTGAAGCTTTTCCACTATCTCCTTAATCATAAAACTTATGTCGTCACCAGTTTCAATCCCCTTAAATCTTTGCATTCCAAACCATACCACAATGATCGTATCACTTGATGGGTCATGTTTATGAATAATTTGATCTAGAATTCATGTTGCAAAAAATATATCAAGGGGAAATCCATCACCGACCAACTTGCAGAAGCTCCCCTTCCTAATAATCAACCACCTCATGAATAATTTCTTGATGAATCCATTAACACTATTGATCAAGAATACAATCCCCTTAAAATTACACTCTTCTTTGATGGTTCTAAATGTTGGCAAGGGGGATGTTAGTATCATCATCATACCTCCCTGGGGGACTCCTATCCCTTTATCCTTTAAATTAAATGTTTGAATGCATCTAATAACATGGCTGAGAATGAAGCTTTCATCATGGGTCTCCAAACATCAGTCATGTTTTGTGTTCAGATTTTGGACATCTCTTGAGATTATCAACTTATCATTAATCAAATCAAAGGAATTTATCAATGTAAAAACAAAATTCTACAAAAATATAAAATCATTATCAAATTCCTTTTAGAATCCTTTAATCAATACACAATCCAAACTTTTCTCGAATCATCATATAAATTAGTGAACATTATGGATTCTCTCGCATCGCTCATGCCACTATTGACCAATGAATCCAACTTGTTTTTTATTGTACATAGACTCGATCAGCCATACCACACCAAAAACATACCTTCTATAAATCTTATCGAAGACAATCAAACAAACCTCGGGTACACTCAAACCTATGACTATTTCTCTAAATCTAAAATTCCCTCTGACCTATCTAAAAAAATGCTAAATATATTTTCTTCAATGCACTACCTGATACATCATCATAGGATGTGTTCTCTATAAACATGGATTTGATGACCTCCTACTTTGATGTCTCAAATATCATGAATCCACTAAAGTTATCCAAGAATTCCATGAAAACATATGTGGTGGACACTTTAATTATTTGGTTTTTTCCAAACACATGTTATGGGTGGGATATCACTAGACTAACCATAATCAATATTGTTGCACATACATTGAGAAATGGGTTAAATGAAAAAAAAATGAACCTCACTCATATTCCCATTCACGCCCTACAACCCACTCTAGATTTGTGGCCTTTTTCACAATGGGTACTTGACCTTATTCATCTCGTTAACCCTCGTTTGTCACAAAAACACAATTATATCATCACCCCTACTAATTATTTCACCAAATGGATGAAATGTATTCCACTGGTCTCTACTAAAGAAAATATTTTTTTTGATTTCATCTATCCACACATCATATATAAATTTGGCATCCCTCACAAACTTATCACAGTTAATGGAAAGTATTTCAGAATCAAAGATGTGAAGAATTTATGTGACACTTTCAAAATCATACTAATCTTTTCATCCCCTTACTATCCACAAGAAAATGGTCAAGTAGAAGCTTCTAACAAAACACTCAACAAAATCCTCATGAAATCATTGATCAAGCAGGCATGAATTGGCACCTCCAAATCATGTTTAGTCTAAGGGCCTATCATACTAGTATTTGTACTCTTATAGGTGTTATGCCCTTTTCTTTATTCTACAGCTCTAAGGTGGTTCTACCCCTTGAAGTTCAAATTCCATATCTCTATGTGTCCCTTAAAGATTTTATCTTTAATGAGGATTATTGTCAAGAACACTTAGCACAACTTGAATTGTTAGATGAGTTCCATCTAATAACCCTCAAACATCATCATGTTTATCAAGAATGTATCAAACGAGCATACAATAAAAATGTCAAAGAACGTGACTTCAACATTGGTGATATTGTCCTTAAAGATAATCAAAATGTCACTACTCTGGAAAGGAGTAAACATGGAAAGCTTTCCCTAACTAGATCGGTCCATATGTCATCACTCACATATATGGTTCGGGGACCTATTGCTTAGCCTTTCTTGATGGTACACTCAAAAAGGAACTTGTAAATACCTTGCACTTACATCCTTTCTATTGTTAACACATCTATTTTCATGATGTTAGTTACATCAAAGATCTCATTCCACCAACAACATATCATTTACTACTAATATGATTTAGAATTATGTGGTTCTCTGTTAGTATCCTTTAGTTACGACCATAAAGACGAGCACCATGATTTTGTTCATCACATCTTTCTCACATGGATAATTTCCTCCCTAGTAGGAACTCTACAATAATTAATCCCATATTTTCCTTATCTACCAATCAAAAATATGCTAAGGGATCACATGTGTGATTTATACACATAGTTTCCCCTCCTTAAATGGTCTATAGGTCTTTCTTTAGATTAAATTCAAAAATATACACATTGATGCATACTATAAAAAATATAGATTGATCCCTCAAAGGAAAACTATTAATCATACTATCAAAACATAGACTAATCCCTCAAAGGATAACTCTAAATAAAAATATAGACGGGTCCCTCGAAGGAAGGCTATCCAAAATCAAGATCAAATAAAAATTCTTGGACCACTCAATCGAAGGATGTAAACCCATATGATTATAAAAAGGCTTCCCATATTGATAAGCCTTCATATTAAAGTAAAATATCAAAATACATCCTAGAAAATCTTCCCGCAATGATCAAATTTATCATCAAGGAAAACCTCCCACATCAATTAGTTTGTGTAAATAAAAATATAGTTAGGGCATAATCCTACAAGTCATCAAAGCAGAACCTAATTCCCCTATAAAAACTACATATTGACCCTTCTTGTGTTGTAAGAAGGTATATAATCTCATTCCAATATATATCCAAGATCCTACATGTGACTAATTATTATTAGTTATATGTTAACATGTGTTACAATACCTCAAGTGCATTGTCACACATATTTAATTTACCATCACAACACATATGCATCAAATCCAATTCAAAAAGAAAACATTTCACATTTATTCTTAACCACAATCATAATACATTTTGAAACACATATCAAGATCGGTAATATGGAGTCACATCATATCAACATTAAACATCACATCAAAATATCATATCAAAATGTATATATCTGACATCACATCTACATTTGTGCATCTAACATCATATCAAATATATATATATATAAACTATTCATTTTTTCAATATTTTATCACAAACTCATAGATAACATCTCCTCAAGATTAATCAACATCACATGAATCAAAATCATAATCATAAATATATAAAATCTCAAAAATATAAATCATCATGGGTTTTAAAAACCCTACATATCAAAAATATACATCAACATAGGCTTCAAGTGAGTAGCATCCATTAAAAGAGCATCATATCCATATTTATGGAGTGAACACAATGTCCATCAATCAAATACTCCCTCATTCACTACTTCCCTCATCACCACCAGGTACCCTATCTAGTCCTCTATCTAGACCTTTTAGCACCTAACCAACACCAGCAACACTACCTGATAGTTTGGCCTACCTCCACACCATATACACCATGTAGTAAGGCTCATTGGGTAACCTTCATCATATTATCTCCTCATAGTACCTAAAATCCTCATATAATGACTAGTAGCTGGAAAAACGTGCACTACCAGGTGGCCCCATCTAACCACTATCTTGAGCTCTTACCACATGTAGCTCAACTCTCGAAATAGAAGTGCATGTCACTCCATAGAGCTTTCGTAAGACCTCTCTCTGTTGCAAATAACAATCTTGGACAATTATAGCATGAGTAATGTCTACTTGTATAGTGGTGATCTTTGGACCTAAACAAATTTTCTTGAATACCAGTGCAGCCTTCTCGGCCTCCAAATGAGCTACGTTAGCCTCAAACAACACTACCCTATCCTTTGTATCTCCACCCTCAGCACCACCACCACCATCCTAAGGTTCATATTTGACATGAGCTCACACCTATCTACCAAAACCACCTAGCTTCCCCTTCCACCATGTAACGTAGGCCTTTATAACCCCTACATCACAATACCTCATCACTACTCCCTAGGTATCCACCACTACACAAAATCCCTCCTCATATGCTATATCCACTTCCTCCCTAAGAATTGGAAATGTTATATCTATCTTAGTGTTGTTTCATTGGTAGGCCACTGTTTCCTCTAGCACATCCTGTACTAGGCCAGACTACCATTTGACACAAATAAATCAAATAAACTCCCAATCACCCTCCATCTTCCCCTACAAAAACATATCCTATTACATAGCCACGAGCTCCTTCACCATGTCATGCCATATTGGAAAACCTCTATATGGCCTCCAAATCACACTATCTTCCTGTAGGCCATCCAGGAGCTACCTATAGTAATCCTCATCCCTAACCAGCCTTGTAGCCCCATGATTTGATCACCATATCACCGGATAATCCAAATCCATTCACCTCATCAATGGAAGTCCTCTTGGATGAGCCACTATAATATGCTTGTAAGGCCAACACTCTAACAAAAACGATACATCTACACCAAATATGTGTTTGGTCCTCCACGACCACAACTCTCTATAAACTTGTGCCAGCAAAGTATGATACCAAGAAGAAAACACTATCCTATGCTCCAACATATCCCCTATCACACCCATCAACATCCATGAAAATTTCCCTCTGATTGAATCTAGTAAGTCGTAATAGGTAATACCCAACATCATCATATGAATCAGAGCTTGGCCCTCCTAATCACCATGATACAAGGACCCATATGTAAATCCTCCATCATAAAACACAACCTCTAAACCATCATCTCCATATAAATGTTACATCACATCGTCGTTTCCTTATTCATCAACAGTATACATATACTCACCCTTTATTGACAAGCATAGAATCCAGTGCACATCATCTAAAGTCACTATCATCTCTTCTGTCAGAAACCAAAAATTTCATGTAATAGGGTCCCACCTCTCAAAAAAACCAATAATAATCTAGTATCCCTATGGATACATCGATAATGACTCAACCCACATAATATCACTATCTCTAGGTGCCTCATCTCCACATCTCATAACTGCTCATGCACCTCATCAATAATCTTCAGTACCCTTTACTTTGTAGTTATTTTTTCTCTATTATGCATCCACAAAAAGGAAAAATGAACATCAGATGTAACAACCAATCAAAACCACTTAATAAAATATAAAAAATTATCTAAACATCTATGAAAAACAAAAAAATCTCTAGTGATCCTACCTAATCATTGATGATCACTACAAATCTCCATCAATCATATGAATCATCTGTGATATCCTACAAAATCACCAATGATCCCATAGCCAAGATATAAAAATAGAAAGAATGAAAAAATCTTAATTACATCACCTACCTCAGCACGTGCGAGTCTCTGACATCTCTATCCATCTCCTGATGCTTTCATATCTCTAAATCAAACTCAAAATCACACAAACAATGCTCTAAGAATATTAATCTCATAAACAAACAACCATTCAAATTAACCTTCCCACATCCTTTACATATTCTTGTTTTTTCCATTCATCGATGACCCAATTACCATGATGATCCGTGTGATCACCAGTAATTATCTTCATCATGATTGCCAGCAATCCAAGTATTTTATCTTAGCAATCAATTTGCACACTCTCCTTGTACCGTTCCCATATCCTTATCCAATTATAAAAAATTGTTTTTTTCTCATCTCCTAGAACCTCTATCAAATCAATAACCAATCAATGTAAATCCTCCCCTTATCAAAATCCACCTCGGAACTCACATCCTTATTTCTAGTAAGTCATATGTATATAGGACATGAACACATTTATTCCCCTATCACTTGACTTCTTGGAAATGGAAGCCCACCTTTTTGGAAATAACATTTATTAATCCTACATCTCTTGATACATTGTGGATAACATACCCAGTTGGGATCATTTCTTGCGGCTGATCCTCTATGAATCATACGTTTTATAGGTTTTTAACCCCTTGGTTCCCCTATCATTTGATTCTATGGTCATACCAAGTCCACCTTTGTGGTAGTTTTTTTCATTCGTAGTCTTGGGGAATCTTAAATCAAAACACACTATCATACAAACATATCTCATCCAACAAATTTTTAAAACTCGTGATCATTGCACTTCATCACAATCACCCCCAGTTTGAGGGGGGACCACCTATCCAAACACAAATACAATCATCTCAACTCATTTTTTTTAGTAGTTTTTCTATTACAAACCACTCGACAAAAGGGGGAAAATGTAGACACTAGGTTTTTCATTACCCCTAGGTGACTTATCCACACTTCACACACACATATCAAATCATTAAAACTATACCATATAACCTCTAAATCACTATCCTCACCCCATAAAATCACATTTTTACCCCCCACCCCCCACATGTAAACCTTAGCTACCTACCTTAACCTTTCTTAAACCTCTTTAACCATCTACCACTCATCGTAACCCATTTTTATCCCATTACCCAACCTCTAAACAATCCCAACAATATTACCTCCCATCCACGCCCGAGAAATCCTAACTTAGAGGTGGTTAAAACCACTTCCAATTTATTTTCCCTAGAAATTTTTAGATCACCAGTGATTATAAAAAGGACCTCAAGGATCCTATTTCATGGATCTAGAACCATTGCAGCGAAGCTCTGTCACGTTAGTGAACCAAACGACATCGTCACTAGCCTCCAGACGTCCTCAACACTTCTTTCAAGCCATTAGACGCCATACAAATCTCCTGTAAGCACGTGTAGGTCTATCCAGTCTATTTTTGCATCCAAGGTAATCAAGTTCTCATTTATATCTATTCTCATTTCGTTTGCATATCAAATATAAGCCAAATCAATCATCCTAAATCTTTATTTATAAGAAAATCTCCTTTTATCGATATATAAACTTTTTATAGAGATCACTTATGAGTTACAGAATCACCTGTGATTCTGTCAATCTCCCATGATCCATGTGGATCGCCAACGATCCCTGTCTATTTATTCATTTTACTTGATATCGTACATTTATCATAATTCTATCAATTTGTGTCTGGTCTAATCAATTTTTTGCAAGATGTCTATTATGTAGATGATTGTTCCAGGTCCATCACATCCTATCACCAACATATACGATGTTTCAGTCATCTAATAGCCTTTTGTGTGGGAACAGTTTGATATCGCACACAAGATGAGTCTATGCACCACCGTCATCGCACTAGAAGTCAAAGGCATCAAGGATTAACTTGAGATCATACAAGAAGAACGTGAAGCTGCAGAGCGGTTCTAGTTCAATTACTTCCAGGACTTCGATCTTGCCACAACCTTAGCCTGGGCTGCCTATAATGCAGAGCAAGATCTTCCTATCCCTCTTGATTCCTAAATCATTTTCATTTATCTTATCATTATCAAATCACTTAATTGTATCAAATGAGTTGACACCTTTTAAGGAAGCCCTTTGGATTCCTGAGATCGGCCTGTGACGAGCAACTCGTTACATCCTTATCTAATATTTGTTTGTTTAATTGTCTTTGTACGCGTGTCTTCTCACTTGGTAAAAAGAGGATCTCTTTCCATTATCTGTGTATTCGATCATCTTGGCATTTTGTTTGTCGGCGCAAGTATCGGTAAACCCTGCTTTATTTGAGTTTTTGGTATTTCAGCATTATAGCACCTAACTGAAATTCACCATAAACACTAACAAATTGCATATGTGTCCTTCATACATGGTGAAAAGAATATTTGGACAACAACACTTGCTTTTGCTTGATCAAAAGTGAAGTTGGACCACGACTCTTGATTTTACTATAAAAGAACATCTTATATTTGTATATTGTGATCAATTTTATAAATTAGTATATTTTTGTGAATAAAATACTATTGAAATTGTTTATTCTTATCTTTTTGTTGTAGAATATTTTCTTCATTACCGGTGTGAGTCTATTTTGATGAGTATCATAGGTATACCCCATTCCTACAAAACCTCACTCCCTTTTGTAGAATTCTACATGGATCTCTAGGAATATTGATTTGATTTTGGTCAGAACCCTAATATGGTAGGAGCACCTTGCAAAAACACAACAAAAATAAGGGATGTTTTGAGGGTCTTGTGTTATCCCTCCATGATATAGTCTCTTTGACGAGAAGATTTCTTCAAATCTAACAAATAAGGGAGGGGAGCCAATCGTGGAGCATGGACCAATAATGGTGAGGGTAGATGTAAAGTCAAGGACTAACACATGTCAATTTCTCACTTAAAATGAGTCACATCAAACAATCACCCAATCAAATGATGCCACATAAGTGGAAAAAAATTTGTGACATAATTCCCTACAAATGGGCCACCCTAAATTTCTTCGTATGGAAAACTAATTAATTTAAATACCTTAAAAACCCACTTTCCATACAGTATAAATGCTCAAAAGAAAATATTTAGATTAAAAATGACAAAATCTATTAAATGGTACTATTTTTTTCAAATTTTATGGTACTTATATGGCTGTATACACTCCTCAACTTAGGGTGAACAACTAGTGGCTCCTCTCGCTTAAGTATAATGCAAATCAATAGAGAATCCAATGTTATGTAAATACCAATCCCTTATCACTTTCAATGAACTAATAAATCAATGCAACAGTAAATGCTAAATAGGAATCCTACCCTACATGCTTATAATTACTTTCAACATGGTGATGCTCTTCTACCACTTTTTGGTTGATTGATCTCTATTTATTTCTTCTATTTTAAATGTATTAATACACTTATTTATTTATAGACATTTTGAATTTAAATTACGATTTTATTAAGTGCATAGTAACACATAATGTAATAGAAAAAAAAAAACTAAAATAAGAATTTGAAAGACTCGCATGAATAAAAACGTATAATCATAATGATACACTTTTTAAAATAAAAACCGAAAAAAAAAGAGGATTAAAAAATAATGCCATGTTACTAAAAACTTTCTATGAACCAATAGTTGAAAACTAGGTCAATACAGTGAACATTGCAAATTGATTAGAAATAACTAGTCCCGTACTAAATGAATGAATGATTGATAGATTTTAATAACATCCACCAAACTAAACAATCTAGGTATGGGACCAAGGGGAAAACAAAATTTTAAGTTACTTTTCTTAATAGGTATGTGCAGGTCGTTTAGGATTGTATAAAAAAAAAATATTGGTACCTATTATATTAAATAGAAGCGGTCTAATAAGTAGCAAAGTACATGGTATCCTATTTAATTTTGTTAGACACGTGAGCACGTGATTAAGGCTTGCACGACACGACTAGTTACATCTGTGTGTCTTATTGAGTTACTGAAAGCGAGCTAAGAAAAATAATAATTAAATGCTTCCGCACATGAGAATTTGATTGTTGTCCACTTGGAAGTATATTTTATGTATATAAATCATGATAGATGGCTGCATTCATGGAAAGAATCAACTCCGCCTCGAAGCAAAACATTAAATGTTATGTGTCTTTTTTTGAGAAGCGGTGCGGTGGTTCTTTCTTTCTTAACTAAAACTATTTTGTGGAAACCAAAACGCGCCTAACCGACTTCCCAAAATGCGAATAAATACTTTCCGTTTTAAGACGACGGATCCTCTTGTTTTTAACCCTCCAGTCCTTAGCTTTGAACCCTACATTGGAAATGACAAACAAAAAATCAAATGTGTATATATTTATTTATTCCATAATAATAATAATAGTAGCGGTGAAAGGAGACAGTAATCAGCCTTGTCTATTTCTAAATTCCATTTGCATTCACGAAATGGACTTGGTCTCCCTCGGAGAGGGACACGCGTCAGACGCCATTCGCCCCGTTTAAATATTAAATTAATAAAAATTCTCTCTCTTTTTTAAGTCTAATCTGTAACCCGTTTTTGGCTGTCCGTGAGCAGTGCCGACTGTCGGGATTTTCCGGAGATAAGAACTGACGGCTGGCAACGGCACGGATTTGCCCCAACTCGGCGGCGACAAACAATTTGCTCTCCGGTACGGCCAAAATTATAAAGCTTTTGTTGCAGAGGGGAGTGGGGACCGCTCGTGGAGTGTGGGACCCGGCGGCTCCTCTGTACTCTCGTAAGCCAGTCAGAGCGACAGTAACTCGGGAGTCGGGAGGCTCACATTTACTATTTTAACGGCCCAGATGATATGTAAAGTAAAAAGGAAATTTGGATGGTAAGGGAAGGGCGGTGACTTATTGTTGCTTGCTGAAGGTAACTAAGTACTTCACTCTCCTCTCCACCAATTTTCCATCATTGCCAGTGTTGGCGCTGCCCCCCCTTTTTTTTTTTTACCGTGGGGCGCTGCCCCCCCCCCCTTTTTTTTTTACCGTGGGGCACTGCCTTCTATCTAAGGGTGCACAAGGATAGGGTACCTAAAACAAAAGGAGGTTTGGTGCCTTTGAATGTGGCTACATGTGGGGTGTACGGGTGGTGCTTACGTGGCAACACATGGGAATCAACACTTTTTTTCGATCGCCGCGCTCTGCCGCCTCCATCCTCAGCGTACATTATTTGATTTTGAATACGCGTAGGTTTTGACGGCACGCGACGTGTTTCAATCTGAGTGGGCAGCAGCTTGTAGGCAGTCGCACTAGGTACTACTCTCCATCCGTGATTAAATTTGATGGTCGTATGCTCCTCTTTCTTCCATTTGGATCTTAAAATATTTTTCCCTTTTCTTCCTCTGGGTCGGTTCATAGTTACTAATAAATAGGGTGCTTTAGAGGACAAACACCAAACAGAAGTAGTGAAACTTTTTTCGGATATGGAAATTTATAATTTACATTAATTGAGAATATTTATCCACTAAATAAATAGAATTAATTAATAGTTGGTATTGAATATATTTTGAATTTTTTTTTGGTTGCACTTGTTTTTAATTTTTTTTAAAATAATTTATCTATCATAGGACTATTATGATATTAACAATGTGATTGTTGTAAAATTGTCTTTGAATTATTTAAAATTATTATATTTTTAAATATATAATTTATTGTATTTTTTTCGATATTTATCGTATTTTTAGTATAGACTTTTTTTTCCATATTTTAAATCCACCGTATTACACACTTCGTACGAAAGTTGCTAATCCGTTGTATTATGCACCCCATACGAAAGTTGCTACCTTAGAACTTGGGCTTTTAAATTTAAAATTTTCCCATACTCCTAAATTATTTGATGAAAGGGGAAACTTTCTGAGGACCTTCAAATTTACTATTTATTTATATTTCCCAATGGAGAATAAACGTGGTAGATTTTTTAATTTTCTTTTTTATCACAAATGTGCATCACTAAAATCTTTAATATATGTTAAATGCATGATTTTAATAATGTTCACAAAATCAAGTAGTCTACGAAATCAAGAGTTAAAAGTAAAAGAAATTTGTGTTAGTACATCCACTTACTTAAAGTGTTGTCTTACTAGTTTTGTGAGTTTTTTATTCCCTTTTTTATGTTGGA
Source organism: Taxus chinensis (assembly GCA_019776745.2). Taxonomy (NCBI): domain Eukaryota; kingdom Viridiplantae; phylum Streptophyta; class Pinopsida; order Cupressales; family Taxaceae; genus Taxus; species Taxus chinensis. The sequence continues at coordinate 341,816,559 of CM034146.1, forward strand.
CCTTTTACTAAGGATCTTTATTAAAAAAAGTTCTTTGGTCTACTATTGCCTCCTCAAACACGACACTTAGGTTGTCTACTTTCATATATTGTACTTGATACAAATATTTATGTAGGTTGCACACCTCATGATGCATTGTCATTCTGTCTCTACCACCCCTTTATTTTTTTATAGGTAAAATCGTGGTTCTATTAAGGCCCTCACTCATGAATTCAAAATCATCAATACAATAAATATGATAGAATAAAAGAAAGGGAGAGAATCAAGTCTTTACACTTGATCTGCACCCACAAAAATTACTAATGAAAAGAGCCCCTAAATGTACACCAAACAAGAGAGGTGGAGAACCCATGCATCCCAAGAGGGTGATGTGCACATTCTAGATAGAACATGTTTTAAATGTCATGCTCCTACCACCATCTACCAACTTGTGACCCAAAATGAGCCCTCTTGCCTATTTTGATCAACCTTATGCATTCACAGCATGTGCTCCTTAAGCATTTATCTATTTTATTATTTGTGGCATCTTTCTTTATACCACTTCCCGAGATGCACTATCTAAGGTTGTACATCATTGGAAATTTTTAGCATGCCCCTTCGTGCTAAATCTTAAGTCATGGCCCTCACTAACAATTACCCCTACTTGATAAATGTAATTCATCATCCCCACATACTTTCCCTCTTATTTGATTCTCAATCATGTCATTCCTTTCTTCCCTTCTCGTTCTTCTTTTTGTGTTGTGCTTTCACCATGTGAATGCTACGAAGTAAAGTCAAAGTCACTAATGTTTGTTCAAGGCCATAGTGTTTTGAATTTCAAACTTCAAAAAAATCACAACTTTGTGCACTTCTTGTCCCACACTTCACAAGTCTTTTGACTTTGTGTCCACTTCAGAGTACTCCACATTAAACTACATAACATTGTTTCATGTTACAGTACACTATGTTCATCGTCGATGCCTTACAAATCCGTCGCGAATCATCGTATAGGCCTCACAAAATGTTATTTCTATCTGCAAAATGCTTTCTTTGCCACAAGGTATTTATCCCCAATCACGCCACCTTATAAACACTCGTAATGCTCTTCTCGTGTCGCAATATACTATGTGTTGTCGCGAAACTTCTCTCTAACTCCCCAACAGTTTAATGAACCACATTCAACCATTTTGGTGCAACATTGCCTCTAATGCATTTTTCTACTTGTTTGATGCACTTGCAGTGCTTATCTTCAATTCGCGACATCTTTCAATTCCGTGCACACAAACTTGTTCCTCTATTTCTCCCATGCTACGAAACACTTTTGTTGGTAGTTTCTAAATCAATTAATTCCTCGAGTTGCTCATACGTCACAAAAACCTCCACATTAGTTTACCAACTTCTTGCTAGAAAACTTTTCTTGGAGCATTTGTTTGGGTCTCTCATTTTATGTTGAAAATAATATTTTATGAAATTCAATATATTTCTCCCCCTTTTACTGGAACTTTAGTTGAACGATAGGATCATTGTTTTTTTTCACAAATTGGCATTCATTTTTATTGGGTTCTTATTAGTTGGGATTTAGTATGTAGAGCATGGTGAATATTTTGCATACGGTTTAGACTGCTAAAAAACATCTACATAATTTAGGGTAAATGGGTTTCTTGTATTATTACAATATTGCATATCAAATGTAAGTATGCATTTCATTTCCAATGCCATATAATTTTTTTATAACATACACGAGATCAAACATACTCTATATGATTTTAAGAGCAAAAAAGTATGACTAAAGGAGTGAAGAAGCAATAAGAAGCAAAGAAGTCATCTAGAGAATTTTTAATACCATTCACAACACCAAACAAATCATATAAGACCATAAGAACACAAAGCATAGCTAATGGAATGAAGAAGGCGTTGAACAAAGAAATATTAATAATGTCAAAGAGTCTAAAAATAGTAAATGGGACCATAAGAACAAAAATAGTCTATGGGACCTTAAGAACAAAAAGTATAACCGTAGCAGTGAATAAGAGATTTGTGGCAATTGCATCGTAGGTCAAAATTTTGTTATTAAATGTGTATGTCTATTCTTTTGTTGAGCATTTTTTGGCTATTATCTTGCATATGTTCATTATTTTCATGTAGACTTTTTTGCTATTGTTATGTGTAGGTTATTCTTTTGTTGTGGAGTTTTTCTATTGTTTTGTGTAATTTATTTTTTGTTGTAGTTTGTGGTCATAAATTCCATGATTTTTTCATTGTTTTCTCTTTAGAATAAGGTGGACATAGAGACCATTTGCAAGTCGCATTTTGAAATTGTCATAAGCAGATCATTCTATGATAATGTGTCATTCCATCTCAAACATTATTGATATATGTATAAACACCCTTTGCAATTTGTACCTTCAATATTGTCATAAGCGAAACATTCTATGATAATGTGTTATTTCATCTCAAACATTATTGATATAATTTAACACCCTTCACAAGTTGTAGCTCGGATATTGTAATAAGCGAAGCATTTTATGATAATATTGTGCCATTCTATCTCAAATATTACTGATATACAAACAATACATGTTTTATCTTCCCATATCTAGTGCGATCTATCATCTTTTACACACACACACACATAGAATTCAAATTATGCAATAGAAATAGTCATCCCTCGAGGCCCTCATTTACTGATTTCCATTGACATTTTAATTTTGGTTTGAGATTTAAATTATTCAGTGACGCTTATAGTTTTGGGGTTTTTCTCATAATGGTTTGTTTTGAACTAAGGGGGGTAAGGGTTATTAAATGTAAATTTATTTTGTTATAAATATTGTTCTAGTATCTTTGCTTCTGCAACAATTAGAGGAATTTTGTTTTCTTGGTTATTCATTGGGATTTAATGTCCCCTACACTTCGATCGAATTGACATATATATTATTAATAATATTTAAAGCTATCAAATTTGTTGCGACCCCTAAAAAATGTGTTGAAATTCATTCATAATATATTGTGTTTAGACTTGTTCTAAAGTATTTTCTACTTTCATTATGTTTACATTTTTTATGTATTAATTTAATACTAATTATTAAACCATATAATAATGTAATTGCACGAATCCTAAAAAGTTACAAAGCCATTAAAACAAGGCTTTTTAGGTTGGCGGCTATTAAGGAAAATTTAATACTCAACAATCATTCATATCAATTATTGATATCTGTAATGAAATTACTTAGATAGATCTAAATATCAGCAGTAATAAAACGCTAAAGAACACAAAAATGTAGAGAAATGATCACAGTACACAAGTAGAATGACTTAGCCACTTTAAGGGCGAAACCTCCAAACCATACAATAAAAATCAAGTGCTTAATACGATGATAATATCCTACTCTCTAACTCCTATATATACCCTACCATACTATCCAAAGCCTTAAGGCCAAACCACTAAACATATGAAAGCATAAATAATTATGATATGACATGATAAGAGATTATGTTATCCATAGGTCGACTATCCATATCCCAATATATGAATTAGGGTTAAAGGCGTAGCATGTCCCTCCCCTTCAAAACAACATTGTCCCCAATATTTGTAAGCTCTAGATGCTTCTCCTGGAATGCTTCATCCTCCCATGTTGCATCTTCAATGTCTAAATTCTTCCATTTGATCAGATGCTCGGTGATGACCCTTGTCCTCCACTTCTTAGTGTGTGTCTGTAGGATTCCTTCAGGTTCTAATATGATGCGTCCCTCTTCATCTTGAGCTCTGGTAATATTGATTGAGAAGACACCTTCTGTCTAATGACTTTCTTCAAGAAAGAAATATATAAAATTGGATGTATTTTAGTTGACTGAGGAGCTCTATTTTATATGCCACACTACCAATTTTTTCAACATTTGATAAGGCCCATAGTATTTGGGTGAAAGCTTGTTATATTTTTTCTGTTGTTTCAAAGATAGTTGCATATATGGATGCAATCACATAAAAACCAAGTCTCCAACTTCAAAACTTCGCACCACAGTGTTGATCAGCTTGTTGCTCTATGCGGTTTTGTGCCATGACCAAGTTATCTTTTAGACTAGAGAGAACCTTCTATTGGTGATGAATGTGATCCTCCACTTCTCCTACTTTAGGATGAACCTTTAAATTGGAAGTAAGGGATGGTGGATGGTAATTGTATAATGCTAGGAATGGGGAAATTATAAATGAAGTGTTATACTAATCTGTGAACTCTTCAACTTTGGAATTATCGACAAAATCACAAATTAACGTTGATGTTCTACTTTCTATTAGAAAATGACATATATAACTAGTGAATGAATTTTTCTTATGCTTAGAATCCAAAATTGTAGGAAAGGAAATAATATAAACTCATAAAACACCAACAAGTTTTATCCTGGAAACCTCCAGAGGAGGAAAAACCAGTCGAGAAGGGCAATTGCTCTTCTTCCTGCTTTTATTGGCCAATTCAAAACGATAAGTACAGAATTTACAATAAGTATGAAAGAGAAGTAGATAATATCTCACACTTCCTCCCAATTACTTGCTTGCTCTTTCTCAACACTCCTTTCTTCTACAAAACACAATTCCAACACTAAGAACTTCTTTCTCACTTGCTTTCATGCTTTGATGATCTTATTCTCTTCTACAAACATGTATTTATAGCCTTTCTCATGTCCTCCCGTGCACTGGAGAATGGGAAAGGTCATGGAGGAGAAGAGACAAAGAAAACCTTTCAAATTTTGTGGTTTTTCGTTTCATATTTTGTTTTCTGTCCAAAAGAGCCAAGACCGCCGCCCATTGCAGACCGACGGTTCTGTAACCACTGCTCTACACAGAGCAGCGGTCCTGCTACTATAAAGACAGAACCTTTGTGTATTAGTTTTCCTTCTTCGTGTTGACTGATCTGATGAAGTAGAGTCATTTTGGATCCCTATGGATCATATACCACCATTCTGCAAGCGGTAGCCACTTAAACCATCTTTCTTGCTTATCTGAAGTAAAGCATCGTAAACACCGCTCCAGACATTTGTTTACTACCTCAACATGTCTATTAGTTTGGGTATGATATGACAAACTACAATCCATTTGAGTACCCAAGCATGAGAATAAATCAGTCCGAAAATTCCTAGTAAAAATAGGGCCACGATCACTAATTACAATCTTGGGTGTGCCATGTAGATTTTGAATTGTATCCATAAAATATATGACAACTATACTTGTTGTAATTGGATGTGGAAAAGCAAAAAAATGAGCATACTTGGTGATTATATCCACCACCACCATAATTACACTTTTCCCTTCAGACTTTGGCAATCCTATGATGAAATCCATGGAAACCTCTTCCCACTGCTCACTAGGAATAGAAAGAGGCTGCAAAAATCCTAGAGACTTAACAATTTCACCCTTGTTACACTGACACGCCGAGAATTTGGCCACAAATTTTGGAAATCTACTTTCAAACCTTTCAAAAAGAAATATTTCTTAACTTTCGATAAGTTTTTTAGGAATCCAAAATGGCCACCCACTGGAGAAGCATGAATCTCTGAGGGAACCTAGTTTATTTTTTGACTTGGTCTCTTAATGATGAATTCTACCTGGTAATAAGATAATTGTATTATGAAAGCGTGGACTCCGAGTCCCGCCTATCTGCCTAAATTGAAATTTATTTGTACCATCTTATAACAGCTATGAGAAGGGTAATAATTACTTATTGACATAAGTCATTAAGTAATCATTATCTTTTCGATAGGTTTCCTAAGCTGGGACTGATAATGTACTCTCAAGTCAAGATGCGAAATCTAGATTCTAAGCCTTCTTAATACACGAACTTAAACATTTAATTTGACAAGACATGATCTAGATAACTGTGTAGAGATAACTGTGCAGTGATGGGACAACTTTCACTTGGATTGTTTGCGGTCACAAAACTAAGCATGCAAAACTTAGCTTGAAAACTTTGGCCTAAGTAGTATGCTAGCTGAATATATTGCTAGTTCACCAAGTTCCAATACAATGGTGTGAGATGCTGGATGAAACTCAATTAACTAATTTTTAGGTAGACACTTGGAATTGCATCAGTTCTCAAACCTAAATGAATAGATTAATCAATTACATACAAGTTATGCACGCTCGGTTAGAGTGATGAGAAAGGGAGTCAAGTGATCTAATTGACCTTTACAACTACACATGGTTATGATGTTATCAGATGGATTGTAAACTATATTTCTTGCTAGATTATTTTTGTTGTCATATAAAATCATTAAAGGCATGAAATGGGATTAAGTGGTTTGTTTTAAAAGAAAAAAAATTCCTCAATTTGGAGTTATTATAACATGGGTGTTACAGGGATACCATGGTTGTCTGTCTCCGTGGCTTTGCATGCCAAAACCACCTTTAAATTAACCTGTTTTTGCTTGTCTTTTTCCATGTATGAGAGGGTCTGTTGGGAATATAATCGAAGATGAAAAGATGGCTCCATGAGACTTTCTTGTTCTCACATATCCTAAAAAGTCGATCAAACATTCTTGTTATTGTTATTTTGGGTAAAAATCTTGTCGTAGGATTAGAGGTCTCCAACTGAAGTGATAACTCCATACAATTTCAAGCACTTTATTGAAAATCGCTCCAAATGATTTGAACTCCCATGTCTGAATGACAACTATTATTAATAATGAATCCATTTTTTGTCATTTACGGACGAAAGGAAGAATGCCATTATATAAGATATAGACTTTTGATCTCAAAGTCAACAAATTTTACCACATGTCCTTCATGTAGTCTACACCCCCTTTCTCCTTCGGGCGGTTTGCACATATGAAACGTCATCCATATGTGACTTACCATAAGAAAGAAGAGGATCATAAATGTCAGAGGAGGGATTTATGTTCGCCTCTTGGCGCACATTTTAGGTTTCCTTTAAAATATGTCAAAGGAGCTCAAATTCTCAAGCCTTTCACCAAAAAATTTATCACTTTAAATTGTCGCATGCCTCAAAAAGTTCTTATTTCTTTCTTTGATGGATTCATCAAAATTATGTGGGGTTGGAAATGAGTTCCAAAGCCTATGGTGTTCTCACATAACCCAAGACTCAACTTCATTACCTCTGTTCCTCGTGCATTATTTCACCTTCACTCCTTCAACTTCTTCGATGTATCCCTTATATTTGCCTCATATTGCTTTCCATAGTTAACTTGCACCTATGACTGGCTTTACCTCATCATAAAATGTCGTCTTTCGACAACAAGTCTATCATTTTTGTTGGTGACATGAGCCAATACCTCGTGTCAAGGATATCAACATTTGGAGAAGATTTTGAGCATTTGTCACTTTGCGAAATATATTCTTCCAGTAAGGTTCTGACCCAATGTGATAGTTTGCAAATCTCGAGGTCTAACATTGCACAAAACAATTATAGATATTTGATGTATTGAACGTCAAGACATTTCTTTCACATATATCACTAGAGTCGACTTCCTTGACGACCCACGCATATCACCAGCTTTCTCATTCTAATACTATTCAAAGATTACTTTGGGTCTGTACATCAAATACAAAAAATAGAAGAGGCACACGCATAAACGTCCCAATTTCTCCTTACCAACTCTAAGACATTTTTAACTCCCATCCACTAGTATATAACTTCCCTCGGCGTCTCCCATTCAGTGATTAAATTTGAAGTGCTCCCCATATTTTAATTTGACAAGCTAGGTTAAGCTTTACCCTTCGGAAATGACAGAGTAAACAACACATTACCCTTCAATAGAAAAAATGAAAAGGTTAATTTCCTTTCAATACATCTAATTAATTTTAATAAAATAAATTTAAAAAATGTCAAAATTATTAAATATATAACATTTAATAATAATTATGAAATTTATTTAAATTAAATAATCAAGATAAATAATTTAAATAACTAATTTACAAAATAAATAAAAGAATTCCAAACATATTTACAGCTGGCAAAAACTAAAATAAAATATTACTATTTTGATGATAGAAAGAACAAATAATTGAGATTTATTCTTTTTCCTAGTGATTTTGTTCGAAGTGAGTGAAGATTTTTCTAATTTGATCTTCCAGTCCCATTCTGCCGATAAGTGGTATTCAAACCCTTCGTATTATATTTAACTTGTCCTATTTCCCTCCTTCCAGATAAACGGTATTCACCTTACAAAGGGCAAGTTGAATGGTTGGCCGTAATAAAAATTCCCCCTGACAGTAGGTAAAATGCTTATGATGGAAAAGCGGGACGGAGGGTATGGGTGTCTTGTTAATCCGGCAAACCTTCAGATGGATCATGTATGGTGCAGTAGAAAGTAAGGATTGCGACCATATTAGGTATTGTATTAGGTATATATTGATTGTGTTTGCGGATAACATTTGGCTAGGGTTTGACGTTGATGGGACAAGCAACAAGGATATTACTACTGCCAAATTGTGGGTACTCGAGCTTTTCGTTCTGTGTCGGAGGTTGTCTAACATTACAGTTGCAGTGTGCGGAGAAAAGGAAATAAAAGTTATTGCAGATTTGTGTTGGGAGTACAGGCGGCGGTGGAGCTTTGTGAATGCGAGGGAGGGGTTTTAGATGGAAACTGTTGTGGCGAGCGATAGCGTTTGCAGTGTAAGTAGAGCGAGTGCGAGCATGCCGAGTGGAATGGGCGGGCTTTTCACTGGACATGGCAGCCTTGGGAAGCAGTCTGGCGATGACAGGAGAGGAGGAGGCGGTGGCGGCGGTGGTGGAGGTCCCTGGAAAGTTCCTCGAACGGATGCCTTCGCCTGCCCGGAGCTGAAAATGCATGTTTCCGCCGCAGTCTCTGATAATTATCTGATACGCAACACTTGTGGCAGCAGCTGTGTTGTGTCAGATGCTCGTTTGGCTGTCTCGCCCACTAATTCGAATTCCACTGCAAATGCAAATGCAAATGTAAATGTAAATGCTTCTGATGCGATCGTATTCAGTCATGACAGCAACAGCAGCGGCAGTAGCAGCAGCATTGTTTGTGAGGGGCAGGGCAGACTCCTCAGAAGCGACTCGGTCCTTTCTGCGGCGGGAGGTGCAGGTGCAAGTGCAAGCGCAGGTTCAGGTTCAGGTTCAGGTTCAGGTTCAGTTGCAGGCGTTGGGCCAAGGCCCAGCGTGCCACTCCACCTCTATCACTACAAACCCGCAGGTAATTCGCACAATTGCGTTCCGAATTTATCCTAATTCTAGGAAAGAGTTTGTCAGCCCCGCAAAATAGTGTTGAATACTAGAGAAAAATGTTTAGGCATGATTTTTGCGACCAGATGATTTTGTGCACGCTGATCACACGAGCACCGCTCACAAATTGCTACCCCTCACATGCGTGGGGAACCGTGAATTTAATATTTGTGCATGGCGAATATGAGTGTTGTCACGAGCCTGGTTGGTTTTGTGTAATTTATTATGTAAGTATTCGATGCTTTGTAGGGTTGCCTTTGTCTTTTGCATCGATGGGGAGAGAGATGGGGATGGGAGTGGTAACAGCAGTACGTCCTCCCTTCAGTCCGTCGCAGTGGAGGGAATTGGAGCAGCAGGCTTTGATTTTCAAGTACATGATGGCCGGCGTTCCAGTCCCCGCAGATCTGCTTCTATCTATTCGCAAAAGCTTACTTCCATTCGCGGCGCTTGCAGGATCTCATCATCATCCTTCTGCCGGTAGTAAGTTTTTACATTTCAAAGTTTCGTTTTTTTGGAAAATCTTCCTTAAAATATCTAAACCCTATTGTACAGCGTCTCTTTAGAAGGTGAAAGATGTTATTTTTAATTGGTGTTTCAGTGGCGGCGTGGAGCTCGTTTCAGATGGGATATGGCGGCAACGCGGATCCAGAACCTGGAAGATGTCGGAGAACCGACGGAAAGAAATGGCGATGCTCCAGAGACGTGGTTCCCGATCAGAAATACTGCGAGCGCCACATGCACAGAGGCCGTCATCGCGGTTCAAGAAAGCCTGTGGAAGGCCTCACTGCCACTGCCGTTACCGCTTCCAATACCAACTCCGCTCCGATTTTGGGGAGGAAAAACTTGTTCGTAGGCGGCGATGGGAGCCAGTTTCAGCACTACCCATTGCAACTTGATGGCGGAGCATCTCCCACGCTAAGCAAACAATACAGGTAAACCTACTGAAACTTTTAATGTTTGAATCACCGAAGCAAAAATATATACTATCAGCCGTTGCAATCAAATTTCAAAACTATATTTTTTGTTTTGTTTGATATCAGATTATTTTAATTGTGTTTGGGGTTTTGCACAGGTATGTGAATGGTATTAAATGCGAAGACATGGACCATCATATTCTGTCGTTAGAAGCTTCGGGGAGCGGCGCCGCATTGAGCAGTGAATGGCGCGTAGCTTCAAAGGAGGCAGGAACAGGATCGGCACCACCATTTTCCGAATTCAGAATCCAAAACAATGGCTTCACGCTGAATCAAAATAGTTCCAGTGCACAGATAAAAAGCCTAATGGGTCAACAGTTCGGCCTTATGAGCGAGGGAAGCGAGGCTGCAAATCCAAACCCAGCGCAGCAACATCAGCATTCATTTTTCGGTGGCAATAGCAGGTATGGGAGAGTGCAGGAAGCTGTGCGAGAGGAACAGCCACTGCGGCGCTTCTTCGACGACTGGCCTCGATCATCAACGGATGCGGATGCTTGGACCAGCGATGTACAGGGAGAGGAAGAGAGATCAAGATCGAAGCATCGCTGCTCCTCCACCACCCAGCTCTCCATATCGATTCCCATGGCCTCCAACTCCTCCGCCAGCAACACTTCGTCTCCTCGCGGCAAGTTGTCACTTTCCCCTCTAAAATTAACTATGTCTAGGGAAGGCAAGGGAGATGATGATCATCATACACTGGGCGAACCTGATGTGGGTCTTGCAGTGGGCATGAGTATGAATGTGGAAGAGCCTCATGATAGGCAACAGCACTGGATACCCGTTGCATGGGAAAGCAACAATCCCATGGGGATGTTGGGTCCCTTGGCTGAGGTTCTTCGATCATCCACCCCAAGAGGGAACAAGCCTGGCCTAAATCTCATGGACGATCATGGCATCAATAAAAGTGGGGAGAGAGGGAGACAGAGCCCTGGAAGCTGCATTGCATCATCCCCAACAGGTGTTTTACAGAAAACGTTTGGTTGTGTTTCAGAAACCAACAGTGCCGCCACTTCCAAAACAGACTCATCAAGCCAAATTGCTTCCTCATAAGAAGCGGGGCTCACCTTATCTCACCTTACCTCGCCTACATAGTTGCCTAATACTGATTTAGGGAACTACTGTATTCTGTTTGGAGACGCATAGACATTATTTTTATGTACTACAGTCTACAATTGTGTGTGCACCATCGTGACCTAAGTTTTATAATGCAAGTTTGCTGTGCTTAGATAGATAACCCATGTTAAAATTGGAAGTTTGAGATATCCAGTAAGAGTGACTGTATGCATTGTGTTGCAGAAAAGGATGGTGCTGGGAGAATCATGGGTTCCTGCAATTCATTCTTTCATTCATCAGATCATTAACTACTCCCCGAGAACGAGAACCCACCACCACTGGAGTTCAGTTCATGACAAGCTAAGATAAGCTAACCTCTCTCTCAAGGTTTTTATGCTTATGCTGTGTTGCAAGAGGGTGAATCATATGGCGCGAGCGCTTATGTATTCAATAAGAACAAAAAAAAACTTAAATCCGTAATGTATAGGGTATTCTCTTTGTTCGTTTCTTGTGAAAGAAAAGCTGAAACCCATTTTGTACAGGTTATTCTCAAGGTTTTGGTATTTTGATTTTATTTACTGAGAAAAAGGGAAGAAAACGGTCTGTAGAAAGATATGATAGCTTCCAAGATATCTGGGTGATAAACTTTTTACACTCACATTCCAATGAAAAATCATTTTTATTCTTGTTAATCTATTTTATAGTTTAGATTTTTTTATTTATTTTTAGTAATCTATTTCAATGAAAAATCATTTTTATTCTTGTTAATATATTTTATAGTTTTAGATTTTTTTTTGTTCAAGTAACCTAGAGGGATCAGCCAATACCCAGCAATTCTAAATTTTTGAAAAATAAAGTTTTAACGTCAGGTGAACGCCAGATAAATGTTATTTAGATCAGCATATACTAACACATTTTGATTTTACACTTCAAATTATTGTTTAATAGAAGTCATCAGTTCGTCCCTTAAACTTATGTTTGTGATCGGTGAATACCTAATTACTATTTTTGTAGGCTGCAGTTTTGTTTGTACTGTTAATTTAAAAAAAAAAAATCTTAATAAAAATATATATTCTTTTTGTTTCCTCTAAATATTATTCGATTTTTATGGACAATGCCTTCGCATAAATGAAGCCTTTGTCTCGGGAAGAATTTTGTGTGACACTACTTCTTAAGCTGAATGACTGCAGCGTATATTTAGAACTGCCAAGTCTAATTCATTTATTTATTCAGATCAGACGTCGTCATTTTCCAATTTTAAATTAATGTCAATAAGTATTAAGTTTATCAATATATGTTTAGGACATTAAAATAATCGATGAATTTCGCATTGACGTATAATATAAGGAAACACCCCCAACTAATGAATCTATTGCATAACCTAATCAATTCTTACAGATTTTTATTGATTCTCTTCTAAATCACAATGCAGGAGAAAAAACTCAAAAAAGGATGAAATTCGTATATAACATAATCACTTCATAAACAGACCCATTGATGTAATTATATATGCATAACCAACTCCTAGTATTGTTACGTTCTATTAGCATGATATTCTCGACTTGAATATTTTGATGATCCAATGGGTTAGAAAGTGTTATGTTAGAAAACGGATGAAGATTTTTTCTTTTTCTTTCCATCAGGTTATTAAATTTAAAAGGTTATTATTAATTTAAGGGGAAGGATATATATTCTTTCCCTCAAAAATGTGGCAAGATACACGAACTTGTATTTTAATTGATAAGAGGAAATTAAGTGTACTTTTAGTTTGTAAAAATATATTAATTATAATAATATTTCTTCCATTTTGAATTGCTTAAAAGGATTAATCAAAACATAATTTAAAGTGATTTTTTTTAATGAAATAAGTTGATAATTTTAATATATTTAGAAGATATTAAGAGTCTTTCCTTCATTCAAAATAAATTTAGATTATTATTGATATTATGCTTTATTATTCAAACAATCAAATATTTTAGGTATACAATTAAATAGATTAAATGTTAACGATTAAAATATACAATTGAAATTGTTTTAAATGTTAATAACACCTCTTTTTTAACTCTCGAATAAAATAAAAACTTGCACAAATTCTATTTTACCATCCAAAATCACACATCTAACATATGACAATAAACAATTTTGGCACATAGCAAAATTCTAGTTAAGCATGCCCTAGGAGTTATCTCCATTCACATTAAAATTAAATAATTTTAGTATCAACAAAAAAAGTAAAATTCTAATTGAGCTTTACCTTAAAAAATATCTCCATTCACATTAATAGTAGATATAATGCAATATAGTTGAAACAAATATAATTTTGTTGGTGCATCTAATAATACCACAAAAAAGTACTATATATGTTGACACAATCATTATTTGCAACATATAACCATGCTTTCATCCATCGATATATAATCTTTATTTGTTATAGGAGTGTAGTATGTAAAGGTATTTAAATCATGTAGGCAAACAATGATTTATTTTTCAATTGAGGGTAGAAATTGATTAGATATTCATTTCTAGACAATATAATAAGGTTGTAGGATTGTTAGAGTAATTGTAACTTTGAAAACATTCTTATAAAGGTAAAATAAATTGTTCGGTGTGGACATCTAGCAATTTCTGTAAGATGATGTGCAACAATACTAAGAGATGTTGAAGGCAAAGAACACGATCCTATAAAGTATGACATATTAATTTTGTTTCTCACATTAACAAAAAGTGTGCATCTCGAGTTCAAATTTATGATGCAAGCTATGTATATGCATTTAACCAATCTTCTTTAGGGAGATCCGGTGATGTATAAATTGTAACCATACATTAGGATGAATGTGTATAAATACTAAGTGTTGAAGGAGAACTAAAAGAGCATGGAAAGTGACATGCTTTTCACACCATTAAATTTGGCTTCTATACTCCCATGCAGCCCCAAATTCAACCCAACCATCTATAAGGGGCAATAACTGAAAAGGACCAACCATGAAGACCTCATATTTGACGTAACCATTATGAGGGAGCTACGATAAACAAGGCTTGCGGAGTTATTGTGCGAAATATGTAAACATTGAGCAATTGCTCAAGTTGATGTTGGATTGGATAATAAACCATAGTGAACTCTTTCATTTGTTCATTATAGTAGAAACACCACCTCCTTCACACGAAAAAATAATTCCACATGACAAAATCTTAATTAACCTAATGTACTACTTGCGAAGAACCAAGGAGTCAAATACAAGAATAATAACCTCACGCTTTTTTGGCATACTACATGATTACATATATATAGGCTAATGTTGCTCCTATAAATTAGGAGTCAAGCTATAGTAGCAAACAACTAAGAGATCCCTAGAATCTCTCACACAAGCACCTACATATAATTTATTCATGATATATTGTTTTTATAACAATATATATGACTAACCAGCCAAATAACCATATTACCATATTATTTACCATATGGTAACTTACAAATAACCATGTGAATACTAAATCCCCAACATTCATCCCCTTAGTGTGAACACGGGGTAAAGAGCACATGAAAACAAAATCGTATGCCACTGCATACTTTTAGGTCTGCATGTTGCTGTCTGGATCTTGCTGCACATCATCACTCGCTTCACCTCAATGAACTTATCACCGAACGGTCATCTTCCAATGAAGTACGACAATTAGATGATCAATGTAGTCAGTTGTTGTCCTATAAAACTGCTTTTCTAGATTGACACCTTCCACGCCACATCACAACACATCTGAGAGAAAATACTTGAATTACAAATAGGACTAATCTACTATTCTTCTTCACACATACCACAACTGAAAATGACAAATGGAAATTTGATGACTGTGTCCTCGTCACATTTGCAGCCATTGTTGGTGATCATTGCCACACTGATCACGAACAATATGGGACAATTACTGCTGCCACTTGGGTAGTGATCTTGACTTTATCCATTTTGGTGCAAATATGGTGCCACTCGTGTAGTTTCATGACCTTATCGCTAGTGATTGACAAGAGGTCGTTGATCAACTGCCTTCCTCCGTTTCCTCCATTCTCCAGTTTACATTGCTAACTTAGTAAATGATGCTTTTGAAGCTCAATGATTTCCATATTATTTATTATCTCCCCCCAAAATTTGAAATTGTTAATTTTTAGGACATCAGGTTACACTGAAAATGCCTCTGTGAGACAATTATTTTTAAATTTTTGGACTTTTTACGACAACACAAACTAATGAATTATATTTAACAAGGAAACTTCAATGTCTCAAATTCGATGACTCACGTTGACGATGCAAAAGAAAATATAATTATGAACTACACAACTTGATAAGTTTTCTTTGACATTGACAAAACATAAACTTGATATAATGATAATTTAGACTTTGACTTATCATGCGAAACAACATAACACTACTTGTGCTTACCGTAAACTTTTTAAACTCTTTGTAAGAGACACTAGAGAGCAATATTACATTTAAATAACAAATAACCCAAACTAAATAAATTGAAAACACGTGACTTTAGACCATTGACAATACAAAACAATTGATGAGCCCGTGACTCAATACAAAGAGTCTTTTTGACAATTTTTTTGAAAGAAACAATTAGTAGGCATATAAACAAACCTAAAACCAACACTTGTGTTTTATTCGAACCACAATAGATAATAACAATTTTTTCGACTAAAGTGATTCAAAACACAATAAGACTTAATATATTAGTGATTGACAAGAAATGACTTAAAATAAAATAACTTGTAACTTGGAACATACCTAAATGAGAGTGTATGAAGACATCAGTCAAATACAAATAGATGACAAGACGCCAAGTAAACAGAGAGGTGCGACAGATATAAACGGAAGTCTTCATACACTCTCATTTAGATCTGTCACGTCTCTCTGTTTTTTTGATTTGTATTTGTATTAGAAATGACTTGAAATAAAGCGACTTATGACTTGTTGAAGATAGAGAGGTGCGATAGATCTAAATGAGAGTGTATGAAGATGTCAATCAAATACAAATAAAGTATAGGAAGCCAAGTAAACTGCTACAAGTGGCTTGTAAGTTGTACCAATAGTCGGTGAAGAGCAAAACCATTGCACAGTGAGTGAAGGCAATCGATCATGGCGAGTTTGATAGGTACTACGAGCTTGCAGATCCATAAAACTATTACACCCTCTAATGCAAGTATGTAGACCAATCACTCGCATAAACTGTTAAGCGATTAGAAAGGAATTGATTTTGAATGTATATGGAACTCAAATATGAAAGGTGTTGAGATTGTGGAGCTGAATTGCTTCACAAAGGAGTTTATTTACAACTTGTAGTTTTACACAGTAACTGACATCGGTCGACTGACAGGCGTCGGTCACCTAGCAGAACAAACAACATCAGTTGGGGTAACCGACATCGGTGACATGTGCGTGATTGTTTATATTTAAGTCACGAGAATTAGATCTAATCTTTGTTATAAATTTGATCTAATGGTTGTAAATGAATGACTAAAGTGCGCTAAGTTTGTATAGCTTTATATAAGCTAATAAACTAGGGTTAGAGGTTAAGAATCAAGAAGATTGGGAGAATTGTAAGGAGGAATTCTTGGTGAGAGCTTAGAAAATCTTGTGAGAGGAAAAGTACTGTACATCGTGTAAGGTGTGGAAGATTGTAGATCTTCAATTATACAACCTATGGAATAATATTTGGTTGTTTCTTAGTAGAAGTAGCCCACACTAGGTGAACCACGTTATATCTTGTGTATTTTCTTCTGTTAGTTATTTCCGTGTTTATTTATTGTATGCTTTAATCTAATATATATATTTGTATAACCGGTTTGGTCTAACCCCGACAACTGGTATCAGAGCTTTGTTTGAGGGTTGTGTGTGTTGACAAATTTACTCACAGGGATTTCTGATTGAGTGGGAGCACAATAATGTCAGAAGATAGTAAATACAAAGTAGAGAAATTTGAAAGCCATAATTATCAGCTATGAAAGATGTAGGTGGAAAATTATTTGTAGCCGAGAGATCTATATTTACCATTGGATGAGAAGGCAAGGCTTGTAAAGATGACTGATGAAGAATGGAAAATTATTGACAGAAAGGATTTGAGATCTATAAATTGAGCCTGGAAGCATCCGTGGCTTCGAATATAACAGAAGCATCAACCATGGTAGAACTAATGAAATCTTTAGCTAATTAATATGAAAAACTAAGTGCATCGAATAAAGTTTATTTAATGAAGAAATTGTTTAGTTCTTAAATGTAAGAAGGTGGATCTGTGTCTAATCATTTGAATGATTTTCGTTCTATTGTAAATCAATTAAAATCGGTTAATATCCTTTTTGAGGATGAAGTGAAATCTTTTTTATTCTTGTGTTCTTTGCCATATAGCCGGGATAATTTGGTAATGGCTGTTAGTAATACAACATCTGCTACTAATATTTTGAATTTTGATGATGTGATTGGTATAATTCTAAATTAAGAAATACACAAAAAAAGTTTAGGAGAATCATCATCTGGGAATGCTTTGAATGTTGAAAGCAGAGGAAGGCAAAAGGAGATATCCAATAGCAAGAGTAATGGGAAATCAAAGTCTAAGAGTGAAAAATCTAAATCCAGAGGTAGAGGAATAACCTGCTGGAATTGTGGAAAGAAAGGACATGTAAAGAAGGATTGATGGTTCAAGGAAAACAAAGACAATGTACCAAAGAAAGGTAAAGAGGAAATGAAATATTCCCTTATTCTCTCCTTGAGTAATAAAATTGAATCATGAGTTTTAGATTTAGGAGTTTCTTTCCATGCTACCCCTAATACGGATTATTTCATAAATTATCTCTAGGGTAATTTTGGGCATGCTTATTTAGGAGATGATGAACCATGCAATATTACTGGTAAATGTGAAGTTCATATTAAATTTCAGAATGAAAACTCATGGATATTGAAATATGTGAGGCATGTGCCAAGCCTCAAGAGAAATCTTATTTCTGTAGGACAATTAGGTGAAGATGGATGCATGGTTACATTCACAGTCGATTCTTGGAAAGTTTCCAAGAGAGCTCTTGTTGTAGCAAGAGGAAATAAGGTAGGAGCATTATATTTGTCTACCTGTATTACTGATTCCTTTTTTGTGCTATCTGATTCAGATGCAAACATGTGGCATAATCAACTAGGCCATACGAGTAAGAAGGGAATGCTGATCTTAAAGGAAAAGGGTAAGTTATTATATTTGAAATATGTAGATCTTGATTTCTTTGAGCATTGCATATTTGGAAAGCAAAAGAAAGTGAAGTTTCTTAAAGTTGGGGCAACAAAGAAGGAGTGAAAATTGGAGCTTGTGCACTCAGATGTGTTGGGACTAGCCCAGGTAGCTTCTCATGGAGGATCCCAATACTTTGTGAATTTCATTGATGATGCCACAAGAAAGGTATGGGTTTATTATATTAAACGTAAATATGATGTTTTTGAAACATTTAAAAGATGGAAAGCCCTTGTAGAAAATCAAACTAATTTGAAGTTGAAGTTCCTTAGATCTGACAATGGTGGTGAGTACTGCAACAATGTTTTCAATGATTGTTATTCAGTGAATGGAATACGCAGAGAAAGAACGGTTCCTAAAACTCCACAGGATAATGGAGTGGCAGAAAGAACGAACATGACTA
Source organism: Taxus chinensis (assembly GCA_019776745.2). Taxonomy (NCBI): domain Eukaryota; kingdom Viridiplantae; phylum Streptophyta; class Pinopsida; order Cupressales; family Taxaceae; genus Taxus; species Taxus chinensis. The sequence continues at coordinate 341,835,422 of CM034146.1, forward strand.
TTATGGAACGTGTTAGAAACATGAGGATGTATGCTGGATTACCCTTACAATTTTTGGCAGAAGATGTATACACGATAATTTATTTAATTAAGCGTGGGCCTTCAAGTGCACTGGATGGTGGAATACCAGAAGAAGCATGAATTGGAAACAAAGTAGATCTTTCTTTTCTTATAGTATTTAGTTCATAAGATTTTGTGCATGTTGATAAGGAAAATAGGAAGAAGTTGGATGCTAAATCCAAGAGATGTACTTTCATTGATTATTTTTTTGGTGATTTCAGATTCCACTTTTAGGATTTAGAAGATGCTAAGATTGTTAGTAGTCGTAAAATTGATGTGAATGAAAAGAGAATGTACAGGGATCAGGTTTTGATACCCAAGAATGATCCGGGTGAAGAGTTTATAGATAAAAATGCATTCTCAGATTTAAAACTAAAATCCATAGACACTGGTGTCGGTTAGGGTGACCGGTGTCTGTTAGAGCTGAACCAACTTCGGTTAGGTGAACCGGTGTCGGTTATAGAGGAACCGACATTGGTTACAGGTGACTGACGTCGATAAATGTCAGATTTAGACACGAATGTTTAGGAGGCCCAAAATGAGCCTCAGGCACCCCAAATTTCTGTAAGAAGTGAAGAGAATCAATCTGATAAACTAATAAACAAGAAGCTATACTAAAAAAAATATACAAGATAATCAAAGAAAATAAATGACAAAACACAATATTTAACCTGGGAAACCCTTTCAGGAAAAAACCCCGCACAATAATTTCTCTCTCTTATTGTATTAACTTAACCGTTTACAATACAATAATGTACTTCCAAGTTCTGCTTTACCCTACTACATCTCCAACTATTTATAAGTAAAATAGTAAGAAATTGTCAAAGCTGTTTTACAATACAATGGGTACCAAAACCATGGGCTGATAAACACCCATACAGGTTCCCCATAATTCATGGATTATGACACCACCCATATATACGTATAGATAAAAATAGCATATCTATACTCCCTAATACAAGTTATTTCATAAATTATGTCTAGGGTAATTTTGGGCATGCTTATTTAAGAGATAATGAACCATGCAATATTACTGGTAAAGGTGAAGTTCATCTTAAATTGCAGAATGAAAATACATGGATATTGAAAGATGTGAGACATGTGCCAAGCCTTAGGAGAAATATTATTTCTGTAGGACAATTAGGTGAAGATGGATGCATGATTACATTCACAGCCGATTCTTGGAAAGTTTCCAAGAGAGCTTTTATCGTACCAAGAGGCAAGAAGGTGGGAAAATTATATTTGTCTACATGTATTACTGATTCCTTTTCTATGCTATCTACTTCAGATTCAGATGCAAGCATATGACATAATCGACTAGGCCATATGAGTAAGAAGGGAATGCAGATCTTAAAGGAAGAGGGTAAGTTATCAGATTTGAAATATGTAGATCTTGATTTCTATGAGCATTGCATATTTGGAAAGCAAAATAAATTGAGGTTTCTTAAAATTGGGGCAACAAAGAAGGAACAAAAATTGGAGCTTGTACACTCAGATGTGTGGGGACCATCCCAGGTAGCTTCTCATGGAGGATCCCAATTCTATGTGAATTTCATTGATGATGCCACAAGAAAGGTATGTTTTTATTGTATCAAACGTAAATATGATGTTTTTGAAACATTTAAAAGATGAAAAGCCCTCATAGAAAATCAAACTAATTTGAAGTTGAAGTTCTTTAGATTTGACAATGGTGGTGAGTACTGCAACAATGTTTTCAATGATTACTGTTCAGTGAATGGAATACGCAGAGAAATAATGGTTCCTAGAACTCCACATGATAATGGAGTGGCAAAAATAATGAATATAACTATTATGGAACGTGCTAGAAGCATGAGGATACATGCTGGATTACGCTTGTAGTTTTAGGAAGAAGCAATAGATACAACAATATATTTGATCAATCGTTGCCCCTCAAGTGCGCTAGATGGTGGAATACTAGAAGAAGTATGAACTGAAAAAGAGGTAGATCTTTCTTTTCTTAGAGTATTTGGTTTATAAGCTTTTGTGAATGTTGATAAGGAAAATAGGAAGAATTTGGATCCTAAATCCAAGATATGTACATTCATTGGTTATGGTTTTGGTGATTCAAATTCTAGTTTTGGGATTTAGAAGATGCTAAGATTGTTAGAAGTCGTAACATTGATTGGAATGAAAAGAGAATGTATAGGGATCAAGTTTTGATACATGTTATCCAAATAGCTCTCTTAGTGATTTGGATAACTTGCATACAAATTCTGGCCCTAAGTTATTCATTGAAGAATTACACGCACTCAAAATCACTTGGTACATTCCCTTGGTCGCAGTTTACCTACGCACCCCTTTCCTTTTCTCCTTCCACTTCTCCCACGCATTCACCTTCTTCCTAGTCAGCTTCTTCCCATCCTGCACACCTCGCATTTACTACTAAGTCCTTGGCCCTTCGCGCACCACACCCATTAACTTGTAATAGTTACGCTTTAACCATACGTTCTCTGCTCACTAGTTTTCCTCATCTCCCCGCATGCATCATGCACACCCCTCCATGCCTTCCTCTATTTTATCCATGCACCCTTCCCTCATGCCCTTATGTGCTAGATCATCTTTTGACATGCTTAAGTGTGTCACGTGCAACCAGTCAAAGCACGACAACAGGGCACCAAATTCTTGCAAAAAATCAATAAGCAACACGTGGTAGAAATGATAAATAGTTATACAGTTGACCATCATTTCAGCCAATCCATGCGCGCTACGTGTTTTACGTGCGCTGACGACTCTGACATCTTATGACAACCGTATCTTCTGCTACAGAGCTTAGATCGGTGCGCACCTGGACTTGTCAGAGATCTGCTGACATCAGCTATAGTTCTATAAATTCAAAATTTAAATTCTGGCGGATCTAATAGGTGAGAAACGGGAAAATGTCTCTCTGAACATTTATGAGCAGATCTGATTGCTCCAGCCACTCAATTTGGTATGATTCACCCTCCTTTGTCTTCAACATGTCAAACATGCATGGGGAAGCATATTTCATAGATTTCCAAGCAAACTTGTAGACATTGAATGCTTCTTGTTGGTGGTTGTGTTTCAAGTTTGGGTTTTCCCTTCTTTTCCCTTCTTCCTCCATGAATTCATCTATAAATGTAAGAGCAAGGCTCATTTGTTATGTTGGACACTCTGGATCCTTACGCATTTGGCCAAGGACTCCATATTTTATGTATTTTGAGTTGCATACCTCTATGTTTGGCTCTTGCATGTGGATATAAGCCACCTTCATCATTGTAACAGCTCTGTGCATTTCTGGAAGTAATAGAAGCATCATTTTGAGACTATTCTCTTTTCTAATGTGCTTGCATTCCTTCTTATTTCCTTTTCTCTTGCGTTGTGTGATGGTTGTGATATTTCAAGTCCCTTGTAGCTCCATATTTAGTTGTGTTCCATGAGAACGATCCAGTTGATATGTGTTTCGCTATGCTACTTGTGCCTAGCCTCTTTTCACGCATTTCCCCTTATTCTCGCTCAGAATAGATAGTTTTCATCCGTCTTTTCTAGTGCTATCACAATTTAGTGTAATTTACTTCATGTTATCCTTCTATCCCTGGTCCCTTGGCATTCTTAGCTTAGTTTTCCCTTTTAGCACTAGGAGTAGTAGTAGCAGTAGAAATAGATAGAGGAACTGACCTTCTCCGGAGATCTGTCCCAAACTTGCAAGGTCCCAAAACTTGGGGATGGTTCCATTGTGGTCTCAGACACCTCGACCCTTCCGAGATTTGAGACACGGATGCTCGTTTGAGGAACCAACAATACCCAAGAATGAATCGGGTGAAGAGTTTGCAGAGAAAATTGCATTCTTGGATTTAAAACTAAAATCCACAAACACTGGCATCGGTCAGGGCGACTGCTATCAGTCAGAGCTGGACCGACGTTGGTTAGGTGAACCGACGTCAGTTATAGAGGAACTGACATCAGTTACTGGTGACCGGTGTCGGTCACTATCAAATTTAGACATGAATGTCTAGGAGGCCCAAAATGAGCCTCAGGCACTCCAAATTTATGTAAGAAGTGAAAAGAATCAATCCGATAAACTAATAAACAAAAATCTATACTGAATAAAATATTCAAGATAATCAAAGAAAACAAATGACAAAACACAAGATTTAACCTGGGAAACCCTTTCAGGAAAAAACCCAACACAATAACTTCTCTCTCTTATTGCATTAACTTAACCGTTTACAATACAATAATGTACTTCCAAGTTCTGCTTTACCCTACTGCATCTCCAGCTATTTGTAAGCAAAACAATAAGAAACTGTGAAAGTGGTTTTACAATACAATGAGTACCAAAACCATGTGCTAATAAAAAACCATAACGGTTCCCCATAATTCACGGATTATGACACCACCCATATATACATATAGATAAAAATAACATATCTACACTAACACTCATGGAAGAGGTGTACAGTATTCCTGGGTATATAATAGACAAAATATACAACACATTCTAACAAGAAAGTCTCAAAGAGTAAGTAAACCTCCATAAATATTTACTCCATTATTTTATCTTTTATTTACTAATAGTGGTTAACCAGAAAGTTTTGAAGAAGCAATGTAATAGAATACCCACTTTGAGTGAGAGCATGACATAGATGAGATGGATTCCTTGAAGCAGAACCAGACATGGGATTTGGTCAAGTTTCCAACAGGTAAGATGAAATTGCATAACAAATGGGTTTACAGGATCAAGGAGGAAGAGGGTGGAAAGAAAAGATACAAAGCAAGACTTGTGGTAAAAGAATTTGCACAAAAATCAGGTATTGATTTTGGTGAGATATTTTCTCATGTTGTTAAAATGACTTCCGTCCGTACTGTCTTGAGTTTAGTTGTAGCAGAAAATTTTCATTTAGAACAAGTTGATGTTAAGACGACTTTCTTTCATGGTGATTTGGAGGAGGAGATCTATATGAATCAACCACTTGGTTATGAAGTTAAGGGTAAGGAGAAACATGTGTGCAAGTTGAAAAGAGCTTGTACGAGATCAAACAAGCTCTAAGGAAATGTTATATGAGGTTTGACAATTTTATGCATGATCATAGTTATATGAGATGTGGATCTGACCATTTTGTTTATTCCAAGAAGCTTAAAAAAGGGAGCTAAGTTGTTTTGTTACTGTATGTGGATGATATGCTTATTGGAAGATCTAGTATGTATGACATTGGTGAGCTTAAAGAAAAATTATCTCACACATTTGCAATGAAGGATTTGGGAGCTGCAAAGAAAATCCTCGGCATGTAAATTCACAGAGACAGGGAGAACACGAAATTGTATTTTTCTTAGGAAGATTATATCAATAAGGTGTTGAAAAGATTTAAAATTCAGGATGCAAAACATGTAGGTACACCTATGGCTGGATACTTTAAATTGATCAAAGATCAATGTCCTACATCACATGAGGAGGTTGATTACATGGCACGAGTTCCATATGCTTCAACAGTTGTAAGTCTTGTGTATGCTATGGTTTATACCAGACTAGAGATTGCACAGGCAGTGGGAGTTGTGAGTAGATTTATGGCCAATCTAGGTAAAGAGCATTGGAAAGCAATCCAATGAATTCTTAGGTATTTGAGAGGGAAATCCAACATGCAGTTCTATTATGGAGGGTCAGATATTACTTTATGGGGCTATGTTGATTCATATATGGTTGGAGCTTTAGATGGTAGGAGAAGCACCACTGGATATGTATTCACAGTTAGTGGGATGCCAGTTAGCTAGATTTTGAGATTGCAGAAGGTTGCGGCCTTGTCTACTACAAAGGCTAAGTATGTTGTAGCTATAGAGGCTAGCAAAGAAATGATATGGATGAGCAAGTTCATGGAAGAGTTTGGAAAGGAGCAAGAGGATTGCATATTTTATAGTGATAATCAAAGTGAAATTTATTTGGCAAAGAACTTAGCATTTCATTCAATAACGAAACACATTCAATTGAGATATCACTTCATACGATAAGTGTTGGAGGATGGGCAGTTGAAGTTAGAGAAAATTCATACGAATGAGAACCCTGCGGATATGCTAACGAAGCTGTTGGCAAAGGAGAAGTTGGAGCTACACTCCACTTCTTTTGGTATTCGAGTTTGAGACTTGAAGACGAAGAAACAAATCCAAGAGAGGAACCAAGGATGGAGCTGTGTGGGATAGTGCAAAAATTTATCTCCAAGTGGGAGATTGGTTAGATTATGGAGCTGAATTGCTTCACAAAGGAGCTAATTTACAACTTACAAGTTTACACAGTAACCGACATCGGTCGACTGACCGACGTCGGTCACCTAGCAAACCAATCGACATCAGTTGAGACAAACCGACATCAGTTGGGGTAACCAACATCGGTTATCTGTGCGTGATTGTTTATATTTAAGTAATGAGAATTAGATTTAATATTTGTTATAAAGTTGATCTAATGGTTGTAAATGAATGGCTAAAGTGCCCTAAGTTTGTATAGGCTTATATAAGCTAAGAAACTAGGGTTAGACATTAAGAATCAAGAAGATTGGGAGAATTGTAAGAAAAAATTCTTGGTGAGAGCTTAGAAAATCTTGTGAGAGAAAAAGTGTTGTACATTGTGTAAGGTGTGGAAGATTGTAGATCTTCAATTGTACAACCTCTGGAATAATATATTGGGTGTTTCTTGGTGGACGTAGTCCACACTGGGTGAAACACGTTATATCTTGTGTATGTTCTTTTGTTGGTTATTTATGTGTTTATTGCTTGTATGCTTTAATCTGATATATATATCTGTATAACCGGTTTGGTCTAACCTCAACAAAAGGTTCTTAATGAATGTCAAGAGTATACCCAAAGTACTAAATGACTACTAAAACATAATATTATAATAACATGTAAATACTCTCACACCATGACACAGAAATATATATATATATATATATATATATATATATATATATATATATATATATATATATATATAAAATTTCATCCACAGGGTATTACACCATATGGCCGCCCTTGCAAATCTATAAACCTTCAATTTCAGGTATGATAAATTTCTTTGATAATGCAAAGAATTGAGGATTCAAATACAAGCATAATAATCTCACGTTATTTTGCATATTACAAGATTGCATATATATAGGCTAATGTTTCTCCTATAAATTAGGAGTTAAGCCATAATAATAAACAACTAAGAGATCCCTATAATCTCTCACACAAACATCTACTTATAGTTTATTCGTGATATATTGTTTTTATAACAAAATAAATGAATAACCAACCAAATAACCATATTACCATATTAACTATTTACCATATAGTAACTTACAAATAACCATGTGAATACTATATTCCCAACACTATTAAAATATATGAATCGAGATGTCAATGAAATACAAATACTTTTATTGCCTTAAATGCAAAAGAGGATGAGAAAGGAAACAATATTGAAAATCATGTCCCTATTTGGGTTATCTCGTAAAAAAAGAGATGGGTGAAGTTATATTGGTAATAAGGAGTGATGAATTGAAGAGTGTAATTGGTATTTGTAACTCTTCACATTCAAATTTATTCTATTCACAACGAATGTTATCAAATTAAATTATTATGAGTACAAAAATCAATAAACAAATATACATAAAAACATAAAATATTACCACGGTAATTGTTAAGATGACTCTCAAGGGATGTTAGTTTCTCACTAATGAAAACCTTAAGATAGTATACCATTTAGTTTTGGGTTGTAACCTTTATTTCAAAATATTATCGAAAACAACCCTTCATAAATGACAGGTGAATTCAAAAATATAAATTTATTTTGACAGGTAATTTTTGAATTACACTTTTAGGACAGCGATGAACCTATTGGAGTATCTATTTAAGGATTTCTGATAGAAAAATAAGTGCACACATAGTTGTAAACAAAATAACTAACAAAAGCATGAAAGTGCAAAAATAACTCATTATGCAACAAAACCAATATTTATCCAATACACTACCTTTAATAGCTCACAAATGAAGATGTACATATATGAGAGTGAATGTGTAACTCCTCCATGATTAGTGGACAAAGACCCCAAAATAGAAAAGTAACTCACATGCTTGGCATAGTCAAAATAAGAGTAACTCCCACTTAGCTAATAAATATGGACAAGTGTAACTCCTATGACTATTACACCAAAGCAAGCTAACTTCTAAAGTGTAGGAACAATCCTTGTGTAGGAATAATCCACATAAATAAATAAATATAATAAATAATATCCTACACCAATACCCCCCTTTAAGTGTATCTTAGGTGGGTAGAAAAAAAAAGTGGGTCCTGGAAACAAGGCTTGATGAGGTATCCACATACAATACATCTCTCACAAAGTGGAGAAAAAGTAGAAAACCCAATGGGAAAAAACTCCCCTTGCCAAAAGAGAAAGAAAAGTGAGGACTAAAAAGCCTTGCTAAAAACTACAATTGTTTATAGCCACCCTATATCATGTAAGAGAGGGCCCATGTGTGCCTCTAAATAGAAGAGAGAGAAGATAAATGCATAATTTCACATGACGAATGTTGTAGTAGGTCTCTCTGCGATAAATAATGTAACACCTCATTTATTTTCCCAAAACTAAAGTACTTTTTTTTAATTTGCTTACAATAATCCAATCAATGGAGTATGTAATATAGTTAATCCAATACAAACCAATTAACAATTTTAAACAACTAGTTATTATGTTAAGTTTGATCCATAGATAAATCTTCCATGTATAAACCTTGTGCAACTGATAAGGGTGCATACTTATCTCCTTTCAATCCACTCTATGCGGGAAATCATACACTATTTAGTACATCTAGGTTTACCTTTTTATCAGGTTGAGAGAACTATGTTTCCATCCTTAAATGTATACCAAAAAAGTTAATTACATAACTTCGTAATATGGTATATGCAATATATAAAGTAAGGATATAGTGAACAAACAATGTAATCAGCTACTTGTATTACCTTGGCTGAAGTTTCCAGCCGTGCATAAACAACTTATCCTGAGACCACACATAAGCCTGAGGGACATAATCTTCTGCAACCAAAAAAATATCTCGACACAATTATCTGGATCTTTTTGTTTAATAAGGTGAACATTTTAAGAAAGAGGATGTGTGTTCTTTACAGGAGCATCTTCGTATATGAAAAGAACCACAACCCACTCAGGGTTTAAATATGGAATGAGGAGAGACCACGTAATGGGTTACTACTATTATGTTCTCTTTCCTTTTTCCATAACTACCCCTAGTTAGCACTATGCCTAGATGTTTGCGTGATGATTGAAACCTTCATATTATCTTGCAAAATGTTTAGATCTAAAAAGGACAAATAAAAAAACACCCTCGTACATTCTCATTTACACTTACCCAAATATTGGGAGACATATTCTCATAAAAATGCATTTAAAAATAGTAAGTTCATGTATCCTACCTTAAATCAATGAACGTTAATTGCAATATTATGTCAACTAAAGAAGTTACTAATAGCTCAACTCAGAAAATGCACACACATTGCCATAATAAAATTACACCATGCAAACCCACTATGGATATTTCCAAACTACTACCAGAAAACACATGATTTCAGTCATTAAAACACAGTCCGAACTTAGAGACTGAAAATTTGTTCCATTTATAAGAATATTCAAACCCAGAAAATAAAAAACACTTAACTCATATTAAACTCATAAATCTATTCACAATTTCGACATGCAACCCAATAGACAGGTATGAATCAAATACAAACATTCTTCCATAAAAACCAAACACATAAAACACCACAAATTGCAATTAACATAATATAAACATTATGATTTAGAGTATCAGGGAGAAGCCCATGCCTGTAATTTCCACATTTTTTCTCAACTCAGCTTCCTTTCTCTTATAATCTTCTCTATAAATCAAAAACAACAATGCATTAATCAAAACATTCCTTTTTGAAATAGAGTTCCTCTATATCAATTTCCAGATTAGCATTCATGACCAAAAAACATGCACAATGGAGAGAAATTCCACTTCCTTCAAAACCCCTAAAAAATATATCAAACCAAACAAACCAAATGATCAAATAGAGAGAATGTGACCAAGTTTAGGGTTAGCTTCTCAGGGAAGCTCACTATTCCTGAGGAGACGTCCATTCATTAATACAACATTAAAGCCCAAAATCCCTCAATGCTATTTCCTTATGCCACACAACCATGTCCATTTCACTTCACATTAAACAAGTATGATTCGAATTATATTTTCCAAGTCTTTTTCCGAAGTCATTAATGCCACACAACTAACATGCCACGTAAGCCCAACAAGACACTAATACATGTCACCCACTCTTTGTCAAGTGGATTTTTATTCTAAGTTAATGAAATCCATTTAACCTCCATATATTTAATTAAAACTCAATGTATTTATCCATGCCCATATATACCAATTATTCTAATAAATCAACACTTTAGTATAGACAAGTTACAAACTCATAACATGCCACAGCTAATGCTGAGTGGTCTAACAAATGACCCAATGTGAAGAGTCCAAGCAAGATAATAAACACACAATATAATTATTGCCTTCCATATACTTTCCAAAATAAAACATTTAATTTTAAAACATATATGTGACCCAGAAAATGTTCGGTGTGAGCTAAGACTCTCGGTTGTTAACTTAACTTCAATTTAAATAAAGCTTGAGTTATTTTTTGAAATGTGGAATTATCCTTAACACTTCATTTTAACCAGTTGACGGTCTATTGGCCGTCTATACGATTGTAAATTTCAAGACTCAAAAGGGTGGGATGTTACATAATTCCCCCTAAAAATATTAATCGTCCCAATGAAATATTTCATTCATTCAAGAAACTAAACCACTTAATAACAAGGCACAACAAGCAATATATTCAGAAAACTATGAGTGTAACTTAATATTTTCCAGAAAATTTTCACTTTTAAAATTTCTTCAAGCTGTAATAACTTTTGTAAAGATAGTAATTTAGAACATAATAAGTAGTCATGACTCAGATGATCATTAATAAAGTCAATCAAAATCAAGTAACAACAATTAAGAGTATTATTTTCTTTTTAAAATTGATCAAACAGAAAAGGAAAAGTAACCAACATGTCATTCGTATTTTCCCAAGTTATACTTTCTTCATAATACTGGTCTCATTGGACCTTGCATTGAGAAATATCACAATTTTTGAGCTATAACTTATGTGTTTCCAGAATCCTTATGGTCTCAAACTGTGATGATCTTGAGATCTTGCACTTGTAATGAATCCCAATTTAGTATATGAGTTAATTCAACAACATGCTTTTTTAACAGGGATACATGGAAGACATCATGCATTTTGGACAATGTAGGAGGTAAAGCCAACCTGTATGCTATAGGACCTATAACCTCTAAGATTTCAAAGGGTCCCACAAATCTAGGTGACAACTTGGCAACCTTGCCAAAGGTAATGGAACTCTTTTTGGGTTTTACCCACAAAAATACCTTATCACCACATTAAATTTCCCATCCACTCTTTTTAAATCAACATAACTCTTTTTTATATTAGCTTCTTCCTTTAACTGCTGATGGATGAGTTTCATTTGTACTTCCATTTTTGTTAACATTTTAAGCCCTATAATTTCTCTATCTTCAATGTTATCCCAGTTGATAGGTGTTTTGCACCTTCTGCTATATAACAAGGCTTTCGAAAGGAGCCATTTTCAGTGATGAGTGATATGTATTTATTGTATGCAAACTCAATAAGTGGAAGTTATTATTCCCACTTGTACTATTAATCCATTCAATACATCCTCAACATATCCTCTAAGACTTGATTTACTCTTTCTGTCTATCCATCAGGTTTTTGGGTGATAAGATGACTGAAATTCAATTTTGTTCCTAAGGTCGCATTAAGCGTCTTCCAAAATCTGGAAGTCATCCTAGGATCTCTATCTGATATGATCAACTCCGGTATTCCATGCAATCTAAATATTTCTTGAACAAATCTTCTTGTCATTACTGTTGAATCATCATTTAGACTCCCAGGTATAAAATGTGCCACTTTTGTGAGCTTATCTACCATAACCAAAATTACATCATGTTTATTTTTGGACAAGGGTAGTCTGTTGGATGAAATCCATGCTAATTACTTTCCATGCTTTATACTGAGGTACATTTGTGCGGGTACATACGAGCCCTAAGTCCAATGATGATGGATGTAAATGGTTGCTCTAATACCTTAACCCTTTGGGCATTGAATAAGGATCATAACAATACGAGCTACATAATTTGTTACATCCCCAAGATGTAAATTTCCGCCATTCCCTTACATAATTTGTTAAATATTATCTTTTTATGTCAGCCAACAGTTTTGTTACCCCCAAATGACCTCAATAAGGTGCATCGTGCAATTCCTTAAGTAATTAAGTTCTTTATTCATTTCCCAAAGGCACATATACTCTGCTGAAATAACGCACAATTCCATCATGATCAATTTTGAAACCATCATACCTATTATCATGAGTATTTTTTTCTAATGTTATTTTAACTTATTGATAGTAAGGATCATACTGAACATTTTCTATAACTTCATCTTTAAACTAGGTTCTTAAAGTAACAATAGTAGAAATATGCTTCCTATGGCTTAAGGTAGTTACTACATGATTTTCTTTCCCCTTAATGTAATTTATATCAAAATCAAACTGTGATAAAAATTCCACCCACCTGCATTGTATTGCATTCATATTTGACTATGAAAAGATATATTTTAGCCCCAAGTGGTATGTTTTTAGTTAAAAGGTTTTCCCAATAGATAGTGTCTCCAAACTGGCAATGTGTGCACGATAACAACAAGCTCTAAGTCATGGGGAGCATAATTATATTCATGCACTTTTAGTTTTTTGCTCTCAAAAGCCATTACATGTTCATTTTGAAGGAATCCACCCAATCCTTCAGTAGGAAGCATTAGTTACTACTGTAAAATTTCCATTTGGATCCATGGAAACATTAAACTTGGAGCTGAAGTTAGCTTCGCCTTTAATAAGTTAAAGGCTTCTTCACACTTATCATTCCAAGAAAATTTCTTGTTTTTCCTTTGTAAGGTGGTGATTGGACCTGCCACTCTAGAGAATTCCTTAACGAACTTCCTATAATAACTAACCAGTCCCATGAAGCTTCTAACTTCATGTATGTCCTTAGGGGCTGGCCATTCCAAAATAGCCTTTATTTTAGACGGGTCAACTGAGATTCCTTCTTTATTGATTATGTGACCCAAGTATTGTACTTCGTTTTAATAAGTACATTTGGACAACTTACCATATAGTTTATGCTTTCTTAAAATATGCAAAACTGTTCTCAAATGTTTATCATGCTCCTCTACATCTTTAGAATATATAAGAATATCATCAAGGAACACTAACACAAACTGGTCTAAGTATTCCTGAAACACACTATTCATCAAATTCATGAAGGCTGTTACAGGTGCATTAGTGAGTCTAAAAGGTAAAATAATGAACTCATAATTCCCGTAGTATGTTCTAAAAGTTATTTTATGGATGTATTCATCCTTAATTCTCAGATGATGGTAACCAGATCGTAGATCAATCTTTGAATAAATTGAAACACATCTCATTTGATAAAAAATATCATCAATTCTAGGAAAGGGGTATCTATTTTTGATTGTTACCTTGTTTAGCATGTGGTAATCAATGCACAGTCTTAAGGAACCATCCTTCTTTTTTACGAAAATTACCAGTGCCCCCCAAGGTGATACACTTGGGTGGATCAATCCTTTGGATAACAACTCATGAAGTTGATCTTTCAACTCTACCAACTCACTTGTGGTCATTATGTATGATAATTTTGACATAGACTTAGTTCTCAGTTTGAGGTATATGATGAAGTCAAACTCATGTCTAGGTGGTAAACTAGGTAGTTATTTAGGAAAGACATCTCTGAATTCACTCAGAAGAGGAAAATCCTCTATTTGTGGCTCACTTTCCTCACTGTAATCAGTTACTTTTACTGCATATAACATACAACCTTTACTCTTAGCCTTTTTCAGCTGCATGGCATAGATTTGTCTCACAATAAAATCTCTTTTTACACCTTGGATCACTGTTATTTTTTTATGATCATCAAGGCATACTATTTGTTTTCTTAGGCAATCTACAGATGATTTGTGTTGGGACAACCAGTTTATGCTTATGAAAACATCATAAGACCCTAAGGGAGCTACAAAAAGGTTTAATTATGTAGTAAACTCAAGAAATTCTAAAGTTACTTCAAACATACATTGGGTTACTCTATGAACAACATTATTTCCATATTTAACAGTCCACACATTTTCCATGTATCCTGCCTTTCTTGACTGTTTAGAAGCTAACTTAGAAGAAATAAAACATTCAATTGCTCCAATATCAAATAAAATAATAACAGGTAATCCAAACAATTTACCCTGCACTTCTATGGGAGTGGCCTATTTCTCAACTTCATAATTTCCTGCAATAACATACATCCTTTACTGGAATGGTTCTTTAGACCTAAAGTTATATTTCCACTGCTAATTATTCCCTTAATTATTTTGGGGATATTTACTAGCACAATGATCACCTTGGTATTTGAAATGGCCCCCAAAAGGCCCCTTCCATTAAACTCTATTATGAAAACCATAACTATTTTCAATAGACTTATTTGCAATATTTTTCTTTTCAAGTCTTCCCTTTTGAGAAAATCTTTTCCACCATGTCTTTTTAGCTAAGGAAGGTGAGAAGTTATTACTTGTTGTTTTGCGTTTTTCCCCTCTCAAAGCGAGGATCCCATAGTTTTTGTTCCTACTTTATGACTTTTTCAAAAACTGCTTCCATAGTGGATGGTCCATGCACATCCACTTCACCCCCTATGCTAGGAATCAGACCCAAAATGAACTTATGGATCCAAAATTTCTTATCTTTTTGGTATTGAGGAACGTATTTCAGAAGTCTTGTGAAATGTTCCCAATACTTAGTTACTGATAGTTTCTCCTAAACTAAACTCTGAAATTTAGTCATTTTCTGGTCAAAATACAACTAAGGCAGTCAATGTTGACAAAAGTACCCTTTAAATTTTTCACAGGTTATAGTTGATGTCTCAATTCCTATTTCCATTTTACAGTTGTCCCACCAAATGGAAGCTTCGTGAGAAAGCCAGAAATCATCCCAGATAGCCTTAGTTCCTTCAGAGAAATCTCTAATCTCAAAATACTTTTTTATTTCACTCGACCAATTTTCAACACCATCACCTACGACACTTCCATCAAATTTTGGTGGGATGATTCTTTTTATATCCCTAGCTAGTTCAGTAGTCATGTGAGCTTTCTTATTATCTCACTCATTCTCATTGTCATGTTGCCCGGGATTTTCTTCCTCGTGTTCTTTGTTTTCATCCCCAACTTGTTGCTCGGAGGCAACAATCTGGTTACTGGTGTCTTGAAGAACTAAGAGGATCTCCTATAGTTTATCATTAGCTAAACCATTATATGATATAAAGGTTGCAACATCATTGTTCATTCTTCTTTTTACCATTATATCATGTTTAAACAAAAATAAACTTAATATTAGTACAATGAACCCATTAAGTCCAAGAGCTAGAATATTTCCGCTCTGATACCAAAATGTAACACCTCATTTATTTTCTAAAAGCTGAAGTATTTTTTGTTATTTTCTTACCCCAAGCCAATCAACAGAGTATGTAATAAAGTTAACCCAGTACAAACCAGTTAACAATTTTAAATAGCTAGTTATTAAGCTAACTCTGGTCCATCTAATAACTCTTCTGTGTATAAAACTTGTGTAGCTGATAAGGGTGCATCCTTATCTCCCTTCAATCCACTCTATGCGAGAAATCATACAATCTTTAGTATGTTCAAGTTTACCTTTTTATTAGGTTGAGAGAACTATGTTTCCATCCTTAAATGTCTACCACAAAACTTAATTAATTAACTTTGTACTATAGTATCTGACATATATCAAGTAAGGATATGGTGAACAGACAATGCAATCAGCTACTTGCATTAATTTGTCCAAAGTTTCTAGTCGTGCATAAATGACTTATCTCGAGACCACTAGTAAGCCTTATGGATACAATCTTTTGCCACCAAACAAATATCTCGACACAATTATCTGAATATATTTTTCTAATAAGGTGAACATGTTAAAAAAGAGGAGGTGTATTGTTTACAGGACCATATCAATATACGATTATAACCACAACCCACTCATGGTCTTTATGGAATGAGGAGAGACCACGTAATGGGTTACTGTCATTACGCCCTCTTTCCTTTTTCAATAACTACCCCTAGTTAGCACTATGCCTAGATGTTTGTGTGATGACTGAAACCTTCATATTATCTTACAAAATGTTTAGATCTACAAAGGAAAAATAACAAAACAACCTCATACATTCTCATTTACGCATACCCAAATAGTGGGAGACATATGCTCATAAAAAAACATTCAAAAACAACTTAAGTTCCTATATCCTACCTTAAATCGATGAATGATAATTGCAAGATTATGTTAACTGAAGACACTAATAGTATCTCAACTCAAAAAATGTGCACACATTTCCATAATAAAATTACAACATGCAAACCCATTATAGGTATTTCCAAACTAATATCAGAAAACACATGTTTTCAATCATTAAAAAATAGTCCTAACTTAGATACTGATTTAATATAAATTTAATTAAATCTAATTTTAGAGTAACTACTGTAGTGTATGATATGAAAGTGATAAACTATAGTAAATGGAAAAGCAACAAGCATGAGAGAGAGAGAGAGAGAGAGAGAGAGAGTTTCACACAATCTGTGCTGAGGACTGGAAATAAGGAGGAAACTTGTGTATATTTTATTAATGTGAAAATAAAACAAATTACAGAATATGGAGTGCTGCAATGCGTATATACATTGAACAACAATTTACAAACAAATAGATGGTTATAACCATATGAAATAAAATACCTTTGGGAAATGTAATACAAACAAATATGATGTTGCAACTATGCAACAAAACACTATACATGAACAAAATGAAAAATATATGGTTTTAACCATATAACAATACAACAATATAAAAACTAATATTTACCTAAGTAAAACTAACTTACCTATGGTAAATACAATGCATAAATTAACCTAGTAAAATAGGTTTTACCTAAAATTCCCCCCCTTAATTTTGCATTGCCTCAAGGGATGAGGAGAGGAACTCTTTGAATAACTCGAACTTGTCACATGCAAGTGACTCATGAAGATATCTGTTTGGTGTTCAACTATTGGGAAAAATTGATGCTGTATATTGTGTTTCAACACATGCTTGCATATGAAGTGAACTTGTACCTCAATATGCTTGGTTCTCTCATGAAACACTATATTACGAACAAGTTTGAGAACACCCTCATTGTCAACATACAAGGTGGTGGATTTATCTGTTGATACTCCAAGTCCCTCAAGTATGTGACGTAGCCATATCACTTCGCAAATAGCTCCACCTGCAACATGATATTCGGCCTCTGGAGAAGAGCGAGAAACACATTTTTATTTCTTACTTCCCCATGATATTGGTACATATATGAAATAGAATACAAATCAAGAAGTGGATTTTATGTCATCAATATTATCCGCATGATGTGAATCTAAACATCCAGTTAAGAAGAATTGATCATTCTTAGTGTATTCTAGACCAAGATCCATAGTACCCTTGAGATACCTTAAGATCTGCCTTGCTTCTTTCTGATTAACTAAAATTAGAATAAACTAAGTGCATGCTAATGTAATTAATCTAATCTAGGAGGATATGAACGATGTAAATAAATACTCTAAAGTAGTATAAAATGACTAAATAATTAAAACTAATGGAAATAAAACCCTAATGTGCAAGAATTAAGTGAGGAAAGAACTCAATTGATTATATATGACTCTCGTAGAGTGTCACAGGTCTGACAAGAAATTCTAGAAGCAGGTTCGTCTACATAAAGGTCCCCGAAAAGGGTGGATTTGGAAGATATGAGTATATTGGAGCGCCTAGGAGGGTGTTGGGGTGCCTTGGGGCACCCTGTTATGGCAGAACATGTGCCATGGTCTCTGAAAAAGTTTGAAACTTGATTCTTTTAGGGTTAGAAGGTGACCTGTAACCCTCACCGGTTGTAACACTAGATTTGCTAAATTAAGCCAAATGTACCAAATGAAGTAAGATTATCTTGAAGACATATAAAATACAAAAGAAGTATCAAATCCCTAAAAATAAAAGATGTAAATGAATGGGTTGGACTGACCTCATATGCCACAACAATGGGCTTAATACTCTGAGTGTTGCACTACATTTTAGACCCAAATGTAGTTCCGGCATCTGTACATGTCATGCCCTAGGTGCTCTTGTGTCAGTCGTACTATGTGAAATAACGAGCAATAACTAACTATAAAAAATGTAATAACATGTGTGCATGGAATAAAATAAAACCCCTCCCCCTATGAAGTGTGTATGTTGATGCGGATCTCCTAGCCTTGATGTATGGAACTATGTGGATGCAAGTGATGATGCAATTGATGCAACTATAGATGGAGTGATAGTAGTAAATGATGTTAGGACCCTTATTATGGTCTCATAACTTTATATTTATAGGGTTCTCTTGATCTAATTTTTTAATTAACCCCGAAATGGCTGACTGGGAAAAAGATAAAGATAAAATACGGTTAGAAAAGACCCAAAAAGTGGTGGGAAGATTTGAAAAGAATCGGGGCACCCCAATATAGGCTTGAGTGCCCCAGTTTAGGCTAAAATGATGGGAAAGTGCTGAAACAGACTGGGCATGTATATTAAAATGTGCGCAAATGACAAAATAAAAGTAAAATAAGATGGCCAAAAGATGGGATTAATTAGTAATTTTTCACTCAAGAATCTTCTAAATAAAAGTATGAGACCAGGCTAAATAATGTCTAAAGTGCATGATTTTGTGGCTACATTTTTCCCCCACTTTATGTTGGTGAGATGAAATCTCAGTAACATAAAGGACAAAAGTGTGTACCTGATATCCATGGGGAGTGTAGTAGAAACGTGCCGAGGGAGTAGAGTCAAGCACGAAATAACAAAAAATAATATGGAGGAGTGTGGAATATAAAGCTAAAAAATGCACATAGAAAAAGTGATGAGAGTGAACCTAGGGCGGAACGTGTGTGTAGCTACTGCGGTGTGTAGTGTACCTACATGGTTAGTAAAGCATGTGCTGTCATGGAATTTTGTTATTGTTTCCCCCAATTTGACTACTTGTTTCTCATACGTCTGGACCTGCAAGGAGAAAATGATCAAGTAGTAAAATATGTATGTATGTAAAAATGCTATGTAAAATACACATGTGCATAGAAATGTGTAAAATACAAAAACATAAAATACGCTAAAAGAAAATGTAAATGGAACATGTGGACCTAATCCATGTCAAGAGGAAGAGTGTAGAAGGATATCTTGTACTGCAAGTTTTTTGGGCAATCTCACACCACCTTGGCTAAAGAAGTGTAGGGAGGAAATGCTTTGTGTCCTTAAAGCTTTAACCAATTCTACTGAAATATGTGTGAAGAGGTCTCTGTAACTTCCTAGTTTTTTGGGTGATCTGGCGCCACTGGCTGAAGTAGTGTAGAGAGGCACACCCACTGTAACCCTTAAGCATGTAACTGCTTCCCAGAAATGCTAAGGACACCATGTCCTACAAAAGCTATTGTGTATGGGGTTCGTAGACTGGTCTGAACCCACTTGCTGTATGTGAAACCCGAAATGCCAGGGGTGGAAAGTGAACTATACTGAACTAGTGTAAATGTGTTGTGTTAGTATGTAAAACCCCCCAAACTATGCCCCCCTCTTTGGGGGTGCATGTGACATCTTTGATAGGAGAATGTGGCCCCAAAAGAGGACCTATGACACTTTAAACTATGTAACCTGGAAAGTGCTTGATAAAAACCAAGGCATGAACATACAAGAAGGATAGCCAAATACAAGTGTCAACAAATTATGCATACATATAGAAAACATGTGTAACCTATGCAGATAATGTAGTAAATGTAAAACATGCAAGAAAGAAAGTAAGTCACACAAAGTGGGATGTAAACTTGGTACATCACTCACAATGTCACAAGACACGCAAGATCATCATGGCCAAAAAAAACAAGTGTGCACAAAAACATAGGTAAAATCCAGCATACAATGGCAAACAATATCATATAATAAGAAACAAAAAACAAGTAGTCATGGAAACATGTAATCCTAAAAAATAAGTGCTACACATAGAACACCCGTTAGCATGTTCTAGTAACAACCAATATGTTAAAGCGTGTATAACCAAATGCAAAAATCTTGAGTACAAAATGAAACAATAGAACCTAAAAGAGATGAATGTGGATGCCCCCAATGATAAGTATAGGAAGGGTAGAAGACGAGCATCCATGTCACGTATAAAATTCCTTTATCTGTAATCACACTAAACAAAAGTGTGAATGTGCATGTGTGTATGATATAGATAATGACATATAATAAATCAATCTGACACATGTAGTAAAGTGATCATGTAAAACACTAGTAAAAAAGAGTAAATTCCCTAAGACAATGCAGTATGTTGTGGATGGATGGAATGGAATGCAATATGGAATGATAGGAGTAGCATACCCCTCAAGTGGATGGAAGTGTATGTAATGAGGTTCAATTTTTTCCCCATCAGAAGTCAAGAATGAACCATAAACGAGAGTTTGTCATTAGGAAATGGTCGAGTAGTGTTTGTTATGTCTAGCACATTTTGATGAATGTGTATGTGTAGTGATGAAATGTGGCATATAGAAAGGATGTGCATGAACCCTATAGCTGAAGCATATATCACGACTTTATGAATTGATGAGTGATGATTTGGCCTAAGCATATATCACTATATGATGAACAGATGAGTGATGATTTATCCCTAAGCATATATCACTACATGATGAATGGATGAGTGATGATTTATCCCTAAGCATATATCACTATATGATGAATGGATGAGTGATGATTTATCCCTAAGCGTATATCACTACTGTTGGTGTAAATCAGTAGCACCCCTGGATGTTGATGAGATTTCTAGTTTGACATTTTAGACATCCAGTGTGATTGCACAACATTGAATCTTCTCCCTAAGTGTGGGACTTGTAAAAATGGGAAAAGAATCTCCAAGTTAGAAGGTTGGTTCCTCAACTCCTAAACCCCCCCTACCTGCCAGGTGCTATTACAGTGCAAATTGCAGAGGTTTTTAAACTCAGAATCCTACTCTAACCATTCCAAGGAGACAGAGAGAGAGACAGAGATAGAGAGAGAGCAGGGAAAAACTGCAAAAGCCTACATGCTAATAACGGTGATGTACCAGAGAAGGAGGATGGTGAGCATCTATCAAAACTGCCATGGGACAAAGAGAGGTGAGCAATGGGTAGGATTGACACATGCATCATAGGCCCAAGGATAGATTTCACACAGAAAATGTCCCAAAACTCCATGAACACAGCTCCAAACCTGCATATGAACATGTAGACATGCACAGATACCTGCCAATGAAGATAGGCAAGGAGAGAACAAGCACAAACGAGAGAGGATTGGACAGATGCATTCACAGAGCTTGCATTGTCATGCTCCAGAAGTATGCAAAAATACATGCATTACAACATCTAGTAAGAGGCAGAAAACATGCCATTACAGAGCAGGGAAGAGGTCTCGATATTCCATTTAAAATCACTTTTCAGAGGTGAAAAGAAGGGAGGGCCTGCAATACATGAAAGAATGTCCAACCACTTTTTTTCAAAATGAGCCAAATCTAGCTTTTAGAATGCAAAAACCGAGCCTAGGAGAGAGAAAACGTAGGAAAACATGCAGAGGAGCATTCAACTCACCGACTGCAAAATGCAATAAAACAGCATGGAGAATCCTTACCAAGTCCATTCCCTGTCACTTTGAGCAATTTTGGAGGAGAATGTCACCCATTTGTATTAATTTGGCTGCTAAGATGTCACTTGTGAGCCGTGCAGAAGAAGAATGCGATCCATTAGCATTAAAAATGGTGGTTGAAATGTCGCTTTCTGTTGCCATTATCATGTGCCAGAGGCGTTTTTCAATTTTATCTCTCCAAAATTCATCAAAATACAAAATTGACCTTGGCATCATCTAGATAATTTCACCAGCTTTCCGTCGATATAAAGAACGTGAAAATGGAGCTCTGGATCGAAAGTTATGGTCGTTTGAAAATTTAGGGCAAAACAGGGCCAAAACGGGTTGGCAGGCCAAAAATTTGAAATTTTCCCACTTTTTTGCATTTGGAAAAATTTCCCCAAAAATATCTACACCCCACCGATCCGGCACCACGTGGCACATTATGATTAGATGCGGGCCTTCTGCGCTTCATTTTCCACCATTTTGGCTATTGGAAAATTTCCAAAAATCATCCACCGGGCCAATGGCCTGAGGACACGTGGCAAGATATGATTCGAAGTTCAGTTCATCTTCTCGATAAATCGCCCCTTTGTTGTTGTTGACCATTTCTCCTGTGAGCTGGACACGTGGAAAAACCCTGATTGGATCCTCGGATCCTTCGCGTACTTCACCTCCATTTTTCCCTACGGGCCTGTCTTGCATTTGATTTTGCCGCCACTTTGTGACACGTGGCACGATCCCATTGGCTCGCATTTAGGGGCCGGGATTTTCCTTTTAATATTTCCTTCAACTTTTCTTTGGGAAAAATTCCCAACTTTTCCCTACATTCCACCAGTCTTGGGACATGTGGCGAGCTCCCATTGGATGCGGGCCTTGGGGGCAAACATTTCTCTTTGCGTTAACCTTTGGGAAAAATTCCCACTTTCTCCCCGGTAGCCGAAGCTCTGACACCTAGCGAGACACATGGCCTGTCCTCATTGGCTATGGGCCTTCGAGCTGAAAATTCCTCCTTCCCTCTCACAAAAACACTTCACAAAATTTTTAGTTTTACCTCTACCCTCCGCCATTTCCTTTCCTCTAGAGACACGTTGGCCACAATGTGATCTCGGATGAACGGGCATTTCACGCCTGTCGAAAATTTTGCTTGTATCAACCCTTAGGAAATTTTTCTAATTTCTCCCCCACCTAGACACATGGCAGCATCCAATTCGTCGGCGGGCCTTCGAGGCAAAAAATTCCTTTTGAAAACTTTTCGAACACTTGGTAAAAATTCCAAGTTTACCTCCGCCCTCCACCACTCCCGAGGACACGTGGCCTCATCTTATTGGCTCGGACTTTTTAGGGGAAAATTTCTCACAAAAACTACGCCGAGTCATAACTTCAAAAATACATGGAGTCAGGAGCTTGAAAACTTTACCTTTCTGGAAAGCTGAGAAAAATCTCTATCCAATGGTGCCATTTTCAGAAGGTCTTGAGTGCTTGCAACAAGATAAACATTATGAATGAGGCACAAGAGAGGGAATCAATTTTGAAGGGAGTTAGCCACAAAATGTGCAAGGAGCTGCATTTTGGATCAACAACTACCCATGATGAGCGGTAGAAATTTTGGGGACAGTAACCTAAGATGTATACCACTATAAAATTATATAATGGTGGTGGTGATCTAGCCTAAAGCGTATACCACTACTAGATAGAAAGGGGGGTGATGATTTATCCTAAAGCGTATGTCACTAGCCTAAGAATGTTGCACGATGAAAATGTCGCATGATGAGTGTAAGGTCCATTTGATTGGTAAACCCTCAGTAGTCGAGTATGGACTGAGGAAATAAAGTGCATCATAGGGTGGTTAGTGCAATGCATAGAAAACAATTTAGTATCTGTAATGATGAAACAACCATGTGGTGAGTAGAGTTTGTAGATGCCCTGTGTGTAAAATGCAACATGTAATGTATAATATGTAATGTAATGTGTGATAATGTAGAATGTAGGGATGAAAATGTAAAGCTAGACTCATATGTAATGTATCCTAGCGTATTTTGCAGAATAAATGGGATGTATAGATGTGCAATGTATGATGTGACTATGCATAAATAGTGTAAAGATGTATGTAGTGTGTAAGAGGAATAACAGATGAACCTAAATGCGGAAATGATAGCAATATTGGAAAATTAGTAAAAATGTGTGATGTAAGAATGTGTAAATGTCAAAAGGTTGTAAACTATAGAATGTATGGTGTATGATGTGCAACATGATGGAATGCAAATGTGTAGTGATTATAGTGCAGTGTGTGGGGTTTAGTGTAATAATAATTCCTCAATAGTCAAGTGTGAACCGAAGCACAAGAGTGCGTCATCGGGTAACGATGGTGCTAGAATGCAGGATGAGTATGCCTATGTAAGAAGATTGATAGATGATGATGAGTATGAATATGATAGAATGGGGGGGGGGAAGATGCCATGCCGCCCCAAGTGTGTATAAATGAGTGAGAAAATGGATGATAAGGAGAGCCTAAGGTCCCCCGTGTTATGTATGTAGTGATGAAGGCACATGAAATATGAATGCCAAGAGTTGGATGTAATTACTATGTAAAAAGATAAATGCAATAATAATGATAAGATGAGAAAGATGTACTATGATAAGGGAGAGGGATGTGTGAATGAGATTCCCCCTTGGTAATATGCAAAGAGACTATGTAAACTCATTAAGGAGATCATCATCCTCTGGGTCGAAATCAAACAGATACACATTAGGAACTTGGTAAGCTATAGTATCAAGTTGATCATGTAATGAGCCATTAAGATGTAAATGGTACATGCACATAACATACTCCTCATTGGTGAATGGAGGGAGTGGGAAACCATGTGCATACCAATGAGTGAGATTCTGTGTATAACCTTGGAAAGAACTACTTAAATGATGATGCGTCCAAAAGGCATGGAAAGTGATATATTTGTATGATCTAGATATAAGCTACCCTTAATTTAATCAAGCTAGGATTGTCCTAATGTGAGAGGGGAAATATAAGGAGTGTGTGCAAGAAAAATATCAAGATGAAAGATACGAATCCCATATGCGGCTGTAACATGGACTAACCCATAATATAAGTGAGGGTTATATGGTGGTGGGTGAATATCAGTAAGAGAAAAACCTAAGTGAGCTAAACCTTTGGGTGTACGTACAGTTTCAGGTAAAGTAGGATCTAACAGAATGTTTTCCCAATATGAATCATGTATAAAGAGTGTGCAAGTGAATGGTGGGCGAATGAATGATGATGATGTAGATGGCAGAACAATGTCTATGGATGGTACATGCCCCTGATATGGAATAATAACAATATTAGTAGGCGGTGGAGAAGGGATAACATCTAGCAAAAAAATAGTTCCCTCAAGTGGTGGTAAATGAGGTGGGTCATCCATAGGTTGAGGCTCATCTGTAGTATCAATGCGCAGAATAGGAAGACTAGTATTAAGATCATGGACACAATATTGGAATGGTTCATGATCCCTAAAGATAGTATGCTCAATGCATTCATGTAAGAAATTAACACAATGATGGACCGTAGAAGCAACTGCCTACATGGAATGAAACCATGGTGTACCCAACAAACAATTATATGAGATAGGAAAATATATAGCAAAGAAGATTGTGGGGAGAGTTTTGGGACCAATAGTGATGGGCAAGGTAACATGACTAAGGCATGGAAGAACAGTACCATCATAAGCATGTAAGGAAATAGAAGAGGGACTAATGTCACGAGAAGATAGACATAAAGCTTGAAGGAAGGTTATGGGACACAAATTAAGCACAGAGCCATTGTCAATTAGAGTACATTTGACACATACATTGTGAATGTGACACATAATATGTAGTGGTTGATCATTATCAAAGGGATGAAATCCAACAGGAGGATTAGCCTTTAATGTTATATGTTGTGAAAAGGCATCAAAAAATGTCTTATAAACGGAATCTGGATGCATGTCAACCGAAACACATGTAGTAGCAAAAAGATGTTGAATGCGGTGAAGTAAATTAGGTTTAGCTAGTAAATAATCATTGATAGAGATATACATGATATCTAAATGGAAATAAAAACCCTAAAAGGTGCTATGAAGAAACATGGGGTTCACCAAAATGATTAACTAAAATTAGAATAAACTAAGTGTATGCTAATGTAGTTAATCTAATCTAGGAGGACATAAACACTGCAAATAAATACTCTAAAGTAGTATAAAATGACTAAATAACTAAAACTAATGGAAATAAAACCCTAATGTGCAAAAATAAAGTGAGGAAAGAACTTAGCTGATTATAGATGACTGTCGTAGAGTGTCACAGGTCTGACAAAAAATTCCAGAAGCAGGAACGACTACATAGGGGCCCCGAAAAGGGTGGATCTGGAACATCTGAGAAGACTGGAATGCACCCAGGAGGGTACTGGGGCACCTCGGGGTGCCCTAGTATGTCAGAACATGCACCCTGGTCTTTGAAAAAGCTCAGAACTTAAGATGACCTGTAACCCTCATCGATTTTTTCAATGGATTTTCTGAACTGTGCTAAATGTACCAAATGAAGCAAGATGATGTTGAAGACCTACAAAAAACAAAAGAAGTATCAAATCCCTAAAAATAAAATATGCAAATGAATGGGTCAGACTAACCTCAGCTTCCCTAACAGTGGGCTTACTACTTTGAGCGCTGCACTCCATTTTAGACCCAAATGTAGTTCTAGTGTGTGTGTGTGCGCGCATGTCATGCCCTAGGTGCTCTTGTGCCAATCGCATTATGTGAAATAACAAGAAATAACTATCTATATAAAATGTAATAGCATGTGTGCATGAAATAGGATAGAATCCCTCCCCCTATGAAGTGTGTGTTGATGCAGATCTCCTAGCCTTGATGCATGGAACTATGTGGATGCAAGTGATGCAATGGATGCAACTCTAGATGGAGTGATAGTAGTAAATGACGTTAGGACCCTCATTATGGTCTCATAACTTTATATTTATAGGGTTCTCTTGATATAATTTCATAATTAACCCCGAAATGGTTGACTAGGAAAAAGATAAAGATGAAAAATAGTTAGAAAAGGCCCAAAAAGTGGCAGGAAGATTTGAAAAGTATCGGGACACCCTAGGTGGGACCAGGGTGCCCCAGGGGCACCCTAGTACAACTATCACAATATATCATATAACGATCTCTTCTCCTTGCCTCTTGAGGCAGAGATTGGGATCATATGGATTTCTAACAAATCCATGTTGAATGAGATGCTCATCAATGTTGATGTACCATGCCTAGGGTACTTGTTTAAGGCCATACAAAGATTTTCTGAGTCTACATACCTTTGTTTCTTCACCGAGTACGAACCCTCAGATTGATTCGTGTAGAATTCCTCTTATAGATATCCATTCAAAAAGGCACTTTTCACGTCCATCTGGTCAACTTTCCAACCAAACTGAGCAACTAGAGCAAAGATAATCCTGATCATTTTGATCTTAGTTATAGGAGCATATGTCTTCTCATAGTCTATGCCTTCTTTTTGTGCATACCCCTTTGCTACTAGTATCGCTTTGTACTTGTATATGATCATATACTTTGTACTTTTTTTTTAATATCCATCTACAACCAATGGGTTTCTTCCCTGGTGGAAGATTGACAAGCTACCAGGTTTTTTTTCATCATTCAATGATACTCAATATCCATGGAATATTTTCAAGCTTTTGACTATAGGGATTCCTAGATAGTAGAGGGATCAAAAGATTTAACAACTCTAATCATCAAAGAAATGTTTACCTCTTCTTGTGCTTTGTTGTGAGTCCATTTTCTAGTAGTGGATGTATCTGATGGAGCATCCAATTTTACATCTCGAATATTAGTATACCACTTGGGCATACCTTGCATTGTTCCTATGGGTCGTGGTCATGTCTAATCATCACCATAATCCCCATCATCACTATTATCGTTAGTGGAAACATCAACTTCTATTTTCACAATAGGTGAAATATCTACATCAGGTGAGTTTGGAGAAGGAGTCTCATCTTCCTTCTTCTCAAAGAAATCAACATCTCTTTTGGTTTATACTTTCCTAGTCTTCAAATCCATCAATCTGTACCCAAGATCCTCCTCAAGTCAACCAATGAAGATGAGTTTATGTGATTTCATATCCAACTTCTTTCTATTCTCCTTGGGTATGTGCATGTTGGATTTACACCCAAATAATTTGAGGTGTGTAATGGATGGATTACAATTTGACCATTTTTCATGTGGATTTACTCCGTGAAGAGAAACTGTGGGCACTCTGTTCAACAAATATACTACTATCTTTATTGCTTCTGCCCAAAATTTCCTCGTTAGTCCAAAATCATTGATCATGCAATACACCATCTCCATGATAGTATGGTTCCTTCTCTCAAAAATACCATTCTCGTGTGGTGTGTGAAAGAAGAATTTGTTGATGAATCCCGTGAGCTTGTAGGTAGGCTTTAAAATAATTACTGGTGAATTCCCCCCTTGATTTGAGTAGAGAGATATGATATGACAACCAGTCTTGTTCTCAACATCCATTTTGAACTTTTTGAAGTTCTTAAAAGCATCACTTTTCTTATGAAGATAAAAAATCCACATTTTTCTTGAATAATCATCAACACACAACATGAAATACTGAAATCTAGAATGACTAGGTTGCATCAAACCGCAAAGATCGATATTGTATCATCCCAAATTTCTTGTAAGTTAAATTAACTACGGTTAAGTCTAAATAGGATTAGACGAGATCATCCTTGGGTGTAAAATTCATTTGATTCGTCATATCATGACCCACAGCTTATACTGTGGGGCATGACATTGTGGAATGAATAACCCCACAGGGCCACACCCACCTTGATGATCCTTCCTAAAACATGATTAGGCCTTAATCATAGGTTAAATGGTTCATAAATGATAGTGAAACTTTCAGTTATTGGTATTCCGCTTATTTTATTTTAATTGGTTTGGTCGTTTTATGTTTTGTTTGACTTTTGCAGTGACCGTGATGAATACTACCTCTGTTTTATCTGACAATGCTATATCAAACCAGCTTTACGAGAATATTTGAATTATTATTATTTATGGACTTGGTGATTTTTCATTTGTTTGAATATTTTATATGGAACATGGGAATTCGAATAATTATTATGATAACATATTGTTGGCAATATGTGGACTTATATTATGATGATTAATTTTACCATTAAAGTTAGGTATCAATTAAAATAAAAATTAAAAAAATATATTATTAATTTGTGAAATTATATATTTAAATCCTAAAAGGATTTGGCATGTAAATCAAAATTTAAAAAGTATAATAATAATAATATTTATTATTTAAAATCTGAGAGTTTTTAAAGGGACACGCTTTCATCTAACACTGAGTATGTGGCATCACGACATGCATTGACGCATGAAGCAACATTTGGAAGCCCGAAAATTCTCCATTATAGTATAGTTTCTTCATTATATATATTTTTTTGTTTCTCCTTTGTCTGTTTTCATTCTTCTCTTCTGGAATACCTACGTGAGTTTTGGAGGAAATAAGGATTCAACTTGTTGGAGCGGAAAGAGTAGAAGGTTACCGATTCTGGGTTTACTTCAGGCATGAATATCTTCTCCCTTCTATGCAGCATTATTTGTAAATAATGAGGAAATACACATTCTGTTTTAAATGGCAATTAAATGAATTTGTGGACAACTTTTGATTTAATTTCTTGGAAAGGAAATCTAAAAAGGAAATTGATGGATTATGTATTCTCTTAAGTTTTGTGTGGTTTTAGCTAAACTTAGAAAAAACACAGATGGGTGTTCCTAATCAATTTTTATTTTATTTTATTTTCTATTTAAATTTGATTTCTGGAAACTCAAATCGATTTCTGCCTAAGTTTTATTATAGTCAAACAATTATTTATTTATATGACCAAAGCGATTTCTGGGTAGTGTGAAAAATATTTTTACCGGGTATTTCATCATTTTTCCTGATATATTTACTTTCGGATTCTATAATTTCTAAACAGAAAAGAAATTAATGCTGGAATGAACTGATTTGGATATGTATAAGTTGATTTCCCTGTAGGTATAATTTTATTACCTGATTGAAAAATAAATTATAAAAGTGTTTTGTTACTGGAATTGTTAGAAACTTATGGTTGTTATTCTATACAAATAGACTTCAAAATTATCATCCTGTGGTATGTGGGTCAATTTGTTTTGTTGATCTATCGGGTACCTGAAAGAACATGTTAAAATGATTTAATAGAGGTGTTTTTACACTGTTTAGTTGGACTGTTCCTATAAATATATATGTATTTTGATTGTTTGGAATAAAGTTATTGTGCATTTTATAGAGCTGATCATTACCTAGAGGGAATATGTCTAATTGGTATTTGGAAATGATGATTTCTGATAGTTTTGTTAAGCTGTTTGTTGATTGGAAGGTAAGAAAAATAATAGTTGAATCTGTACCATGTGAAGCATGATTTGCTTGTGGTTTAGTTATAATTTAGATGTTGAATGATTATGGTTTGATTATGTCTTGATCCTTATGATTAGAGTGGAACATGATTGTTGAAATAGAAATTGGTTGTTCTATTTGTGTACATTCATAGTTATATCTTGATGAAAAACATGTAATAATACATGCTCCTTGGTATTACCATACATTTGTTGATAAAATAACTTGTATATCATTTCATATTTTATTAAATAATTGCATCAGAAATTGGAGTTAATATTCATGCCAGTTCATTTTGAACTGACAACATACCAATACTCTTGTCTTGCAAGACAATTAGCCGTCACGTTCGGATATGCAGAAACTCATGTCTTGTGAAGTTTTATCATAGCATGGATCTAAATGAGATACTTGGATTTCAATTTGTAGAAGGATGATATCCTAGAATTTTGACTAAATTTATTGGGGTCTTGGACCCATTGTTAATATTCAAACCTCACTATGTGAGAGTTACCGTAATAGTTATATATTTCGCCTTAATGACATGTAATTTATGATTTTAATAATGAGATGATTACCTTGTATGTAATAATATCTCAATATGAGTAAATGATAAATACTAGAAGTAAGAAATCTTACTTATCATAAATAGTTAAATTTATTTATTTGATATTCAATGTATGAAGCCGATAGTTAGGCAATTATTATAACTATCAATTGTCTTTAATTTCTATATTAAATAAGCTATTTAGTGGCGTAGTTAATCGAAGGAATAATTAAATATACATGTTTTAATATATATTTAATTCATCCTTTCGGTAAACTTGGTATTAATATGATAAGATTGTAAATCATGTTGTATAGAGAATGGAAGATTATTGTTGTAAAAGGTAATTTAAGGTTAAAGAAACCAAGCATCAAGAAAAGAGAAACTAAATGGGAAAATAAATAGATGAAAAGATCCATTAGACATATTAAGGGATAAGTACATGTGAAATGCTGAAATAGATATATATCAGCGTAACGAGTGTACTTATCTCATGATGATCCTAGTTGGCCTTTAGCATATATCTCAATATAAACTCTTGCAAGATAGGTTAAATTGGAAATAAAGTAAATACAAACTATAAGATCTAGATAAATGTGAAAGGGATAGTTGTGAGATGACAGAAGACTTAAACTCATAAGACTAGTATGCAGTCTTGAGTTTAGCTGTAACCTACACGGCGGAAAACTTTGGCCAAAGTAATGCATTGATGGTTGTGCATTTTCTGATCACCTAATCCTCCAATTAAATTAAAATTGTCAATAACCTGATCATGGGAAATTGAACACTGAACATGAGGTAGGAAATGGCTGGATACCAGAATATGAAGTCAAAAATTAACTTCGTGGTAGGCCCAAGGAATTTCACATGGTTCCCATGACCTGAAAAAGGTTGAGCCAAAATGCTAGTAAGCATTGTCACTCAAAGTAGTGGTGAAGGGAGATTGTGGAGATCTGGATACACCCTTCTCAGCCGCACATGGCTTACGTGGAATTTATCAGATAGATCAAAAGAAAAAAATTGATTTAAAGAATTTAATTAAAAAAATCTGTATGAATGCAGTTGCGTAATCTATTTTTATGTATGTTTAAAAAAAATCCCCATTTTCCAGTTTTAGTAATTTTGCCTACTATAGATATGAACCAAATCAAGCTTACCTAGAGCTCGATAAGTACTTTTCTAGAATGAAGCTCTATGTTGTTTACCTATATCCTTCTTGAGAGATGGAAAGCCTCTCACCATATTGTATCGGCGAAGTGTTTTAAGATATTTGAATTTGATGTGACCAAGTCTCCGATGCCACAACTGTGCATAGGCAAAAATTTTAGCGACTAGTGCTTGATCATCCTTGTGGAAAAATTCAAGCTAGAACATACGTCTCACATTTGAGGATTTTGCAACAATCTTTGAGCCTATGGATTTGTATTAAATCAAACACACTTTCTTACAGGAGTGACTATCAAATTCAATCTTTAGATTATGATCTAGATTCTTTGTTAAGCCAGGGGCATATAATACATTTGTTAATCTACAATTTCGTGAACCAAGATGTAGAGAAATATTCCCAATACCTTGTACCGTGTAAGCATAATAATCACGTAATGAAACATGGTTTTTTGAAGGTGTGTCCCTCATGGTGATAAACTAGTCTTTGTGCCTAGTCATGTGTCGAGTGGCTCCCAAATAACCATACCAAAAAACACTAGATGACATGGATGGTTCATTGGAATGAGAAGTGTACAAGAAGTCCTCATTTTCTGAATGGTCCTCTTGCTCAACTACATTTCCCTTACTGATGGGGTTTCTTTCACCACTTCCCATTCTTCTGATCTTGCTTGTAGTGTGACTTTCCCTGATGAGACTGCTAATCTTTAGGTCCATAAATGTTGGATGAACCCTTTTTTTATGTGTTGAACCAACAATATTTCAAATAATGTCCTCTTTTGTAGATAGGACATTTATTATTTTTCTTGTCCCCTTGCTGATGTTATTTTGGGACTTTTGAGAAGATTGTGCTTTTCCTTTTCCTTTCTAATGAGAAGATAGTGCCTTCTCCTCTTCATTATATTTTTTGTACATTGCTTCTTCTTGTTGTAGAATATTCACTAGCTTGTCAAAATTAGTTGTTTGATCGAAAAAGTTTATTGTTGCCACAAAAATGTAGTAAGAGGAAGGAAATGCTCTCAGAACAATGGGAACAGGAGTAGTATCAGTCACCTACTCTCCCAGGGATAGAAGTGAAGCCCTCAATTCTGTAACTCTCCAAAAGAAATTGAATTTCAGTGTATGCAACTAAATCTTCAAATTTAATATAGTATTCTTGTTTATGGCCTCGTACACGGTGATTAAATTATCCCACACTTCTTTGGCTATTTTGGCATCTCAAATGTGGGGTTGCATGTCATTGGACACTGTAAAAAATATTATGACTTCGGCCTTCTAATTGGCCTTGTCTAATTATATTTTTTGGGATATATCATCTAGTGATCTAGTTGCGAAACCATTCACAATAGGCTAAATATCTTCAAAATCAAGTTGAGTTCAAATTTTGGTCTTCCACGTAGCGTAACTTTTTCCACAGAGCAGTTGTGAGTCAGGAAAGAAGAATTTCAAAGCATTGTTTGCCATAGTGGGTGGTTAAACAATTCCCAACCATATGGATTATTAGCACAAAACAATGCAAAACTACACTGAAAAATATGAATTTACAATATTTCAGCCGATTGTGTGGAAAAATTGACTGAAAATCAATTTGTTTTTGTTTTGCGAGACCCTAGTGGCCTCTAGAGCTCAGAATGTCTCAAAAATTGAAAAACAACAAAAAATCTTAAAATGGCACTTTTAGGTACCCTTCCCTTTACAAAAGTGACTCACAATCACTTTTCTGGCCAATGAAGGTGAATTATTTTGCTCTTTAAT
The DNA here is from genome assembly GCA_019776745.2 of Taxus chinensis. Lineage (NCBI taxonomy): Eukaryota > Viridiplantae > Streptophyta > Pinopsida > Cupressales > Taxaceae > Taxus > Taxus chinensis. The sequence continues at coordinate 341,869,375 of CM034146.1, forward strand.
AGGGTTTTCTCCACTATATTTGGGTGGGGGTTCAGTTATAGCCAATGGGTTTAGTGAGGGTTTCAAACTGTTAAAGTTGGTTGGTTTACTAAATACTACTCCCAATGTAATATATAAAATAAATGGTTTGTTAGGTGGGGAGTCGACCACAAGACTTGCCCTTACCCAAAAAAATTCCCTATCCAACACGACACTTATAACACTTGACTTTAAAAATGAAGAAAATTCTATTTGAATTGTAAAAAATTGGCTAACCTTTTATATGTTGACATGTCATGGGTAGGTGATGCCACATGGCAGAAGGCCGCCACTTATTATTCTTTGAGTGCTTGTTGTAGGGGTTAGATCGCTCAATCAGAAGTATAACAACTTTGGTGGCTTGAAAGTGGGCTAGGAAGAGTAGGGGTGTCCATGTAGATCCAATGTAATGCAACGATGTCTCGAGACATGGATGATGAGCTAGATTTTCAAGAAAAATTGTTGAACCTTTACAAATCACCAATCAGATACTATGACCCAACTCGCCAAGCCAATGCAAGAGTTAAATCAAATCACCATTTATCACATAACTATCTTGATCGACAGAGCTTGATACTCTACAAAGACTACCAATTTAGGCACAATCACCTCTCATTACAACAAACTGCAAGTTTTAGCAGCACTAAGTGCTCCTCTAAATTTAGAGGGAAAACCCATAATGGGGATTTTCAATTTATTTATCTGAATATGATTTTATTGAATCATAATTACTCCAACAAGAAAAATATTCTTGGTACAGGAGGCACCAGTGCAAAACAAAATTCTTTGTAGATACTTGAAACTAGAAATGGTAGTTGTGGGGATGCAGAGTGGGTCTAGGAAGTTGCTGGAGGTAGCACATGCCCTCCTAGAAGTAATTTTATTCTCCAAAGACCTTATAAATTTCCCTATCCAATGGGTTTAGTGAGGGTTTCAAACTGTTAAAGTTGGTTGGTTTTCTCTCCAGGTAAAGGCCGCCACTTATTTTTCTTTGAGTGCTTATTGTAGGGGTTAGATCGCTCAATCAGAAGTATAACAACTTTGGTGGCTTGAAAGTGGGCTAGGAAGAGTAGGGGTGTCCATGTAGATCCAATGTAATGCAACGATGGCTCAAGACATGGATGATGAGCTAGATTTTAAGAAAAATCGTTGAACCTTTACAAATCACCGAGCAGATACTATGACTCAGTTTCAACTCGGTTGGAGACTATGACCCAAATCACCAAGCCAATGCAAGAGTTAAATCAAATCACCATTTACCACATAACTATCTTGATCGACAGAGCTCGATACTCTACAAATACTACCAATTTAGGCATAATCACCTCTCATTACAACAAACTGCAAGTTTTAGCAGCACTAAGTGCTCCTCTAAATTTAGAGGGAAAACCCATAATGGGGATTTTTAATTTATTTATCTGAATATGATTTTATTGAATCATAATTACTCCAACAAGAAAAATATTCCTGGTACAGGAGGCACCAACGCAAAAAAAAATTCTTTGCAGATACTTGAAACTAGAAATGGTAGTTATGGGGATGCAGGGTGGGTCTAGGAAGTTGCTGGAGGTAGCACATGCCCTCCTAGAAGAAATTTTCTTCTCCAAATACCTTATAAATTTCCCTAGCCAATGGGTTTAGTGAGGGTTTCAAACTTTTAAAGCTGGTTGGTTTTCTCTCCAGGTAAAGGCCGCCAGTTATTTTTCTTTGAGTGCTTGTTGTAGGGGTTAGATCGCTCAATCAGAAGTATAACAACTTTGGTGGCTTGAAAGTGGGCTAGGAAGAGTAGGGGTGTCCATGTAGATCCAATGCAATGCAATGATGGCTCAAGACATGGATGATGAGCTAGATTTTCAAGAAAAATCGTTGAACCTTTACAAATCACTGAGCAGATACTATGACTCAGTTTCAACTCGGTTGGAGACTATGACCCAACGCACCTAGCCAATGCAAGAGTTAAATCAAATCACCATTTACCACATAACTATCTTGATCGACAGAGCTCGATACTCTACAAATACTACCAATTTAGGCATAATCACCTCTCATTACAACAAACTGCAAGTTTTAACAGCACTAAGTGCTCCTCTAAATTTAGAGGGAAAACCCATAATGGGGATTTTCAATTTATTTATCTGAATATGATTTTATTGAATCATAATTACTCCAACAAGAAAAATATTCCTGGTACAGGAGGCACCAGCGCAAAAACAAATTCTTTGCAGATACCTGAAACTAGAAATGGTAGTTATGGGGATGCAGGGTGGGTCTAGGAAGTTGCTGGAGGTAGCACATGCCCTCCTAGAAGCAATTTTATTCTCCAAAGACCTTCTAAATTTCCCTAGCCAATGGGTTTAGTGAGGGTTTCAAACTTTTAAAGTTGGTTGGTTTGCTCTCCAAGTAAAGGCTGCCACTTATTTTTCTTTGAGTGCTTGTTGTAGGGGTTAGATCACTCAATTAGAAGTATAACAACTTTGGTGGCTTGAAAGTGGGCTAGGAAGAGCAGGGGTGTCCATGTAGATCCAATGCAATGCAACGATGGCTCAAGACATGGATGATGAGCTAGATTTTCAAGAAAAATCGTTGAACCTTTACAAATCACCGAGCAGATACTATCACTCAGTTTCAACTCGGTTGGAGACTATGACCCAACTCACCAAGCCAATGCAAGAGTTAAATCAAATCACCATTTACCACATAACTATCTTGATCGACAGAGCTCGATACTCTACAAATACTACCAATTTAGGCATAATCACCTCTCATTACAACAAACTACAAGTTTTAGCAGCACTAAGTGCTCCTCTAAATTTAGAGGGAAAACCCATAATGGGGATTTTTAATTTATTTATCTGAATATGATTTTATTGAATCATAATTACTCCAACAAGAAAAATATTCCTGGTATAGGAGGCACCAGCGCAAAAAAAATTTCTTTGCATATACTTGAAACTAGAAATGGTAGTTATGGGGATGCAGGGTGGGTCTAGGAAGTTGCTGGAGGTAGCACATGCCATCCTAGAAGAATTTTTCTTCTCCAAAGACCTTCTAAATTTCCCTAGCCAATGGATTTAGTGAGGGTTTCAAACTTTTAAAGTTGGTTGGTTTTCTCTCCAGGTAAAGGCCGCCAGTTATTTTTCTTTGAGTGCTTGTTGTAGGGGTTAGATCACTCAATCAGAAGTATAACAACTTTGGTGGCTTGAAAGTGGGCTAGGAAGAGCAGGGGTGTCCATGTAGATCCAATGCAATGAAACGATGGCTCAAGACATGGATGATGAGCTAGATTTTCAAGAAAAATCGTTGAACCTTTACAAATCATTGAGCAGATACCATGACTCGGTTTCAACTCGGTTGGAGACTATGACCCAACTCGCCAAGCCAATGCAAGAGTTAAATCAAATCACCATTTACCACATAACTATCTTGATCGACAGAGCTCAATACTCTACAAAGAATACCAATTTAGGCACAATCACCTCTCATTACAACAAACTGCAAGTTCTAGCAGCACTAAGTGCTCCTCTAAATTTAGAGGGAAAACCCATAATGGGGATTTTCAATTTATTTATCTGAATATGATTTTATTGAATCATAATTACTCCAACAAGAAAAATATTCCTGGTACAGGAGGCACCAGTGCAAAAAAATTTCTTTGTAGATACCTGAAACTAGAAATGGTAGTTATGGGGATGCAGGGTGGGTCTAGGAAGTTGCTGGAGGTAGCACATGCCCTCCTAGAAGAAATTTTCTTCTCCAAATACCTTCTAAATCTCCCTAGCCAATGGGTTTAGTGAGGGTTTCAAAATTTTAAATTTGGTTGGTTTTCTCTCCAAGTAAAGGCCGCCACTTATTTTTCTTTGAGTGCTTATTGTAGGGGTTAGATCGCTCAATCAGAAGTATAACAACTTTGGTGGCTTGAAAGTGGGCTAGGAAGAGCAGGGGTGTCCATGTAGATCCAATGCAATGCAACGATGGCTCAAGACATGGATGATGAGCTAGAATTTCAAGAAAAATCGTTGAACGTTTACAAATCACCGAGCAGATACTATGACTCGGTTTCAACTTGGTTGAAGACTATGACCCAACTCGCCTAGCCAATGCAAGAGTTAAATCAAATCACCATTTACCACATAACTATCTTGATCGACAGAGCTCAATACTCTACAAAGACTACCAATTTAGGCACAATCACCTCTCATTACAACAAACTGCAAGTTTTAGCAGCACTAAGTGCTCCTCTAAATTTAGAGGGAAAACCCATAATGGGGATTTTTAATTTATTTATTTGAATATGATTTTATTGAATCATAATTACTCCAACAAGAAAAATATTCCTGGTACAGGAGGCACCAGTGCAAAAAAAAATTCTTTGCAGATACCTGAAACTATAAATGGTAGTTAAGGGGATGCAGGGTGGGTCTAGGAAGTTGCTGGAGGTAGCACATGCTCTCCTAGAAGCAATTTTCTTCTCCAAAGACCTTCTAAGATATTTTGCAACCCCTCTATAACCTTCTTCTTGCACATGATCCTCAAATCCTTTCTCTGATGTACCAAATGCTGAGGACTGGAAATTAGGAGGTAGCCTATGTATATTTTATTAATGGGAAAATAAAGTAGATTACAAAATATGGAGTGTTGCAATGCTTATCTACATTAAAAAACAAGTTACAAACAAATATATGGTTACAACCACTTGAAAAAATACATTCGGGAAATATAATACAAACAAATATGATGTTGCAGTTATCCACCAAAACACTGTACATGAACAAAAATGACAAATATATGGTTTTGACCATATAAAAAATACAACAATATAAAAAATAATAGTTACCTAAGTAAAAATGACTTACCTATGGTAAATACAATGCATAAATTAACCTAGTAAAATAGTTTTACCTAAAAATATGGAGATGATTTGGGCAAGTGAATAGCTGAAATAGACTTGAAAAAGCATTGTCAAGGCCCACTGGAGGTTATGAGACCCAGAATTATGTAGGATAGGAGCACCCACAGGAGGATGGGAGCGCCTGGCTATTAGCGATTGGATCTGGGTGCTAGTGTCCACCTAGATGCTTAGGTTATGATCCTTTCTATGTAGAAGGAGCTTCACCATTGATATTTATTTATCACTCTGTATTTGTTCCAATGTCGCTGATTGTACCTGTAACCTACAAAAAGAGCTACCTAGCTGCACATGCCCACAAACTACATCAAATATTAAAATAAATATGAAAAATGTGGAGCCAAATTGACCCCGACGATCACCTGAAGAGTGAACTTATTACTAAGTGTTGCACTATGTTTTAGACTCCATATAGTTCTATGTAAATGTGTGTGTCATGATGCCCTAGGATAGCCTTGTGTACATTGCACAATGATAACGGGTTAGATATAGAATGTAGAAAATTTATAGAATGTGTGAGATGAAATAAAATAGACTTCCCCTCCTATGTTGTGTATGCAAAAGAATGTAACCCTTGTCCCTTGAGTGAATGTGATAGATGGATGCTTTGTAATGCTCTTGTAACTTTAGATGCAAGCTTAGGTGATAATAGATAATGCTAGGACTTGGCCCCTTATTTGAGATCTATAACTATGTATATATATGATTCCATTGTTTGAATTTTGTAATTAACTACTGGAAGGCCAACCCAAAAGTGTAAATGATTCCCAAGAAGTAAAAGAATACCAAAAGAGTGAGAAAAGGGGAGAAAGGGTCAGGAGCACTCAAGAGGGTCAAGAGCAACTGGGTGCTTGTGTCCTAACTGGGTGTTAGTGTCTGAGGTCATAAGAGATAAATCAGTCAAATACTGACATGGTTGTAGGGTGTGTAAGTTCAACAAAAGTATAACAAACAAAAGAAAAGGCCCAAAAGACATTGTCAATTACTAGTTCTCTGGCTTATGAATCATGTATATATTAGTATGCTCTAGGACCTAGAAATGTACCCAAGTGCATACATTTTGTATCTACAGAAATTGAAAACTCATTCCATTCAAAATAATACGCGAACCTAGAAAATAAAAAACACTTAACTCATAGAACTCATTCTACTCATAAGAATATGCGTACCCAGTAAGCATAAATCACTTAAACTCGTAAATATATTCACAATTTTGACATGTAACCCAATATACGAGTATAAATCAATACAAACATTCTGCCATAAAAAAACACACAAAACACCCCAAATTACTATTAACACAATATAAACATTATCATTTAGAGTATCAGGGAGAAGCCCATGCCTGTAATGTCCACATTTTTTTCTCAATTCAGCTTCCTTTCTCTTGCAATCTTCTTCAGAAATCGAAATCAGCAATGCATTCATCAAAACATTCCTTTTTGAAACACAGTTCCTCTATATCCATTTATAGATTAGCATTCATCACCAAAAAAGTGCATAGTAGAGATAAATTCCACTTCCTTCGAAACCCCTAAAAAATAGTTCATACAAAACAAAATAAATGACCAAATGGAGAGAATGCAACCAAGTTTAGGGTTGGATTCTTAGGGAAGCTAACCGTTCCCAAGGAGCCGACCAACCATTAATACAAAATTAAAACTAAAAATCCCTCAATGTTAATTCTTTATGCCACACAACCATGCCCACTTCACTTCACATTAAAAAAGTATGATTCAAATTATATTTTCCAAGTCATTTTCCCAAATCACCAATGCCTCACAAATAACATGCCACTTAAGCTCAACAAGACACTACTACATGCCACCCACTCTTTGTCAAGTGGATTTTTATTATAAGTTAATGAGATATATTTAACCTCCATGCATTTAATTAAAAATTAATATATTTACCCATGCCCATATGCCAAGTATACTAAGAAATCAACACTTATTATAGACAAGTTACAAACTCATAACATACCACAACTAATTCCAAGTGGTCTAATAATGGACCTAATGTGAAGAGTCCAAGCAAAACAATAAACATGCAATATAATTATTTCCTTTTGTATTCTTTCCAAAATCATGTTTTAAAACATATATGCGACATAAAATTCTAGTGTGAGCTAAGAATCCTAACTGTTAACTTCATGTAAATTAAACAAAGCTTGAGTTATTTTTAGAAATGTGGAAATATCCCTAACACTTGATTTAAACCAGCTAATGGTCTACTGACCGTCTATACAGTCGTCAATTTTGGGACTTGAAAGGGTGGGATGTTACAAATAATGTCTCTTCCTTTCGGAAGAAAGAAACGCATAACAAGAAAACTGTTGAATTCCCACTCAAGTGGAATGCACATAGGAATGAGAATGTAGAAGTTGTGGAAATTCTCAAATGTCTCCAAACAAGTTCTCAAATTTTCCAAAGTCAGATTAGGAAATCCATGCCTAATTGTAGAAGATGGAAATGCAGAAGAATGAAATAAAGGAAGGAGAGTTGGAGGGTTTATAAGTACCCTCATTACATCCAGAGAATAAGATGCAACTCCATAGGAGATATCAAAGAGAATGCAAATTTTCTCAATGGTGTCATCTAGATCCGGAATGTGGGACTCTAAAAAAAAAGAACGTAATGTCCATTAGAAATGTGTCCTAGTGAGGTGAATCCAAAAGACATACGTGATCCTGCTACAAAAGATAAAAGGAGGGTCTTGAATGCAGAGGAGTAGGTGAAGGTACATCATCGATAATCTCCATATGTGATGGTAGAGGTGGCACATCCTCTAGAATTATGTCCTATCGATCAATGAAATGAATAGGAGTACATACTATAGGATGACTAATATGTGCCTCAAACAAACCATCTGCAAGTGTGTCCTCACTAGGAGGAGAAATAACTACAATAGGAAAAAAAGTAGCAGAAAAGAAAACTAACAAATCTTGATGCAAATCACTAGAAATATCATTGCAAATAAGGGGAAGAGAAGGAAGAGGAACTGCAAGAACAATAGGAGGTGGAGCAATAACAGGCTCCCCAAACAACTATGCAAGTATGTCCTAAGCTTCATTTGGTGACGTGGTCTGTGTAATGTGATACTGTAGGTAGTCTGATATATTGAGGAAAATACAACAAAGGGCCCTAACATGTTTTACATCAAACCAAGAAATTTCTTTCTCCTTAGTGAAACTATGAGCATGCATAACACCAATAATGACTCTCTAGAAATCGTTCATCATCAAATATAACCTCATTATCTCCTTCTATGTGTCGTAGTTAGAGGTGTCGAGGGGTTAAAAAAACCATAAAGCCATATCGTAAGAATAAATTCAAGGATGAGGATGAATTCCCCCCATAGATAGAAAATCCATGTCTTAAGTCACAAAAAACTAACATAATGGAAAAATGTGGGCGTCAGAGTGAGAATGTGTCTAAGAAGATATCAAATAATATACAAGGTGAAATTTTCACAATGAGGAGAAATAATGCATGCACAAATTCAAAAGAAGATAGATCGCCATACAAGACCCCTTCCGAAACCAAATTCGATTAAAACCTAATTTTTGGCACTTAATAATTTCAGTGCATTCTATAATGTAAATGGTACCAATGGAAAGATCATGGAAAACGTTCACTTTTGAAGAAGACAACATTCAATCTAAGTTACCAATCAAAATATATTAGGGAAAACATTTCCCATCATTAATGGCCCATTTAATTAAATTGTACTAAAACATTAAAAAATGTATTAAGGGGTGAAGCAAGGTGGCCTTGTAACAAGTCATTGGAATCAAAAAGAAAAGAGGAGAAAAAATTGTTTTTCTTGTGAGTGGTTTTTTTTCCTCCTACCAAATTGGACCTCACCCTTCATCTTTGACAAGTGAAAATACAAGGGATTAAACAAACAATAAAAACCTTTCTTTTTAATTCTATAAAATATTCTAAATGTGATGTTGTTTTTATAGAAAAATAATAAAAATTCTCCTTGTAGCATAGCAAAGTCAATAACCAGGGCTAAAAAAGTTTTATTTTGGAAAATTTAGCTCATTACCTAGCCATATGGTTGCTATTAGATAGATTACCTCCTGTTTTAACAATTTTTCTATAAAATTTGTCCATGATTTGTAAAATCTAATAGATACCCAATTTTTTTTGGGTTTTGCGAACAAGACCCATAAATAATTTCTCTTTCAGTTGTGCAGAAGTTGTGATTTTGATGCAAATGAAAAATGAATTTAATGCAAGCGACCTGAAGCTTGAATTTGCTTGGTAATAGTCTCTACAAGACCGATTTTCTGCTTTAAAGATCCGTTATTAATATTTTATAGACCTGTAAATCAACAAAATAAAAGAAATATGCCATTGATGGAGTTCTAGGTGCAACCACTGCAATAGAAACACTCAAACCCAAATCTACAAAAAATAGTTGCTTGTATCAAAAAATTGAAACAAACCCACTAAGTTTTCATGGAAACTTTAAAAAACCCATATTTTGGATTTTTCAAAAAATAGGTTCTGTATAGTTTGACCAGTTTGACAAAAAATAGATATTTTGACCTAAAAACTAGTGTCTCAGATTATGGCCTAATTGACTGTCAATCCTATGGGATTTCCACCTTCTGAATCTAATAGAACAATCCATTTTGCAGAAAAATGACCAAGTAAAAGATGATCTGCACAATTCTTTGTTAGTTGCCTAGAAGAAGAATTCAAATATGTAAAGATACTGAAAATGGACACACATTTTCTCCAGTCAACTCTGATATCTTATCGGAGTATCCGTAAGGATTGTTGATATAAAAATAAGTGCACACATAGTTGCAGAAAATGAAATAACTAACAAAAGCATGAAAGTGAAAAAACAAATCAATATGCAACAAAGCCAAGATTTCTCCAATATACTGCCTTTAATAGCTCACAAATGAAAATGTACATATATGAGAGTGAACGTGTAACTCCTCCATGATTGTGGATAAAGAGCCCAAAATATAAAAACAAGTCCCACACTTGGCATATTCAAACTAAGAGTAACTCCCAATTAGCTAACAAAGATGGTAAGTGTAACTCACGTGACTAACTCCAATTGTAACTCCCATGACTAGTACAACTAAGAAAGCTAACTCCTAAATTGTAAGAATAATCCATGTGTAGGAACAATCCACATAATTAAATAAATGGAATAAATAATATCCTACACCAATAGAACTCCTTGGAAGAGTTGGGAAGGGTGCAATTTTCATCATTGCTCACACCCAAATTTGGTACGGTACTATTTTTTTTGTTATAAATTTGTGTTATTATAGTATATTTTTATGTTGATTATATATCAAGATTAAGTTCTTAGTGAAACCTTTTCTTTTCTTTTTTTATGACTGTCTTCTAGTATGTCCTTTGTTCTTCTCTTATATTTTGTTCTCCCTCCCTCCATGTTTTCTTTCCTCTACCTATTTACAACTACTTTATTTATTTCTCGAAAAATTGTAACCATACCACTATAGTGGTTGAGCTCTTTTTGAGCCATATTTGGGGTCCCTCAAGGGTTTTGGCCCCTCTTTTTCATCTTTTTCCGACCATAGTGTGTTTCATGTGCCCTAATAGGATCTTGAGTTTAACCCACGAAGCTTATAAAAAATACATGTGCATTAATGTTTTAAAGATATAAACTGAATGAGAGAGAAGCATCTATCTTATAGAAATATTGCAAATTTAGATTAACATTCAAATATTTAGAGAAATATGAAAATATCTAATATCTATTATTTTGCATTGATGAGGTCATTGAAAGTGACTAAGATTTTATTGGATTGCTAAATAAATTGCATTTTTATTGGTGTGTTAGGATTTACAGAATTGTTCCCATTAAGGGCCCTAATAATAATAGAGATATACTATAAGCCCCTCAAAACAACCTTTGTTTGTATTGTGTTATTGTAAGGTGGTATTTACAAGCAAGGGTATCAATTTTCTAGAGATATGTGAAGAATTTGGGAAAATAGAGCGAGATTTTTGAAGCCTTAAAGCTAACATATAATATTGTGAAATCAAATTGTTGTAGTTGACAATTTCCATATCCAACCTATTAAAGAGTTGGGAGATGACTAAATAGTTATGGTGAAGGTTCTCTGTTTTATATATTTTTCTCCAAAATCTCACCAAATAAGATATTCTTATAAAACTAGCCTTTGTCGTTTATTTCTACTTTAATAATATTTATTTGAGAAATCAAGTTTGATTATATTCTATTAGATATGATTTGTAATGTTTATGGATAAATGCATTGTATTTTTATGTATAACCATTTCCCCATAAATTTTATTGGTGAAACCAATTGTCTTACATGATTGTAACCTTTTAAGTTTTTTTTCATTATTATGGATTTAGTTGTTTTAGAATTAGTTTTCATCTATGTTAGACTCTTTTAACTCTAATTATTATATACATCTTTATAGGTGTTTGCTTGAATAATCTATTGTGGTTTTAATTATTCATTGTAAAAATCATTATAAATCATGTGCTTCTTTGTGTATTTTAGTTATGGTTATGGATATGAATATTCCTAAATGTGGTTCCATTATGGTATGATTTCCAAAGATTACATTTCCATGACAATATTCTTATTATATGTACATTATTGTCTAGTATGTTGTTATTTTTATCCAAATTGTTTGTATTTATTATGAATCATGTTGTTAAATTTATATAATTGTCTATGTTCATAGCTATATCATTGTTTTAGATAAACACCATATAATAATCTCAACATCATTTTTGGGAGACGATAGAGTTATATGCAATAGAGACAATGTTATATGTTTGTGTTGTTACTCTTACTGATGACATGGAAATCTTAATGTATTATAGAGATATATCTTGTGTTTATTATGATAAGTTTGATTCTTTATGGGTTGGGGTATATACACTTTATATTTGAAGCAAAATAAGGTGTATCCTATATATTAGGAATATAAAGTGGTCCCATATGCTATAATCTAACCTACAGACCCAAAACTTTGGGCACCCTACATTGGGGACCTTAAAAAAAACTTTCCTTTCCTTTCACAATGTATAATGACTTATTATGAGATGAACTACACATGCATATGAGGGATAGAGAAAATAATTTAATGATCCCTCCTCATCTCCTCAAACTCAAGGTGAAATAAGCACAAATGTATCTCCAAACCTCACTCAAGATCTAAATCTTATGCTCTCTATAGAAAACAATTATTATATCACAAAGCAAATACGAAATACTCGTGCTAAGATATTTATTTGGATTACCAAGTATAGATTCTCAAATTCTCAAATTTACCCTTTTGATACCACTTATTGTAAATGTTTTTCTTGGCTAGACAACACCTACATCCTATCTCCACTCAATTTAGGTTGACTTCTCTTTCCTAACTTGTTCATTTTCATATACTTATATGTCGACAAAATATGAATATTACCACATAAGACTGATGATAAAAATCTGTGTTCCAAGATGCAAATCTCATATTTCATCTTCTGCACCCTATCTTAAATTGTATAGTTAGGTCAAGATGTATAATACAATCTTGAATGACATGTACGGTATTGACCTAGCTTAGTTTCCAACTCTTCTTTTGATGCATTATCACTTGTTGGGTCCTTTTATCCTCATGAGTTAGCCTTATCATGATAAATTACCTTTATAACCATATATAAGCAAGTTAAACTCACCTCATTTCATTACTTGGAAATCATATGGCATTCTATTGACATAATCTCTTGCAACACTCACAAAAGGCACTCAAGGTTCCTTAAATATCCTTAAAGGTGACACACATCTATTAGGGAATCCATTACTATAGTCTTGAAGCACTCAAATGTTAGAGATATTGTATAGTGTGAACACTAGATATGATGAATATAATATTATCATGGATAATATTATTATAATGTGAATGTAATATTACATATAGTAAATAGTATTTACTATATGGTAATTAGTAAATTAGTAAGTTAGATAATAAAACAATGAGATATTGTTTTATTATCAATGTTATTATTAATGGTTGAAACCATTCGGGTAGATTGGTTTCATATGCAACCAAAGATTGTTGAGAAGGTTACAGGTAAAGACAAAGACATTGTTATGAGATTTGTTACTATGCAGCTCCTATATAATGGAGTGCATAGCTATGGGCAATTAAGCATAGTTAATAGAAGAAGAAATTAAAGCTAATCCATGCTCCAAACCAGGAATTTGCTAATATCAATTAGGTCAAGTAGTCTATTTTCCCTCACATCCAAGCACACAAAGTTTATATCTCTAAGTATTAGCAAGAGCACAATACAATCAAGAATGATCAAAGGGGTTCAAGTTACCAACTAGCTGCATCCATATAAATATCACATGTTATGTGGAGAACTACATGTAATTTGAGGCCTCTTCAAAGTAGTTCCGATGTAGGTGGTTCACAAGGTGCACCAAAACCAAAATGCTAACATTATTACAGGGTATCCTAACCATAGTTAGGGTTTAAGAGCGATTCAAATAATTACTGATGATATCAAAACTTTCCGAGAACTAGTTTTTAGAAGCAAAACATGTTTCTAGGTCATTGAAGGACCCAAAAAGTTATGAAACCCAATTATGAAGGAATATGAAACATATATAAGGGGTAAGACTGAATTATAAATCCTGACCATACCTTATGGTTTTACACTAGTAGATTTACAAATCACAATTTTAACTGCTATGATCTGCACTTCTAGTTTTTCCAATTTGTCTTCCCAAATTCTTCTTGTACAGATGTATATAGTTAAGTCTCTCTATCTTGTGTATTTTGAACTCTTATTCATGTATTGAAATAAACAATACAATATTTTGATATTGTATAATTAATGATGGAATTTAATTTATCAGTATAGGTCCTAGTGTCTAGAATCTACATTTTATGCGTATTTCATAAAAACCTAATTAATGTAAAAAGGGTGTAAATTTTTTAGTGAAGTTGACTTCTGAATCGAATATTTTTCATTTCTCAAACCTTAGTTACCTTAGGGTACATATTTGTATGTTAATCTCATTAGCTCTTGGTGTTTTTTACAGCATTTTATTACTGATCATCATGATCTTGCCTCTAATATTCTATGATCTATGCCTTAAGTCTAAGAGTTCTCTATGCTATGTTGGTTTGGGATGTTATTCCTCTAACTAGGTCTGTGCTCATACCCTGCATATGTATAAAATTCCTCAAGATGACCCATCTTGTCACTTGGATGATATGACTCTCACTTACATAGATAAAAAATCTGAGATAATTCATGTTATTACTCAATACCCACCACAATTTAATCCAATTCTTTCGACTCCTACAATTAATGTTGTTACAACACAAAAAAAAAGCAACCAATTGGGGGCAACCCACCTTTTCCTCCACCTATTATAGAATTGGTACCAAAGGATGTTTCTCTTTCTAAAGGGTATGACATATTGGAACAATTCTACTCCTAAGATATCTCTCTTAAAGTTTCTTCAAAAAACACCCGTCTACAAAGATATATTACAAGATGCTTTGCATTATTTTACATTGGCCAATGATAGTCAACAAAATCTATTTTCTTCTCTTATGGACACATTCAAGGCCTTAGATAAGGGTGTCATCTTTAATGCAACATATATCCCTACTCCACCTACTATAGAATCATGTTATTCTCTTCTTATAATGACATGTATGGAGGGGTTTTTCATCAAGCAACTTTTTATTGATAATGGTTCTAGATTAAACATATATTGTTGTTCTTACTAACTATAATGGGCATTTATTTTACTCTTGTTGAAACTACTACTTTCACTATATGGGGATTTAATAATATTACCTGGTACACTTTATGCACTATTACCTTGGATTTCCTAGTTGGTCGCCTACAATGTTTTATATCATGAACAATGATCTTCAATAATGCTTTCTCTCAGGGTGTCCATAGATCCGTGTTATGAAATAAATATTATCTACTCTTCATCAATGTGTCGAATTCATACATAATGGACATGAACATACTATCCTAGAAAAAAATGATCCTTTTAAATACTGTAAAGTTGATATTTCCAATCTGAAACATCGTGTTATTAATTCTCCTTTGCAACCCATACCTATGGATAAATTTCTATTGATTTTTCCAATCCACAAAATCATATTATCGATTATCCTTTGTAACCCATCCCTATGGAAAAGTTACCTACTTATATTGTTGGTGAAACAAACACACGTTCTAGTTCTATGTTACTTACACGGTTACACCACCACTAGTTAAGACAACAATTGACACACTTGCTCTAATTCCTTCTTCATCCCCCACATCAGTTCCACCCATGACTCCTAATCTCCTATATGGACCCGTTCAATAAATTATGTTACATAATGTTCTTATGATAATCACTTACATATACTCAATTTTAATCATATCGATGAAGATGAGTCCATGTTTCATTCCATTTTTGCTTCCACTAGCCCTAATCATCATTAGCTTAAATCTCCATTTTCTAACACTAGTAATCCTATGATTCATACTCCCACCACTTCTAGCCCCATCTCCCCTGACCCATTCCATCATGTTGTCAATACTCTTGATCATATACTAGTTGTTATATCAAATACCGTCCTTGCTATTTTGGATACACCATAGGAACTACTCTCTATACTATTGGATGTTGAGTTTTTATCTTTACCTTCTCTTTGGCATCAGTTTCCTTACAATTTGTCCAAACACTCAGGCTTTCCCTTTTTAAACTATCATGGCATCTCAGGACATGACACTAATAACTATAAATCTCTTATTAATAACATGACTATTCTTAAGATTGAAGGAATAATCAATATATTACTAGATCCCCATAATTCTCATATTCTTATTCATTATACACTAATCCTCCACAAAAAAGACCATAACATGACCCGGGTCACCAACATGATACATCTTGATCCTCCCTATCTAGATCTTATCAATTTTGACCTTAACATGGATGATATCCTTGACTAGTATCAAGTTCTTATGTTTTTTATTTTTATACATATCGATATTCAATAATACAAAAAACTTTCATGTATTGGTAAAAATAAAAAAATCAAGGCCTGTACACATAGCTTGCATAGTTAGCACTTTAAATTACATATGTTAGTCACTATGGTTTTATTGATAACATATATTTTCTACTATTTACATGCATGTGTTAATGAGATATATTGAGCTTGATGTAGGACACACATATTGTTACATGATAATAACAACTACAAGTTTCCTTGCATTTTTCTCTTGGGAGCATCCTTCCAAACTATATAAGTGATATTATTTCATTATAGTTCCTTTCTACTTCCTCATTATGCTTCATTACATATATCGTGCATATGATTTTTTTCAAACTAAAAAGACTAACACACGTGTCTTGTAAAACATTGACAAATCTTTATTTAAATGATCTCTCATTGCTTCTTTCTCTTATCATTGTTTGACATTATTACTTGCTAGATCTGTTTTCTAGTTATTTGTGTTACTACTTGTTTGATTTATTGAATGTGCCCAAAATTCCTTGATTATCTTTTGACACCATGGGTGTCCCATGTTTTTGGATCTATGCCTTCTTGTGTGAATTTTATTTCTTTTGTATGTGGTCTAATCTCCATGATTGTCTTGTGACACTGTGGGTGTCCCATGTTTGTGGCTTTGTTCCTTGATATGAATCTTCTTTACATGCTCTTGCTTATGCTTTCTCGCTTAATTGTTTCTTACGCTTTATTCTACTTATTTTACATATGTGTTATCACTATTGATATTCTAATTAATATCACAACTTCTATTACTCTTGTTGCTATGGTTGTGTTATCTAAAATTCACCCCCCCCCAGGGTAATTTTGATAACATGCATCAGAATATTCAAGTCCCAGGCACATTGATTGATTCAGAGCAAACATCATGTTTCTGAGGTTCTCTCAGATATTTTTCTAACTCTCCTGTCCAGGTTGAAAAGAGCAAGCTCTGAGAAAATGCAAAAAAAAAAAAAAAAAAGGTTGCAGAAGGCAAGAAGGTTGATCCCAAAAAAATGGTGAAAATCGGCTAAGTCCTAGTCCTAGGAGCAATTGGGACATCTGGGAGAAAAAGGCGCGGATCGGCCGAAAAGCCTCCAAGCGGCCCAAATAGCATTTGGGACAAGTGGGACAGAAGTACACGGCGGGCGCAAAATGCCGGTTTGACCGAGAGGAAAAATTGGCCAACTGTTGAGAGGGTCGCCTATGGGACATTTGGGACAAAAGGCGCGAACCGGCCGAACCGGGTGAAATCAGCACAAACAGTCCGAAACAAAGTGGGACAAGCGGGCCAAAAAGGCGTGAACCGGCCGAACCGGGCGAAATGGGAATAAGCAGTCCGAAACAAACTGGGACATTTGGGATAAATGGACGCGAACCGGCCGGTTCGCCCGAAATCAGCACAAGGAGCACTGTGCCATCTGGGAAAAAAAGACGCGAAGGGCGCGAAGAAGCCGACAGGGCCGAGAACCAATGAAATCACGCCACGTGTCACAAGGAGAAAAGTCAAAAGGTCAAAGTGGAAGGTTTGAAGCGCTGAACCGAACCAATGCAATGGCGCCACGTGTCCAAGTTTAAGGGGCCCACAAGGAAATTTCACAAGACAGCCCGCCGAAAGGTAGAGGAGAGAGAATTGCTCGTCCAATCACAGCGTGCCACGTGTCATCTAGGTGGCGAAGCGCGGGAAATATTTCAAAATCCGTTTTGGTTTGTTCCGTGCCCTAATTCTTCAGATCGCCATAACTTTTGATCCAGAGCTCAGATTTGCACGTTCTTTATATCAACGGAAAGCTTATGAGATTCTCTACATGATTCTGGGATCAATCTCAAGTTTTGATGCAGTCTGAAGAGAGAAAATCGAGAAACAGCTCTGACATGTGGTAATGGCCAGAAGCGACCTTTCAACAACCTGTTTTAATGCTAATGGGTCGCATTCTTCTTCTGCACGGCCAGAAGTGACATTTTAGTGGCCAAATTAATACAAATGGGTCGCATTCTCCTCCAAAATCACTCAAAGTGACAGGGTATGGGTTGGTAAGATCCTCCATGCTGATTTAATGCATCTGTAGTCAATGAGGAATGGGCTTGCACGTTTTCCCATGTTTTCTGTCCCCTGGGCTCGACCCATGCAATGTAAAAGCCAGATTTGGCTCAAAAAAAAAAAAAAAGGTTGTTCATTCTTTCTGCTCTGCCCTCCCTTCTTTTCTTCTCTAGGGTTGAAAATGGAGTTCGAACCTCCTCCCTGCTCTGTAATGGCATTTTTTGCCTTTTACTAATGGAATGATGTTCTGTGCAAACTTCTGGAGCAACAAAACGTGTTTTGTGATGCATCTGTCCATCCTTCCTCGTTTTTGCTTGTTCTCTTCTTGCCTCTCTTCATTGCAGGTATTTGTGCATGTTTGAATGTTCATTGCAGGTCTGGAGCTGTGTTCATGGAGTTTTGGGACATTTTCTGTGTGAAATCTATCCTTGGGCCTGTGATGCATCTGTCCATCCTTCCCATTGCTCACCTCTCTTTGTCCCATGGCAGTTTTGATAGATGTCCAACATTCTCCTTCTCTGGTGTATCACCGTTTTAGTGTAGGCTTTTGCTGTTTTTTTCCTTTCTCTCTCTCTCTCTCTCTCTGTCTCCTTGGCACGGTTAGATTAGGATTAGATTAGCTTGCCTGCACTGGAATAGCTTGTGGCAGGTAGTTTAGGAGCAGGAACCGGCCTTCTCTGGAGATTCCTCTCTCGGTTTCACAAGTCCCCACGCTTGGAGAGAGGTTTCCATGTTGTGCAATCACACTGGATGCCTGAACATCAACCTAGAAGCCTGATGTGCGTCCAGGGGTGCTGTGATTTTGCACTAACAGTTTTGGCACGCCCGGTGGGACCTTAGAGGTCTTTCACTTCATCTTTTGCAGGTTGGTGTGTTCCTGTGAAGATTTCAGCCTTTGGAGGCACTTGCAAACACATCTGGCGACTCCATCTGATCAGCAACCCATTTCTCTGAGCTTGCAGACCCGTTTCCATACATTTTCATCCATCTTTCTTTCCATCCCTTTCATTCTTTTCCATTCCATGAAGTTGTGCAATCATGACTTCATTTCCATCATGGATTTCACATCAACAACAGCAGTATATTCCACCTCCAACACGTTTTACAAATCCTCCAGATCAGCATGCATACTCATATGAACAGCAGTGCCAAAGTCAGTTTGGCAATGGAGCTTTCCAAGAGCAAGAGTGTGCATACAATGAAGACCATCAGATCCAAGATGCTGGTCTGTTGGAGAAAATCCAAAAGATGGAGGTGGGGATGGTGCAGTCCAGGGCTCAAGCATCAAATGAAAGCTTTTGGAATCGGTTATGGAGCACCTTGTCCATGGGTGGGACCTTTTCCAAGGCATTACAGCCCTCAAGAGAAGCTTGACTTCATGATTGCAATGCTGCCTTTGCTTGCACAATGGACAGCAGAAATAGAGGCCTACATACTTGTTGTTGAACAACCTTGTCAATGGGTAAGTTCTACACCATCATCTGGTTTTTCTCTTTCCATTACTCAAGCAGCATCATCTCATTTAAACTCCTCATCTGCTGTCCCATGTGTTGAATCCATCCCTCCATCCCCTAGTCTTCCACCCCATCTCGATTCTTCTTTTCTTTTCCCTTCCAAACAGTCATCCCCTCCACAAGAGCTAACAGAAATACCCCCTCCTCCAAAGAAACAAGAGGTTTCACCGCCTCCACCACCACACAAAATTGTCAAATCAGTTGAGTTTCAACCTATCCCTCCTCTTGCATTCCCAATTCCATGTGGGAAAGAAGAAATTGAAAAAATCAGTCATCAAGGACAACAAGAGGAAGAGCCAAAAAGAAAAGAAGTGACAGACAGTCTGAAGAGTTGGGCTCTTAGATTTGGGATGACAAAGATCCCCTTGATGGTTAAGCCTACAGAAGAGGCTGAGGTTGAACAAATGGTGGTGAGGACTGATTTTGTTGGAGAAGAAGATCTTGCAGTCCCAACTTGTCCTCTAGAGCAACAAATTGAAGAGTTTGACTTGACAAACTTCATGCTGGAGGAGGAGTTCAATCAAGAGCAAGATTCTCTTCAAACATTGGAGGAAGGAGAAGATGCTCCAAATCCAAAAGAAGAGGAGCACAATCTAGCTGTGGAGGAGAAAAGTGCAGATCCAAGGGCTTTGAGCACAAAGCAGGCTACAGGAGAACCTTCAGTTCTTCTTTCTACTTCACCTCTCTCAAGTTCTAATACTGAAAAGGAGTTTGATCTCTCAAACTCAATATTGGAGAGTGAAGGAAACCATGGTGGTCAAGTTGCAGATCAAGAGGACACCATGGAGGAAGTTGAAAAAGAACAGCGGGACAACAATGAGGCAGTTTACCTGTCAGTTTTGGAGGACTGTTTTGATGAAGAAGAGCCGGTTGAGTTTTCACCATTCTCTCTTTCATCATCCACATTCCAAACACAAGAGTCTGCTGTCATGAAGGAGAGCATTCATTTGCAGTAGCCTGCATCTTATAGCAGCCCTTTGGAACCAAAATTGGAAGATTTAAATCTTCCATGTTCTTCATTGGAGGAAGAGAAAGGACAGAAGAATTTCACCATTTCTTCCACATCATCCATTCAAGAGGGTCTACAAGAAGACTCCATTCTTGGAGTTGAAAATCACAGCAATGGGCATATCAAACGGATCAGACCTTGCCCAATCAGGTATTTGGCTTCATTGGAGCCAAAGGAGAAGCCACAACCAGTCATGCTTGCTTCTGAGCATGAGGATGAGCTACAAAGAACCAAGGATCAGCTGCCATACCTCCCCAATCCAAATGCAGAGCAACTAAAAGAGGTATTGGATTTTTCAGTTGATACCTTGATGATTTGGATAGAAGACCAGCTTCTTGTTGATTTTCCATCCATCCAAACAGCCATGATCAGTGCCAAATCAATTGCATGGCTGCCAATTTTGAAGAAAGGAAGCTATTTCTCACAACCAGTTGCAGGGTTTGTTTAGCTTGCCTTTGCTTCCAGCTAGAGTAGAGTAGGTAGATTTGCTTTCAGTAGAAGAAGTGCTTGTGCACACTCTGCATGTTCCATTTGGGGCATGTATGATTTTCAGTTTTGTACATAGTTTTGGTGTTGCTGGTTTTGCTCTTGCACAGTTCTTTTCAGTGGTTTTTGGTGAGAACAACTCCATGTCCGGTGGGTTTCAAGTGGCTCAGAGGGAGGTTTTCAAAGTTCAGATCAGTTGCAGGTTACAACTCATGACTCCATGCCCAATGGATGCTTCAGGCTACTGATCATTCATCTAGCAGGCAGATGACCCCGCTGAGTCGCCAAACTGTTATACAAAATTCACCCCCCCAGGGTAATTTTGATAACATGCATTAGAATATTCAAGTCCCAGGCACATTGATTGATTCAGAGAAAACATCATGTTTCTAAGGTTCTCTCAAATATTTTTCTAACTCTCCTGTCCAGGCTGAAAAGAGCAAGCTCTGAGAAAATGCAAAAAAAAAAAAAAAAAAAAAGGTTGCAGAAGGCAAGAAGGTTGATCCAGAAAAAATGGTGAAAATCGGCTAAGTCCTAGTCCTAGGAGCAATTCGGACATCTGGGACAAAAATGCGCGGATCGGCCGAAAAGCCTTCAGGCGGCCCAAGTAGCACCAGGGACATCTGGGACAAAAGTACGCGGCGGGCGCGAAAAGCCGATTCAGCCGAAAGAGAGGAAAAATTGGCCAACTGCTGAGAGGGTCGCCTATGGGACATCTGGGACAAAAGGCGCGAACCGGCCGAACCAGGCGAAATCAGCACAAACAGTCCGAAACAAAGTGGGACAAGTGGGCCAAAAAGGCGCGAACCGGCCAAACCGGGTGAAATGGGAATAAGCAATCCGAAACAAACTGGGACATTTGGGATAAATGGACGCGAACCGGCCGGTTCGCCTAAAATCAGCACAAGGAGCACTGTGCCATCTGGGACAAAAAGACGCGAAGGGCGCAAAGAAGCCGGCAGGGCTGAGAACCAATGAAATCATGCCACGTGTCACAAGGAGAAAAGTCAAAAGGTCAAAGTGGAAGGTTTGAAGCGTTGAACTGAACCAATGAAATGGCGCCACGTGTCCAAGTTTAAGGGGCCCACAAGGAAATTTCACAAGACAGCCCGCCGAAAGGTAGAGGAGAGAGAATTGCTCATCCAATCAGAGCGTGCCACGTGTCATCCAGGTGGCGAAGCGCGGGAAATATTTCAAAATCTGTTTTGGTTTGTTCCGTGCCCTAATTCTTTAGATCGCGATAACTTTTGATCCAGAGCTCGGATTTGCATGTTCTTTATATCAATGGAAAGCTTATGAGATTCTCTACATGATTCTGGGATCAATCTCGAGTTTTGATGCAGCCTGAAGAGAGAAAATTGAGAAACGGCTCTGACGTGTGGTAATGGCCAGAAGCGACCTTTCAACAACCTGTTTTAATGCTAATGGGTCGCATTCTTCTTCTGCACGGCCAGAAGTGACATTTTAGCGGCCAAATTAATACAAATGGGTCGCATTCTCCTCCAAAATTGCTTAAAGTGATAGGGTATGGGTTGGTAAGATCCTCCATGCTGATTTAATGCATCTGTAGTCAATGAGGAATGGGCTTGCACGTTTTCCCACGTTTTCTGTCCCCTGGGCTCGACCCATGCAATGTAAAAGCCAGATTTGGCTCAAAAAAAAAAAAAAAGGTTGTTCATTCTTTCTGCTCTGCCCTCCCTTCTTTTCTTCTCTAGGGTTGAAAATGGAGTTCGAACCTCCTCCCTGCTCTGTAATGGTGTTTTTTTCCTTTTACTAAAGGAATGATGTTCTGTGCAAACTTCTGGAGCAACAAAATGTGTTTTGTGATGCATCTGTCCATCCTTCCTCATTTTTGCTTGTTCTCTTCTTGCCTCTCTTCATTGCAGGTATTTGTGCATGTTTGAATGTTCATTGCAGGTCTGGAGCTGTGTTCATGGAGTTTTGGGACATTTTCTGTGTGAAATCTATCCTTGGGCCTGTGATGCATCTGTCCATCCTTCCCATTGCTCATCTCTCTTTGTCCCATGGCAGTTTTGATAGATGTCCAACATTCTCCTTCTCTGGTGTATCACCATTTTAGTGTAGGCTTTTGCTGTTTTTTTCCTTTCTCTCTCTCTCTCTCTGTCTCCTTGGCACGGTTAGATTAGGATTAGATTAGCTTGCCTGCACTGGAATAGCTTGTGGCAGGTAGTTTAGGAGCAGGAACTAGCCTTCTCTGGAGATTCCTCTCTCAATTTCACAAGTCCCCATGCTTGGAGAGAGGTTTCCATGTTGTGCAATCACACTGGATGCCTGAACATCAACCTAGAAGCTTGATGTGCGTCCAGGGGTGCTGTGATTTTGCACTAACAGGTTGTTTGTTTCTTTATGTGCCATGGTTGCCACCATGTATAATCCCCAATTTTGTAGGTACATGTTCTCCAAGGTGGCCATCTCTTCAACATCCTACACTCTTATACAACTTCTCAGACATATAGTGCATGTGAACACATATATTATTTTGAGAAACATGCTAAAAATGGTAAGCATCTCTAAAAAAGGCACATTTATCAAGGAATATTCTACACTTACAGAAAGAATTAGATCTTTAAACACAAGTTTCCACAGAGAAAAGTAATTAAAAAAATTTCATGCATAAAAATTTGGTAGAAACTACACAAGCTCAAAACCATGTAGAAGGATTAGGACTGTATGGATGGTTCTGACCACACCATACGTTTTTTCCATGGGAGCAAAAATACCAAAATTATCTACAATTTTAGGTTTTTGACATAAATACAAGATTTTGGCATTAATCTTATAATCACATGACGCATTTAAAATTAGTTTACTTGGGGTATGAATTATTTCAATCCTCTTAAATACTAAATTCTAATTACAAAATAAAAATGTTTTGGGGGCGTGGGTCTCCTTCTCCAATTGATATTCCAACATATTACATATTGATACATGAAAATCTAGGAGTTTTGGTGTGCCTAGGAAAATATTTTGGTTTGCATAGGTATATAATTTCATTTAGGGTCTACTATAACGAGTTCTAATCCATGTTTCTTCTCTATTATGTAGAAATCCTTCAAAATGGATTTTCCCTCCAAAAGGATCAATTTACAAATTTGAATTTTCTTATAGTATTAAAGTTTTGGATCTCCATTTAAGTGTTATGTTGATCCATAATATTTCATGGAGAGTTTAGGGAGGAAAATTATATGATGATAAGATATTTGATAAGCCCCCATAATGCTTCCACATGTGTAAATAGAGTTACCGCCCTAGTTAGGGTGTAGTAACTTGCTATAACTACCACAAAAATGGCATATATGAGATTATTCGAATGGAGAAGTGGAGGAAGAATGAATGAGGAATATGAGGGGAAGATATGAAGGAAAAGGAGCCCTAGAAAAATATAATATTGTAAAATTTATTATTGGTACAACTGAAAGGTAGTTGTAACACTCTGTATCTTGAAGGAAAAACTATAATAAAGAAGGAAGTTTACATTTTTTGTATGTTTTCTTGATTCAATGGATTTGTTGGAGCAAAAAATTGCACCCTAATCTAAATCATGGAGATTTAGAATTTTGAGGAAACATGGGACTGTCTCCAAGTGTGGGACTTGCAGATTGATATAGACCTACAGAGAAGGTTGACTTCCTCTATTCCACAAATTGGAAAACCCATCGAACATAACCTACTTATAATGCTAAAACTACTCCTGTAACTAACCTATACTAACATTTCCAATGGACCAGGGAGAGAGAGGTGTAAGGAATAATAAGAGTAAGAAAAAAGGGGGCAATGATATCACCAAAATAAGGTGGAACTTCCCCATTTCCAAGTGACACATATGAAATATTCTGAGACTGGGATCATGAGGATGCATGCAGTTCCAATAGACCACGCGAAAGAATACAAAACACACAAGAGAGTAGATACATTTGCACCAAACATAAAGTATTTGAGGGAAAGATAGAAATTGAACTTGCATTATTCAATTCTTTAGAGTTTACATACAAAGATGAGGGAAGAAAATATCCATTTGTGAGTTTCAGAGGTCGAAAGCATGTAATTTCAAGTTTCACGGAGAAGAGCCTGAAAATTTGCTAAGGGAAAAAAATGGGAGAAGAACCATTACAAAGTGTGCAAGCACTTATATTTATACCACTTATGGAAAGGAGAAAGAGAGGGAAGAGAAAAGATAAAAGAATGCCAAGATGGAATCTGACCTCCTGAAAATGTGTTGAATAAGCATGGTTGCCATGATTTATTGCAGAAATTTCTTATAATACAGGCATGGGAACCCTCAAATGAAAGCCAAAAACCATAAAACAACCCTTTGATTCTATCGCACGTTATCAGAGTGCACAGAAGGATGCCATACTTCATTAAATATTGGTGGTTTGGGTGGTTGATCATCTTGTTTGGAATCTAACATGAATTTGAAATCATCCACAGTTAATTTCCTTTATCAAGACTTCTATGGATTTTGACTCGGTGACCATTTTCTTTGTCCTATGGATTTTAAAAACACCAGTGGAACACTTCATATAGAAAACCACCAAAACACTACATTAGTGATCTACAACTTTTGAACTTAGTCACTCATAACATTTGTTCCACTACCGCATGACCCTCCAAACTTGTTCCCCTACATCATGAATTATCCCAAACATAACCCGTCCTTTGCTTTATGGAATTGACCAACTCCTCGGAGCACCATTCTTCATGCCACGAAGGTTAACTTCCCTCTCCCTTGTTCTACAACTTTTGAATTTAGCCAATTTATTTGACTCTCCATGGATATGCAACTCTGTGGTACTTTGTCTTGACCTCAACTTGTGAGGGACTAAATTTATTAGTGTTGCAAGGTCTAACAACTTCCATAGAACACTAGTTTTTCCAAAATTAACCTAATTCCTAGAACTACTCATTCCTTTATTTCATAGGTAGGGAGAATCCATGAAAAATTAAGTTCCTACATTTTACGGGAGATTCAATCAATGTCTAGCATATTTTTCGAAGAAAAAATATGATTAATTACATTTTGATGAGTTGTCCAAAATTACATGGGTGTAATTTTGGACAATAGTTTGGTGACATCCAGGGGACATCCGCTTGCTAGATGATTAAGACCAGTTTCCTTGAAGCATCAATTGGGAATGAAGTCAAACATAATCTTGAAATTTATCTCAAATTTTAATACATTTATCATGGATTTGTATGAAATTAACATTGATTGAAGATAATCTAACATATTTTGAAAGGATATTCACTAAAAGCCACTCCAACCATTTGATTTCTTGCCATGAAATCTGCTCCGAGATGACTCACGTGTGGCTACAAGGTGATTCAAAACTTATGTACAAAAGGAAAGATCATACATGCCTCAAGTGAAACATGTAGAGTGTGGATAACACTCATTACAAACAAATAATATCACCACAAGGATTGAGGAAAATACACTCAATCAGTGATCAACACACAACAAAAGGAGGGGAGCTCCAACAACACACAAAAAACTGATGTATTTAAAAGATGCAATTGAAAAAATTAATGAGAATGCTTAAGATAAATCCCATTGAAGGGGATTTTTAATACTTATCCATCAAGGGTGGAAAACTCAAAGGACTTGGCCTCTTTTCAAGTGGTGATGATATATGGCCCACTCTAAAGTGCATCAAACTTAGAGTGATGCCCTAGTTTGGCTCTATCCATGTACCACTTGAGGACTAGATCACTTGTTTTGAAGACATGCAATTTACTTTTCTTGTCAACCATTTTTTAGTTGACCTATTATGTTCTTCCAACTTAATCATGGTGGATTTTCTTAGATATTCAAGTTTAGCCATTTTTTCCATTACAATTTCTCTATAATCTGCACCTTTTAATTCCAACTATTGAGCCAACTCCAATGAAGGTAATTTAAGTAACAATGGGATCCTAGCTTATATGTGGATAACACTTATTAAAAACAAAGAATATCACCACAAGGATTGAGGAAAAGACACTCAATCAACAATCAACACACAACAAAAGGAGGGGAGCTCCAACAACACTTAAAAAACTGATGTATTTAAAAGATGCAATGGAAAAAATTAATGAGAATGCTTAAGATAAATCCCATTGAATGGGGATTTTAATACTTATCCATCAAGGGTGGAAAACTCAAAGGAGTTGGCCTCTTTTCAAGTGGTGATGATGTATGGCCCACTCCAAAGTGCATCAAACTTAGAGTGTTTCCCTGGTTTGGCTCTATCCACGTACCACTTGAGGACTAGATCACCTGTTTTGAAGACCTACAATTTAGTTTTCTTGTCAACCATTTTTTGGTTGAACTATTATGTTCTTCTGACTTAATCATGGTGGATTGTCTTAGATATTCAAGTTCAGCCATTTTTTCCATTATAATTTCTCTATAATCTACACCTTTTAATTCCAACTATTGAGCCAACTCCAATGAAGATAATTTAAGTGACAATGGGAGCCTAGCTTATCTTTCGTATATAAAAACAAATGGGGAAATTACAATTGCTCTTTGTGGAGAAATTATATCAACCCAAACATCAATCTTTACTTTAGTATGCCAGTGACTTTGATTGACCTCCATAGTCCTCTTCATGATCCTGATCAAGTTTTTGTTGGTTGGTTCTACCAAACCATTACCTTGCGGGTAAAAATTGGAGGAAGTTTTTAAATAAAATCCATATCTAAGAGCCCAATAAATGATTTTGGAACCTAATAATGCCTTAGAATTATCATAAATGATAGCTTAAGGAATCTAAAACCTTGTCGCAATATCCTCCAAGAAGTCAAGGATAACTGATTCAGTAGCCTCCTTGAGAGGTATGGCATCGTTCTACTTGGTAAAATAGTCCATTGCTGTCAAGACCCTTCTTTTACCTACACTTGATGGGGGATTAATCATGCCTATGAAATATATCCCCCACTAAGAAAAGGGTTTATCCGCTTGAATAAGATGAAGGGGAAGGGATGCCATCTTCCTTTTACTAGTGAAATAGGCACATTATTTGCATTTTTTGACCCAATGATGTGTATCCACAAAAACTGTGGGCTAAAAGTATATTTCTCTAATGAATTTTATCATTATAGCCTTGACTAAGAAGTGTCTACCAGAAAAACCATCATGGAATTCCGCCAAGAATTTATTTACCTGTTCTCCTTCATCGCACCTTAGAAGGAAACCATCCTAATTCTTTTTGAAAAGACTCCCACTGATTAACACATAATGAAACGATTGCAACCTGAAATGTCTTCTCTTTATTTTTCTCAAACCAAGTGGGTAGCCTCCACTTGCTAGAAATTTTTTCATGTTGTTGATCCAATTATTGTAGCTAGGTTGAGTTCCTTTGTTTTGTGGGTTCTTTATGCTGTACAAAAACTTAATGTTCTATGAATCTTTTGGGATGTGTGGATTTCCATCATCTTACAGACTTGTAACCCTCCATGAATTTTCCTGTTTAGGAATTCCCAAGTCATATGGGGCCTTTGCGGCTTGTCATTTTTCTTCCTCCATGAAGAAATAAGAATCTTGATTATCCTAAGCATCTAGAGCTTTACCTCTTACCAATTTTGTGGCCTTGATGGTTAGGTCAAATTACATGATTTTGGTTACCCATCCAACTCTCTTCTTACTAATTTCAGCCCCCATGATGAAATATCTTACGCTGGGGTGTGATACTAGGATTTTTATGTGGTTGGAGGCTAACATGGGGTGATTTATTGAGATCCTGCAATATAGTGAAAAATTTCTTTTCTAGATGACTATACCTGAGCTCAAAATTCTTCAATGTTTGGCTAAAAAAGACCATATGCTCCTCCAAGACTTCATTTTTCTTCTGAGTGATAACTATGGCGAAACTAAGATCA
The DNA here is from genome assembly GCA_019776745.2 of Taxus chinensis. Classification (NCBI taxonomy): domain Eukaryota; kingdom Viridiplantae; phylum Streptophyta; class Pinopsida; order Cupressales; family Taxaceae; genus Taxus; species Taxus chinensis. The sequence goes on from CM034146.1 coordinate 341,898,286, forward strand.
ACACCATAAGCATAAAATAAGAAGTCTTTTATAAAATTTGGGTTGGTGAGATTTGGAACTTGGGAAATCATGTTTTTGATTTTGATGAAGATTTCTATTCCTTCTATGGTCCATTTGAAAGATATGTCCTTCCTCAGCATCAAGGTGATGCGCCTGACTAGTCCTATAAATTTAGGAATGAATTTCCTAACGAAATTGAACTTTCCTAGAAAGGACTGAAGGGCCTTCTTGTGAGTTGGAATTGAAAGAGAAAAAATGGTCGAGACTCTTTCCAATTTAATTGCAATTCCATATTTTGAAATAGCGTGACCCAATAATTTATCCTGCACAACTGTAAAAGTGCATTTATTAGGGTTTGAGGACACTCCAAATTCTCTACATCTCTCTCCAAATTCTCCATGTGGTATTGGCCTTACTTTGAGAAGAATTTGATATCATTGAAATAGATAAGGATGAACTGGCTAATGAGTCCATGGAAAAGTACTTTCCATCACCCTTTGAAAGGTAACACCCATGTTTGATAAACCAAAAGTCATATTTTTGATATGTGTATGTTCCTCAATTGGTTGCGAATGAAATTTTATATTGGTCATCCTCTCTGATATTAATATGATTGAAACCTAAGTAACCATGAAGCATGGAGAACCTTTCAGATCTTTCCACTATTTGAAGGATTGTTTCAATGAAGGGTAGATGATTTTGATCCTTGAATGTATCTTTATTCAAATCCTTAAAATATACCCAAATCCTGATTTCTCCATTTAATTCCTCCTAATAGGGACCAAATTTGCCACCTAAGAGGAGTACTTGATAGGGAATATGATTTTTGACTCAATGAGTTTATACAACTCCTTCCTCATAAAAGGATCAATCTTAGGGTTCACTTCCCTCTACTTTTATTTGAACAACTTAGTTGTGGGGTCAAGATCAATCGAATGTTGAGAAATGTTGGGTTTAAAAACCTTGAGATCCTTGTATTTCCATGAAAATATATCCTTCAATTTCTGACACAAGGAAACAAAATATTGTTCTTTTTTTTATCACACACAATTCCAAGTAATAGCTCCTTACCTTATGCAATGATAACTGTCTTACGATCTTCATGACCTTTGGACATGATTTTACTTTGTTTCTTTGACTTCATCATCGGGGTTGAATATGTATTTGAGGGTTAAAAACCCTTTAGGTATATTGTTTAGATATAGCTAAATGATTTAATCACCATAACTCTCTTACAAACAAAATTGCAAGCTAGAAAAGAACTTCAGCTTTGTTCTGAATGAATTGAAACTATTAAATCATCATTTTCAAAACCTACTAGTTTGGCATCGTTTTCCATAATTGATGGCCTTACAACCATTTTGACATGTTGATTTTATTAGAAAAGGTATTTCATGAGAGGGAAATGAGAACCAACAGCTACCATTTGATCTACATATTTTTTCTGCTTTCATGACACCACATGTAGGTTGACATATTCAAAAATTTCTAGAGGTCCCAAACTTGGTGCCTATAAGCTCTTTAAAAAAAGTAGCTACGTACTTACCTATGACCTGGTGAATGACCAATTTAGTGTCCCCAAATATCTACAGATATGTGATTTTTCTCATTTCCATAATCCACAGACCATGACCAATGCCTCATATTCTGCAACATTGTTTGAGCATGGAAATTGTAGCCTATGAGAGAAGAAGAATTTTTTGTCCATTCGGGAGACAAGGAATACACCCACTCCAACTCTTTTCATTCTTCTATCTAACCATAAACGTACATTTTCCATAACCTAGAAGCATCATTATCTTCTTTGTATGGTGTAGGGATAGTGAATTTCTCTTCATGGATGTAATAAGTTCCCAAACTAGTTTCCATAATTATATCATAGGGGTCAAATTCATAGTGTTCATTGGCCCATTCATCTAACATAAGATAAGGAATTGAAATTAATGAATGCATTATTTATGTGGGTCTAAGATCATTGTTTATTACTTCTTAGATCATGTCATTTGCATTAACAAGACAAAGATCATGAACTTCCACATGATAAGTTGAGATGGGTTCAACCATAATTGTAAACATAGTTACATATTGATACCTTACTCTAAGAAGCATATGATACAAATCAAATGAAATATATCCTGCCCACCGTGGTTGTGAAATCTTTGAAGAGGAAAAAGTAAAATATAGGTGGCAAGTCAATCATAAGAAATGTCTTGCATTATGGTTAGGCTTGGGAAAGCATGCAGATGTTAACTCTAGGTCCTTGATTACACCCAATAATTGCATTATTGATTAATCAAGCTATAAGACACCCTTTGAAATTGGAATATACTTCAATCCCCAAGATATCTGTAATATTTTCTTAGGCGATTCATTGAAGGTACTATCACTAGAATCTATCATGTAGTTTTGTACAAGGTCCTTGCCAACTATCAAAGACATGTAGAAAGGAGGATGTCTTGAAAATTTCACTTATTTATTCCCCCTTGGGCTGGAAAATTTTGACTGCATGGAGATGCTAATTTGTGCATGGAAGATTCTAAGAGGTGGATCGCTACTTCAAGTTTTCTTACAAGAGATCCATTCGAGATGGAATAGATAGGGCATCCCACATCATGACATTCAAGTATTTATCCTTTTCATTTGTTCCAAAATTTTGAAGGGAACACCCACGGCCTTTCTATAATAAAGGAGTGACATGTTCATTTCTTCTATGTTCTTATCCATGCGGAAGATTATTTGGTTGGTGGAAGCATTTTCATGCACCTCGTTAGTTTGTAGTGTTGCACATGAGTTTTGTGTGTTCCATAGAATGTGTTCATTTTGTAGCTGTTGCGTGATTTGTGTTCCACTGGATGAACATAAATTTCCTCCTAAGATCCGTATGGATTGAATGGTATTATCATGTGGAGTTGAGGAAATATGAGGAGGAGACCATTACATTCATTTGCCTCTTTTTGGACCTTATGTTATCTGTCCGCCATGATTAAGTTACGTGACCTGTTCAAATTTCCTGTGGACTTGATTGAATGTGCACAGAAATCATTCAAGTCTCAAAAGCATGAAGTTATGTTTAGGGGATGGCCTCTTGTAACTTTATCTGCATTATTTTCTGATAGAACCTTGCAGTTTTTTCTTGTAGGTAAAATTGATTTTGTACCATAATAGCTTTCTCCCTGTAAGGAATTTAATTCCAACCTCACATGTGTATTTGTTATGTAGTTGATCACAAGGGTAGTAACACCATTCAAAACCATGGGCCCTATTATTCTGGACTATAACAATGGATTTTCTTAAGCTAGGAGCTGAAAAAGGATGAAAAATTGGATTTGGTGGTTTTCTTGGAGTCAACTTCTGTATAAATCTTGAAACTAGACTCTTCTATCAAAACTTGATAGGGATTTACCACTTATGCGTAGAGTAAAAGTTATGTATGAATGGTTGATCATATTATTATTTGTTTTGATTTAGTAAGTTTCATTGATTACAGAAAAGTGGAATAGAATAACATGGGGTTTAGTTTAATAATCATATGTTTATTATGTATACGATGCTTTCATTATTTGCTTTATCTTCCCTCTTTTATCTCTCTTTTTTGGGGGCTGATAACTATTTAACCCTATTAGGCTTTAACATTAAAGAAAAGTTAAATCCATTTTTTGATTTTTGTTTTAGTCATCCCGAATCGACATTCAATATATATTTATTCTATTCAATGTTTTGGAGCTTGAGTTTCTTGTCTCTTAAGGTAAGAAATCTCATGTTTTAAGTTCTTAAGATGCACACTAAGACTTTCAAATTCATCATGTTTTACAAAGGAACTAGATGTGGACATGAAAGATGAAGCAGATGGTAGAGTAATGGGAGATATGGTGGGTTGTGCATTTTACGTAAATCTAGGGTAAATGTGACATAGGTAAGTCTAAGGGCTAGTTTTCCTTCTTGGATTAGATACAATTTTTATCCCTAATGGATATTGCATAATAATTTGGTAGTTGAATAGACATCCATAGACCAAATCATTACTACTATATCAGAAATTCAAAGCTCTAAGAAAGTATAAAAATGCACCTTGAGGGGTTGGTCTTAGAAGGGCTGGAATTTTGTCCCATATTTTTTGGAATCTTGAAGTTGAAATCTACCATGAGCTCATTTGGAGCCCATTTGATTTTGGTTAGCCCCTCTAGATGTGAAATGTTGTCTGCCTTCTCATCAAGCTAATAATAGAGAGTTGTCCCAAGTTTGTCCCAAGTTCGGATTGAATTGGTAGGTAAGATTCTATACCATTACAAGGCTTTCCCTTTGAGAGAAGATGTTAGCAGATAGCCACACATTTATATAATCTTCCATCACTTCATGTATTGAACAGACATTTAAAACCTCTTGAATTTGCTATACGTGGGTGTCGTAGAATTTTTTCATGTGAAGAAGGGAATACTCTTCAAGGCGGCTATCAAGATATCATGTTGCGCAGCTTAGAGAAATGGGCTTCTTCCACTGAAACTTACAAAAGGAAAATTTACTTTGATGTTTCATGAAATGGAATGGGTATCCAAGAATTTTGATAGGAAATGGAAATAGTCTATCTAGATGGTGGAGTCTAAGAATAATTCCTACTTAGTAGAAGCCGCGAGATCTCTTTGGATATCTTTCTGTTCTTCTTCTTCTTCAAGTAAGGAAATTTGAATATAATTTCAAATGGTTCACCTTTGGATATCGCTTAACCTCATGTTTGCACTCTTCTCATGAAATAGGAAGGGCCTGAAACTACTTGAAACTAGAAGATTCAGAATGACAAGGAGTTGTCAGATGTGTTGAAAGAATGCATCTTAAGGCTGAAACCACCAAGTTACACATAATAAAACGTCAGTAGTGATGAAGTAAAGCTCATGAAAGATATCCCATCAAGTGTGCCAAAATTATTGGAGCAGTGAAGGATACCAAGGTGGCTATAATGTTGTAAGGGAACATATGGAAAAATAATACCTTCAAATATTGTCCTATCGAGCATACCAAAACTATTAGAGCTAAAAATTGTACCCTGACTCTGAAGCATGAAGATCCAAAATTTTGAGGCAAGATGGGACTTGTCTTCAATTCTTGGACTTACGAGCTTAAGACAAACCCCAAGAGAATGTTTATTTCCTCTACTTCCATGGATTAGGAAAACCTGCACAACATAACCTAATTCTTTTTTTAACAACTACTACTACAACTAATCCTATACTAACATTTACAAGGGTCCACGGAGAGATAGATGAAAGAAATAAGGAAAATAAGCAAAGAAGGGCAGTGATAGTGCCAGAAAGAAGATGGAACTTCTCCAATTCCAAATGAGATGGATGCAAGATCACAAGGTTGTGATCATGAGGTATGCACGTAATTCTAATGTAAGAAAGTAAAATAATATGAAATACACGCAAGAGGGTAAAGAACATTCATGACCAAACACATAAAGTATTTAAAGGAAAGAAATAAACCATGCACTTGCATTTAGTTGAATCTATTATGATTTTCCATGCAAAGATTCGAGGCCATAAATATCTCCATTTATGAGTTACAGAGGTCAAAAGAATGAAATTTCAATTTTCATAGGGAAGAGATCAAGTATTGCTATTAAGGAATAAAATGGGAGAGGAAACCTTACAAAGTACATGCAAGAAACTTATATTTATAACAACTTGTGGAAAGGAGAAATAAAGTGAAGAGAAGAGAGAAAGAACCCCAATGATAGAATCCGGCCTCCTGAAAATGTGTTAAATAAGCACGAGCACCATCACTTCTTATAGGGTTTTATGCTTATAGTATAGGCATGGGTGCCCTCAGATGAAAGCCAACAACCACATCATGAAACTTTGATTCTATCACATGCCATCAAACTGTGCAGAAGGATGCCATAATTTATTAAATTTTAGTGGTTGGGGTGGTTGGTACTCTGGTTCAGAGTATAGCATGGCTTTGAAATATTTCGCAGTTATTTTCCTTTTTCAAGACCTCCGTGACTTTTGACCTGGTGACCATTTTATTTGCTGTGCAGATTTAAAAAACCCAAAGAAAACTTCATATAGAAAACCCACAAAACACTAAGTTAGTGTTCCACAACTTTTGAACTTATTTTATCACAATGTTTGTTCCACTTCCGTGTGACCCTCTAAACTTGTTCCTTTGCATCGCAAGTTCTCCCAAGCATAACCCATCCTTTACTTGCGGAATTGACCAAATCCTCAAAACACCATTTTTCATGTCGTGAAGGTTAACTACCCTCTCCGTTATTCCATAGATTTTGAAGTTATCCAATTTATATGACTCTCCATGGATATGCAACTCCGCAGAGCTCTGTCTTGACCTCAACTTGCAAGGGACTAATTTTTTTAGTGCTATAGAGGTCTAACAACTTCTATAGAATACTATTTTTTCCAAAATGCATCCAAGTCCCGCAACTTCTCATCCATTTGTTTCGAAAGTAGGGAGAACCCACAAAACATTAAGTTCTTGAATTCCACTTGAGACTAAATCATTGTTCCTCATATTTTCCTGAGAAAAATATGATTAAGTCCATTTTGATGAGTCATTTAAAATTACATGGGGTTTAATTTGGAAAACATAACTGAGTTTAAGAAAAGGGAATGTCATTGGATGAGAATGCCTGAAATTTTTTATTACTATATATTGTGTGTGTAATGACTTGAGAAAAGGTTTGTTAAGGTTGTTGGGGGTGGGTCTATGCAGAAACATTTGCAACTATAGAAAAACAAATCCAAAACATGAAAATATAGATCTAACAATCCCCACAAAATCCACAGCAGTGGAAGTATAAACAAGAATAATCCAAATCACACAAAAGTACACACACGTAACACAACATGTACCATTGCTCACCTACTGTGGGCTATGTCCACCAAAGATAAATATCTCATATATATAATATAACAAGAGATTACAAACATCCTCTTCTGCACAAGAAACCATGTATCTCTATAAGAGTATCTCTTTTTCCCAGATCTCAAATCAGATCTTCCTGAGTACACTAAACCGTGCCTCCATACCACCACTTGTGTCTCCTCTATATCTCTAACCGGATCTACATGAGTGCACTACAACTGTGCCTCTAAAACACCACAAGATATCACATACCTGAAGGTACCTTGTATCTTCCATTGTGTAACCAAGCTCTCACTGTACTGTGAATCTGTAAACAAGACCTCTAGAAGGGTCTACCAATGTGCAATCGTAACCATGCACCAATAAATAAGTCTCTCCCCATCATAACTACATAAACATGTACAAGCACGAAGATAACTTCCTCTATAATACTTGATTCCTATGGATCAACAATACATCATGATCTCATGGATCTGTAATACAAGATCTCACAACATGTGGATCTACAAGAATGAGTAATAAAAAGATCTCACAACAACTCGTGGATATAACAAGAATAAACACTAAGTGCTTTGCATACTATGTAAGCCATTACATGAGACTAAATAATACAAAGGAAATATAGTAGAAGATAATATAGTCTTCTCACCAACATTATACATGCACTTTCCTTCTGTTCAGCTTCTCCCTATGAAAGCTCCTGTCTTCATGCAATCTACTTTTTCTTTTTCTTCTTCTTCTTCATCCTTTCAACCAAGGATTATGCTCTTCTTCACATCTTACACCTTTAACCATAGTTTTCTAACCTATATAAGCCTAGACAAACTTAGGGCATAATAGTCATGTAATTACATCCAATAGATTTGCTTTAAAACAAAAGATGTATTAAATCCCATGACTTGTAAATAAAACACTATTGCACAAGTAATCGATATCGGTTACTGCCTGACCAATGCAAGTTATTGCCTGACCGATGCTGGTTACTTTCTAACCCATGCTGGTTGATAACTGACCGATGCCGGTCACTGCCTGAACGATGCCGGTTATTGTGTAACCCAATCACTTTGTAATTCATGCTCTAGTGAAGCTATTTAGCTCCACAACCTAACAAAGGTAGCATTTCATACCTTTCTTAAATTATTTTCAACATTTTCTTGGTGAGAGGTCCATTTTCTTAAATGAAATGTATTTTTCAAGGTATTATAAGATCGAGAAGAGTGATAAGAGAAACATGGATCTATGAGAGAGTAATGTTGTCATAAAAATGGGAAGTAAATAACATAGTATTGTGTTTTCTCAAGTTTACATAGTTTACAAACTGAGGAAGTGACTTCTAAGAAGGCATATTGGGAGAAAAAAGTCAAAATATATGATCAATAATTAAGGATGGTTATTTAAGATTTAGTAGGCATTGGGGTAAGAAAATTTCACTATAAATTCATTAAAAAGTCAAAAATTTCTAGTGAACTATCTTATAATCTATTTTTGCATAGTTTGAAGCAAGTTTCAATGCATTTAATGGTGTTTTGTGCAAGAAGAGCATAAAAGGGTGTTATAAAATGGTAAGGGGGAATTTTTAGATGGAATTTAAATGGTTTAAAAGGATATAAAACAAGGAAAACATAAAACAAACCAAAAGAGGGAGCTCATTTCCCTGTCACAGTGTGCTAAACCCTAGGTTAGGGTTTAAGAGAGTACAAAGGTGATTACTGGAGTTCTAACCTTTGAAAATTCATGAAACTTTATTAGAATATTTATAGGGACATAATAAACGTGTTTACAAAATTTGAGAAATTTATGGGTGTCCAAGGTGACCAAAATCCAAAACATCAATCCTAAACCATGTTAAATCAACTCTAAAACCTAAATTTTAGAGAGACATTGCTACAAGAGGAAAATATCATAAATATAATTCATAGGGAAGGTGTAACAAGGTTAAAAGGAATACATGTAAGTGGTTAGAGGAAAAAATAATGTTTTTGAATTTATAAACTTCATTGATCAATAATTTTCATGCTTTAGGACAATCAAGAAACCCCCATTTTTTAGTCTCTTGTGCAAGGTGAACATTGAATAAGAAGAATAAGGTATTTGAAATGTTTGATGGGATGAAATAAACATGTGGAAGATGATCCAAATGTGAAAGAATCATTACGATCATGATAAAGGAAAAAATAGAGTACAATCCCTTAAGAGTTGATATTAATCCTTTAGTATCATAACATCATGTTGTCCTCTAAGAGGTGGTTTATTGAGAAGAGTGAAGGTGATTATAAAGTAGAGAGTGACATCAATTTTGGTATCAAAGTGGGAGTATCCTGTTGAGAAGTACAAAAAGAAATAAATATTATAAGAAAGTTCTGATTAATAATCAAAGGAAATAAAGAGACTTGAGAAGATTGACAAATAGTTGGTTGCATGTGAGAATCCCTATAGCCCATTGGGGATTGAGAGAGTGAGAATAAGTGTAAGAAGAAGCTCAAGAAGAAAATTACAAGGTGGAAAATACTTGGAGGTACCAAAAGACAAGGAAAGAAAATGAAGGAGCTTAGGAGAGGTATCAAGAAAGAAGAAAGGTGAGACATTCTTGTTAGAAGTAAAGGCACATTGAGGCCTATAAAGAGAGAAAGATGAGAAGAAAGAGTACATTGAGACTCAAATGAAGATATGAGAGAAGAAAAAATAAGAAGATGAATGGCTTAGTTTAACTGGAATGCAACAACAAGATGAGGGAACATACAAAAAAGAAAGAGTTGATTAGTGAAGAGAAAATAACAGAGTTAAAGAGGATGGGAGAGAAGGTAAGGATGTTGATGGAAAACATGCAAGAGGAAGAAAGCCAAGGATATGGCTAGAAGATGAGAAAGAAGGTGAAGTGGCCTATAGAGCTACTAGTGGAAAGAAGAATAAGTCATGTACATAAGCAAGAAGAAGGTGATCAACATCTTGAGATAGATGAAATAGTCATGGACGAGGATACAACGTGACATCGGGAGAAGAAGAAGAATGTCTCATTGAAGGCATAAGAGAATAAGTTTACCGAGAATGATAAGAAAGGAGGTTTCAAGGAGCATCTCAAGGGGCACTATGTCCTCGAAATTTTCTTTCTAATGTTACAGTTGATTATGTGTATATAGGTTTACAAGTTTATGAATAAGATTCAAACATCCTCATTCTAGAGGATCAATAGATTAGAAAAAAAGAGGTGATTTTGACCAAGAAGCTAGTAGAAAAAGAGGAAAAATAAGGAGAAGACATAATGCAAGGTGTAACACTTGGAGAGAGAACAAGAAGATAACCTAAAATGGTGTTAGAAGGCATAAATCAGATAGAGATACAACATGTAGAAGTTCCTAACTTGGCACATGATGAATATCAATTCAAAGAGTATGTTATAGCATCAAATAAACATGGAGGAAAATATCAAGAAGATACATCCCTTAGAGAACTTGTAAGAGGTGAAATGGATATAAGAAAAGAGGAAGAAAATATCAAGAGAGCTCAATACTACTTTAAGAAAGTGGAGAAAGAAGGGAACAACCATGAAATGCAAGAAAACAATGAGGAAGAGCCGATATGGAAGTTAATAATACAATGAAAAACATCATTGGATCTCATAGGAAATGAGGAAGACATTAATAAGGAAGAAGCTAAGATATTAGAGCTCTTGGACCAAGAATATGATGTAAAAAAGAATGAGAAATCCTTAGAGAGAAAGCATTGTGGAGAAGAGTGCATTGAAGAGCACCAAGATGAGGAGAAATGGATGAGATTTATGAAGAAAAAACCAAAAATGAAGACCTTCATATCTAAAATTTCATTTAAAATATCAGAAGTAGTAGATGGTTGCATTGGAGTTGTATAATGAAATCTAATAAACTCATAGACTATAGTGGAGGATGGAAGAAGGAAGAAAATTAAGACAAGAAAGAGATAACAGAAGGAAGATGATACAAAATCAAATATGGAGATAAAGAGTTGAAAAATAATGAATATTATAAAGATATGAGTAGAGACAGGATGCAAACTCAAAGATAGGAAGAAAAGGAAAATAGTTCAGTTTGAGCTGGAGCTCAAATTTTTCTCCCACCTCAGGAGTCTTATGCAGGAACATCTAGGAGTTTTGGTGTGTCTAGGATTTTTTTTGGTTTGAATAGGTTTATAATGTCATTTAAGGTCTACTAGAATGGGTACTAACCCATGGTTTCTCTCTATTAATGTAGAAATCCTTCAAAACGGATTTTCCCTCCAAAAGGCTTAATTTAAAAATTTGAATTTTGTTGTAGTATTAAAGTGGTGCATCTCCATTTAGGTATTATGTTGATTCATGATATTTCATGGATAGTTTAGGGAGGAAAATTATATGATGATCAGGTGTTTGATAAACCCCCATAATGCTTCCACACATGTAAATAGAGTTACCACCCCAGTTAAGGAGTAGTAACTTGTTGTAACTACCAAGAAACATTGACATATAGGGATTATTAAAATGGAGAAGTAGAGGAAGAGTGAATGCGTAATGTGAGGGGAATATATGAAGGAAAAGGATCCCTAGAAGAAGGTAAAATTGGTAAATTTACTATGAGTGCAACTAAAAGGTAGCTGTAGCACTTTGTATCTTGAAGGAAAAGTTATAATATAGAAGCAAGTTTACACTTTCTGTATGTTTTCTTGATGCAATGGATTGAGTTTAAGAAAAAATAATGTAATTGGATGAGAATTCATGATATTTTTAATTACTATATATATATATATATGTATGTATGTATGTATGTATGTATGTATGTATGTAGATATACACACACACACACACACACACACACACACACACACTTGTGTGTGTGTGTGTGTGTGTGTGTGTGTGTGTGTGTGTGTGTATATATATATATGTATATTGTGTGTGTGTGTGTGTGTGTGTGTGTGTGTGTGTGTGTGTGTGTTGTGTGTGTGTGTGTGTGTGTGTGTGTGTGTGTGTGTGTGTGTGTGTGTGTGTGAGTGTGTGTGTGTGTGTGTGTGTGTGTGTGTGTGTGTGTGTGTGTGTGTGTGTGTGTGTGTGTGTGTGTGTGTGTGTGTGTGTGTGTGTGTGTGTGTGTGTGTGTGTGTGTGTGTGTGTGTGTGTGTGTGTGTGTGTGTGTGTGTGTGTGTGTGTGTGTTGTGTGTGTGTGTGTGTGTGTGTGTGTGTGTGTGTGTGTGTGTGTGTGTGTGTGTGTGTGTGTGTGTGTGTGTGTGTGTGTGTGTGTGTGTGTGTGTGTGTGTGTGTGTGTGTGTGTGTAATGACTTGAGTACATGCTTGTTAAGGCAACATTTCATACCTTTCTTGAAGGATTTTCAACATTTTCTTAAGTAGAGGTCTATTTTCTTGAATGAAATATCTTTTGTAGGGTCTTATAAGATCAAGAAGAGTACTGAGATAAATAATGGATCCGTAAGATATTAATTTTGGCATGAAAATTGGAGTTAAATAACATAGTATCATGTTTTCAAAATTTTGCATAGTTTATAAGTTGAGGAAGTGACTTCTAAGAAGCCATATTGGGAGAAAATAATCAAAGGATATTATTAAGATGGAAGAAGGAGGGTCCTTGAAAATTTCTCAAGTATTTGGGTAAGATAATTTCAATATATTTATAAAAAAATCAAAATTTCTAGTGTATTGTTATATATTTTGTATTTCAATAGTTTAAAGCAAGTTTCAATGCATTTATTAGTGTTTTGTGCAAGAAGAGCATAGAAGGGTGTTAGAGGATGGTAAGGAGGAATTTTTAGATGGATTTTGAAGGGTTTAAAAGGACCTAAAAAATAATAAAACACAAAATAAACAAAAAGAGGGAGCTCACTACCCTGTCACAGTCTGTCAAACCCTAGGTTAAGGTTTAAGAGAGTAAAAAAGGTGATTACAGGAGTTCTAGCCAATGAAAATTCATGAAATTTTAAGATAAGATTTATAAGGAAATAATAAAGGTGTTTTAAAATTTGATACATTTATGAGGTGTATATGGTAACCAAACTCCATAATCTCAGTCCTAAACCCTTTTCAAAACAACCCAAAGACCCTGTTTTGGAGAGACATTGCTACAAGGAGGCAAAGATAAAATTTGGAATTAATTGGAGAGGTGTAATAAGGTTAAAAAAGGTATGAAAATGGTTATAGGTAACAATAAAGTGTTTGAATTTATAAAATTCATTGATCAAGAATCTTCCATTTTTAGATTCTTTTGTGCAAGGTGAACCTTGAACTATAAGAAGAAGATATTTGAAGGATTTTATGAGATGAAATAGGAATATGGAAGATGAAACGAATGTGAAAAAACCATTATGATCATGATAAATGAATAAAAACCTAATATATCCCCTTAATACTTGAAATCAATCCTTTGGTATCATAACATCATGTTGTACTGTAAGAGGTGGTTCATTGAGAAGAGTGAGGGTATCTAGAAATTAGAGAGTGGAATCACATATTCTTACTCAATAGTATGAAACACGTGTAAATCATGGGGGAAATCATTCTCTTTTATACCTTGTGTCTATATACTCAAATATTGGGCCTAGATCCATCTGTAGCAGTGCATGGTCCATGGGGTTATGGAAAGTTTTAAATAAATTAAGTTCTGTGTAGCCAGTCTTTCTTTTCCTTATTATAAAAGAGGAAGATATTAGGGTTACTTAGAACTTTGATACACGGTCTTATTCCCTCATAGGGTGCATTGGCACATATTATTTCTTCCATTCAGTGTTACGTTGCATGTACATAATACTCCTACTTATCCTTCAACACAATTGGGGATTGATCACCACCAATCCTTCAACAAAGTTTGGAAACAATAATCAAAATATCCAAATCTCCAACTGCAAGCAAGGAATGGGAAGCTCTTCCCTTCACAAATCAAACATGTGTACTCTTTCCATGTATTACATATTTCTTTTTTTCACTTTATGTAAGTTCAAATTCTATAGTTACTATTGAATCAAAAGTCAATTATCTACTATGGAAATTAACTACACTTTGTTTTGCAGAATTCAACATGGAGCGTTCCAACACAAACATATCCGGAAAATAAAAACTCCATGAAAAGACAAAGTGTTTCTATACACTTAGGTATTTTTTCCTTTAAGCATGCAATTTTTATTTCATACTTAAAGGGGGGGAAAATGTAGACACTCAAAATTTACAATTTACCCTTTTGACACTACTTATTGTAATTATGTTTCTTGGCTAAAACAAAAACCTATATCTTATCTCCACCCAATTTAGGTTGCCTTATTTTGCCTAAATTTTTCAATTTCATATAGCCATGTGTCATTTTTTATTATTAATACCATACAAGACTAATGCTAAAAATCTATGTTCTAATATGCAACTCTTATATTGCATCTTCTATTTTCCTTTCCAAAACCATACAATAAGGTCAAGATATATAGTAAAATCTTGACCAATATGTATGATCTTGACCTAGCCTAATTTCCAACTATGCTTTTGATGCACTATAACTTGTTTTTTTCCTTTTATTCTCTTGGATTAGCATTATCATATTAAATTACATTCAAAACCCTATATAATCATGTTAAATTCACCCCATTTCGTAACCTAATAATCATATGGAATTTTGTTGACATACTCTCTTACAAAATTCACAAAAGGAACTCAAGGCTCTCTAAATATCCTTAAATCTGATGCACATCAATTATGGCAGCCACTACTATAGTTCTAAAGAACTCAATTATGTCAAGGAATCTAGCTTCCCTCACATCCAAACACACCAAGTTCCTATCTCCAAGTCTTAGCAAGAGCACACTATGATAAAGCATGATCAAAGGGGTTCAATTTTCTAGCTAACTAAATCCATATATATATCACATGCTAAGTGGAGAACTAAGTGTGGTTTGAGGCCTCTTTGAAGTTGTGCTGACATAGGAATTGCACGGGGTGCACCCAACCCAAACACTAACATTCTTGCAAGGTCTCCTACTTGTGGTTAATGTTTTTGAGTAATTCAATTGGTTGCTAATGATATCATGACTTTCCAACAACTATGGTTTGGCACCGAAGCACATTTATAGGCCATTGAAGGACCCATAAAGTTGTAGAACCTAATTTTTAAGGTGTACAAGACTATAAAGAAGGGAAAAAACCAGATTATACATCTTGACCAGACGTACAGTCTTGCACCAGGAGATTTCTAGATCACATTTTTAGTAGAGAAGCTTTTCCAAGCTTTGCACTTCCAGTTTTTTAATATTTTCTTCCTAGATTCTTCCTATACTGATGTATATAGTTAAGTATATCTCTATATTGTGTATTTTGAAATTATATTAATTTATTGAAAGAATCAATGCGTTATTATGATTTTATACAATTAATTTATTAGAATAGCTTCTAGCCTCTAGGATTTACATTCCTTTTAATTTGTTGTGTATTTCATAACAAAACTAATTAACCTAAAAAGGGTGTAAACACTAAGTTCACAATTTATAAGAATTCTCTACTTAGCCTTACAAGAGATTATATGAATAAGTGAAACCAAACCTTCTTACTTTTCTTATATTGTTAGGTCCATAATAGTGAGAAAATTATTAACTTTAGGAATGATGCATTTCTTTCATAATATATTATTGATCAACGTGGTTCATTGCACATTCAAGTTACAATTAATAACAATGATAAAAATAGTTTTTGTTGAAAATTGTTCAAGAATCAAATTTGTAGTGTGTCATATTTTTTCAACTAGGCATTGGATTCACTTGCAAATTTGGATATAATAATTAAGGGGTTTTCCATAGCTCTTAGGGCAATAAAATTTTATATATCACTTAGGTCTATTTAGTAAAAAATTAGCCAAG
Source organism: Taxus chinensis (assembly GCA_019776745.2). NCBI lineage: Eukaryota > Viridiplantae > Streptophyta > Pinopsida > Cupressales > Taxaceae > Taxus > Taxus chinensis. The sequence continues at coordinate 341,914,006 of CM034146.1, forward strand.
AATTAAATTATTTTCATATATGAGATGAAGATTTTCCATTCAATCTATGGATTTTTTTTAATTCCTAAATTATCCTAGAAAATTAAGATTCTATGATGGGATTTTCTAGGATTATATATAAATTTACATGACCATTTCATTAATGTTTACCCTACCTCAATCTCGGTGACACCGCTTAAGGAATTTACTTAGGGAAATCAAAATTTCAATATCATGTAAAGAGAAATTAGTTGTAAGTGTGAAATATAACGTATATACATAGGCCCCAAGAGGGTATCATCATGAATCACAATAATATAATGTTATATGGTCTTTGAAAAAAGAATATGTAACACAAAAACTAAAATGAAATGATTGTAAATGAAGTAATAATGAGTGATAAAAATATGAACAACTAAATGAAATTTTCTTACCTCAACATACCTTTTTGTGAAAGTGAATGCATGTTACCTCTCGTCTCAAGTGTGAAGGGCATAAATCTATGGAAAAACATGTTGTACCTAAACTTGATTCTAGGTAAAAATTTAGAACACCCACGTCAAATTGATATGATTTGAGCAATTTTATCTAAGGGAATAATAAAATTTTGAAATCTCATTCAAAATTTAATCAAAAACTTGCTCTAAGTGAATGGATGAATTTTCTTTAAAGTCTAACTATATAACAATTGAGAAAATCTGTGTACTTGGTAGTTTTGACTAATTTTGGAGTTGAAAATATTGAATTGTATATATCAATTTCTTTTATAGTCAAAATGAACAAGGTGAATATTTGGATTTCTTTTGTATTTTGAATCCCGACATTGAGGTTTTAAATTTATGAGAGTCTAGATTCATGCATCAGGATTATCAATTGCCTATATAAGCAAAAGTTCTACATCATAGTTTTGGCATGCTCCATGATGAAACCTACAACATAGAGTGCAGTTAATGTATATGATATAAACTAAACTTAACTCAAAACATAGATAATGCATGTAAATTTTAACTTTGCATAAAAGTAAGCAAAGAGAAGGAATACACATGTTTATTTTGTGGAGGAAGGAGCTCCCATTCATGTCGTGCCTTGGAGACTTGGAGTTACTGTGGAGACTTCATAGGCTTAGGGGCGATCAATCCCCAATTTTGTGCCATAAGAGAGACTAGAGTGTTGGGTATAACTGAATACCAAAGATTTTGACGAGAGGATCCAAGTTTCCCCCTTTTGAAGGTGTGTAGATAGGAATGATTTAGATTACAAAGAACTTAACTATTTTGACAACTTTGTCATTTGGTATTTGGTGAGAGAAGATAAACTATCAGTTTACAAATAACTTATTTTCTTTGATGCTTTCCACTAAACCCACATACCACACAACTGCATATGGATCTAGGCCCAATTTGTTTTCCAAATTGAATAAATGTGAACCATAGAAGGATTGAACATTTCCATGCCCCCATAAGGTGTTATGCCACTGAAACTAATTGTGTATATTATGAAAAATCATAGGGGAGAAGAGAGCTCATGCCCCCAGACCCTATTTCTATATCTAAATTTGAGTTGTGTAGTTAAGAAAGGATGAAGTAATCATAGCCCATATATCATGTTTTTTACTATGTTATATGTATATGAAATTATATGAAAATCCTATAAATAGCTGACCGAATTTGATATAATTGAAAAATACAAAGATTTTCTCCCCTATTTGAGAACATCCATCATGGTCAAGATTGTACCATGGTCTTAACTTTATTATACGACTTTGAACTTGTTTAAATTCTACCACATATTAGTATTTGTGATATTTTTTGAGGATCTACACCGTGTAAAAATTTATTCCTATATTTTCTAACATGTCTATAGATGTATAAATATCCCAATGAATTCCCCCTCTTTTGAGGGACGTGTGATAAAAAATTTAAGTGTTTGACTCAAAATAATAGATGTGTACCCATGTATACTAAGTTTGATAATATTTGTAGGATCACATAGAAGGATGGATCGGTGGACACCATTGAGAATCTGTACCTATAAAAGGGGTTTCACATGGTAGAGACCATGGTGAGGAGACAAATAAATATGCAACATGATTATTTTAGTGTTTTAAATGTGTTTTGAAAGAAACTACTTACCAGAAAGGGGATAACATAAGAGATACAAAATAAGGACTCATGAAGAGGCATGTTACACTCAGTGGGTGGAGGGAGCGTAGACCCCAAAAGTATGAGAAGAGATGAAGAATGATAATGTATGATATGCATACAAGTATGGTATGTTTTGTATAAGATCTAGGGATAGTATCAAATAGTAAACCATATTGGAAGCATTACCCTTACCAAAGTACATAGGGGCACACATAATGAAAGGAAACCTATTACTAGAAAATAAGGAATGGCAATCCACATATTCCCCTAGGTATTCGATAATTGATTATTTTTCAATGAATATTTTTTGATCATAGAGAGAATAAAAAAATAAAACAATTAAATAGAATCATGTTCCATAAAAATATATTTTAAAAAATAGTAAACTCAAAGTCACATTTATGCCACGAACTTGTTAACATCTATAAAATACTAACTGATATGAGAAGGATTTTAGAATGATCATTATGATAAGCCTCAAGGATGTCAAGGATAAAGCAAGAAGTAAAATTATAAAAGATAGTAATAGTCAATTCACATAAAGGTTCACTTGGTGTATCAATTTCATCATCATTGATATCAGTATTCCAGTTACTATATTTTTCAAAATGGATTAGTAATGGTACATTAGTACAATTCTTGAGATCTTCCTTCGTGCTCCCCCCATTATGGATGAGATCCATAGTGAGAGATGAATTTATAGGATAAAACTTAAGATTAAGCCAATATGTTTCCATGCATGTAGAGATATATATATCATCATCAACATCATCATTGTTTGTATTTAGATAATCCCATTAAAGTGTAGTAGGTTCCACCCTTACTAGTAACTAATACATGAATAAGATGATCCATATTCGTACTAGAATTAACATCACAAATGATATCATCATTCAAGTCAAAATCCATCCTAATTTGTTGTGGAGAAGTAGAGATATCTGCAGAATCCAAGGTTGTGTTATACCCTGATAAGGTTTGCGTGTGCTCTAAATGTTGTGAGGCCATGCGAAATTGTAAATGTTTTATCGATATTGTTTCCCTTTGTATTTTCATAATACTAGAATGTAATTATTTCACTGAGGGTGGCCCTTCCAAAGGATTCGATTTCATATCATCGTTTGAATAGGTGGATATTGTGGTATATCAAAAATTGTATAAGTTAGTATCACATTATGCTCATTTGATATAGTTTTTGTACCATTAGGTACCCATTGATATTTAGGGATATGAGACTATTACATAATAAAATGTGACGTGTCGACGGAAATAAATCACTTATGTTTAAGATGTTGAATTCTTCATTGTAAAGTATAGAAATCATTTTCATGATGTTCAATAATTCTATGATAATTGCAAAATGGTTGACCTTTTATTTTTTCAAGCTGATAGGAGGGATAATAATGAGGTTTTATAAAATTTTGTACCTTTTGATGTTGCTGTCCTAGTATTTGAGGTTGATATTTTAGAACATATACATTTTTCCTCTATGTAGGAATTTCAATTTGCTTGAATAAGCACATGCATCATGTGTATTTTTTAATCAAATTGCTTTTATTTAGCCTTAGAACTAGATTGATCATGATCTGTAGAGACATAATTGACATGGACATTTGAGGGAGCCTATTGATCTGCTACCCCATCCTTGAGAGATTTGATCTCGGTAATTATAGTTTGAATTTGTTGTTGAAAATGAAATTGCAATGCTTAAATAGATTGCAAGATAACCTTGTAAGTGTTTCCAGTGCTATAACCATATAGTGATGAAGAATCCATATGATATACATCCAACAAGGGTCTTTTGAGATATTTTAATTAGAAGAGTGACATAAACATGAGATGATTGTAGAGAGTAAGGACAATACAACATACAATTTATCATAAAAATATAAAAGATAGATCCCAACAAATTGATTATTGGAGACGAATAAGAGTAATCCGAAAATTAGTAATAAAGGTAGGCCAGAAAGTGATGTTTAGCAAAAAATGACCATAATCAAATTATTAAAATGACAATTTATGAAAATAAATAGTGAAATTAAAAAAAGAGAGGTATTTTTGAATCTGATAATGGGGAAGAAAAACCTCTAAGGAAATGGCAAAAACAGTATATTTTTTTGATTATGTCGTAATTACTAAAAATAGTAATTTTGAATTTTTGATTACTATGCTAAAAATTATGCCAAAAATAGGTTTTCATTTAATATATAAAAAATAAGAAAAATATCTGAGGAATTTGAAAATTTAGACATTATGCTTGAGATATGTGAGGAGAGGTTTTGATAATTAGAAATTCCTAGAAAGAGAGCCAAAGGAAAGGACCAATCATGAAACCCTAGGGAAATTTGTGAAAACAAAATTTAGGGAACGTGACAAATGAAAATTATGTTTTTATACAAATATACAACATATAAATAAAACCCTAGGGAAATTAGGGTTTGGAAAAAGGTGGAAAAATAAATTACGTGTAGGGTTCACCAAATGTTTACACCCTAATTAAATTTTAGAAGGTTATGGGATACACAAAAAATAAGAAGGATGTAAGTGTTAACAACATGTAGACTATTATGATCTAATTAACTTCCAACATCAGTCATTCACAATAGAAATAACACATTCATGCATGTAACAATTGATCATCAATAAGTATTTTCTCAAATACATGAGAGGTGAGAGAAACTTACTTGTACAAGGTAGAACAGGGAGGATAGGGAGATACAAGATGATGGAATAGGAATATCAAAAATATGAAGTGCTTCGATATAATTTATGGAGCTGAAAAATAAACATGAGCAAGACCATACAACTACTATATGGTCCATACATGATTCATATGGTTTTGACCCATAATTGTATGGTATTAGACCCCTTTAATAGTATGTATTTGAACATTCTTATTTTCTCCACTTCTTTAGAAATGGACTTATTTTTATGACACTCTTTCTTGCACAATTTCAAGATGACTTGTAATCACATGCAACAAAGTGGAAACCCTAGATACATGTTGAACCCTTCATCAGAGCATTAGCATAAATAAAGGAGAAAACCTATTTTTGTGGTTGAGACTAGACTACCCTTGATGACCATAATCCTAGCTACTGAACCAATCAAGGTGTTACACTACATTCCCTCCTTGCAGGACCAAGCCTCATGTATTTATCCTAGGTTCTTTGGCAAGTGTTAATAGCTAATCAACTCCCTAGCGGTGCCATAATTTTTCTTAATACCAAGATAATGTGATAAATATATAGTATAAAATGTACCCAACATGGTAGTAGTGTGATGTGGTGTGTCTCACCTATGTGACCTAACCTTTTGTTGCTTTAAACCATTGAACAATGTTTGGAATGATCTTGCTCTTACTAAGTCATGGACCTATGCCATTTGCATGCTTGAAAATGGAGGAAGTTAGACTCTTTGACCTAGTAAAGTGCTTCAGAAATGTAGTAGGTAGTTATCTAAATGATGTACAACTAATATGGGAAGATCTAGGAACCCTTTGAGTGTTTTGGAATGATATTTGCAATAGGAGCTTGTAAGAGTTCCAAGTGAGATATAAAGTGGCATTGAATATCTTATATAGTCTTCCATAGGTGAAATATTCTAATAATTTCAAACATAGGAAGGAAGAATGACCCAAATATGTTATTCAAATTGACAACAGATTTGGTGAGCTTGAAGAGGTAGGATCATACAAGTTTTTAAAGACCAGAATCCACATAGTGACCTAGTTGTATGGTTTTGGAGAACGCGTAAGAACACAAAAGAAAAAGTTTGGACATGAAACATAGGCATTGTTTACTACTTTTACCATATAATATTCCCAGAATTGATGAAAAAGAAGAGTGTAATGATAAACAAGCCATGGGATAGCTAGAGAGATGAACTAATTGGATTTTGAATGTGAGTATTTGTCTTAATAGAGGATCATGATCAAACTTGACATTACACAAGGGAAAGTTACCAAATTTTAGTGTCTACATTATGAAAATGTTAAAAAATTATGGTTTCATACTACCTTCTTCTATGGGGGCATTTAAGGTTGGGGAAAATTCAATTATAGAATGAAAACAAAGGAAAAATAAATAGGAAAAACATAAGCAGAAAAACAACTGTGGCTGAAGATAAATGAGGTGAAAAAGTGTGTAATGGCTACACAACACTATTGAAATAAGTGGTAACTGTTTGTAGAGATAATCAACACAAATTTTTGCAATAGCTATTAGGTAACAACAACAAAATTCTTTCGAGTCTTTAGAAATGGGAATAGGATAGACAACTCTTATTTGCACTACATCATTCTCTAGGGATCTGTCTTATTGTAGACACACCTATAACATATTAAAACAACAATCTTAATATTAAAAGTTCTAAAAGACAAATTATAGGCCATATGAAAGATTTTTTTTAAAATATTAATAATTTATGTGATGTGAGTATCATCCATTTTCTTTTCTTTTTCAATTTTTTTTTAACTATTGTTGTCATGCAAATGTGCAATAAGGGAATTAACGATTTCCGAGCATGACAATTATACCCATGTGTTATTTTTTTCAAGTCTTACCATACCAAGACACCCTGGGTCTGTCCAGTCAATCCAAGTGACCTCCCAATTAATGTTATCTCACCCCCCTAGGTGATTTATGAAAATCCATTCATTAACCCTAGGTGATTTTAGGAGTTCATTAAAAGTTGCAAGCTTCAGGTAGTTGTGAGAAGGGCTATCATTGGCCTTCCCACAACTGGAGAAACCCCATGGAGCAGAGAAGAAAATCCAAAATGGGTGTGGAGGTGATTCAAGGGCCTTGGGAAATCATGGAAGTGATTTAGGATGATTCTGGAAGGACTCGGAGAAGTTGGGGCAGTTTCACTGAAATTAGGGTTCACAGGCCTAGTTAGTGCACATGCTAAAACAACTGCTAAAATTCCAAAGGTGATTCCAGGAGCTTTGGGTGGAGTTAGGAGAAAAAAGTAAACATCACCGGAAATATAATTTCAATCCCTATGATATGGTGAAATTATTTTTTTCACAACACTTTGGCGCATTAGGTTTGTAAGCATTTTTATCATGCATAGGTGGAGTACCAAATCAAAAATCATATTTTCAGGGATCAAATTGGAATAGTAAATACATTATAACCCCATCATTGTATTCAAAAGGCCATTTACAGTCATGATCATATAAAATTTCACCAAAAACGTCCATCAGGAGCTCAAGTTATCATCGTCTCAAGTTGTATTCTTGGAGCGAGTTCGAGAGTTAGTCAAATTTTGGGAGGACACGTGTCATCTCTAGGAGCCTGGCGGGATTTTGTGTCCTTAATGTCCCTCAAGGTCAGGGAGATCAACCATGGAAAAATTTTTGCAGCCCCCATATGACATTTGGATCCTCATGCAACCTCCAGGATTGCTAGTTTAGCCCTCGAGTGCTTGTGGGAGCTCAAATTCCCTAACGTCGGATCTCCACCACGTGTCTGCTACAGGAGCGCCATGAAATTTTATGTCCCTCATGTCCCTCATAGGTCAAGGACATAAAACCTTGAAAAATGTGCCTAGCCCCCTAAGGGAGACTTTTGGTCTCCCATATGACCCGCTTCCAACCCCTCAGTGCTTTAAAGCTGATTTTCTTGCTTTCATTCCCTGCTGTCAGATCCTCGCCACGTGTCATCACCTTTCTCACCATGGAATTTGATGTACCTCACATCCATCACATGTCAGGGACATTAAACCTTGAAAAATTCACCCATATCCCTTCTCAGCTAAATTTTAAAATTTGAAATATGTACCTGCTTCCCACTTCTAACTTCTAACATTCCCGTGCACAACCATATCTACACTCTCTCTCTGTAACTTCATACCATCACACTGCCATTGCCAAAGATTAAACCAGATCCAACAAGGCATAAAAATACCTTTCCCATGGCTATATTCAGGTCTCAGAAGGAGGTTTGAGAAAACAAGGAAGAAGAAGTGAAGAACGAAGAGAAGAAAACAATGAAAATCTCCATTGCAGTGAAACAAAGATTCATAGAAATCTTGCAAACCAGTGCACAAAAAAAACACACCATTTTTTACTGTTACTTCCTCTCTCAAAAACCATCAGAAACAAACCTTCAATCCCTCCTTGTGCTGTATAGAACATTCATAGTGAAGAAATCTTCTTTCTGGCCCGACGAAGAAAAAGTTGGATTTCCCGTCAAACCGGTTGTTGGATTGAAACAAAATTTCACTTGAAGCATAAGAAGAAAAAACCCATATCAAATATATATATATTCTTTCACAAATAGAGGAGAAAACCATACCTACAATTTTTGAGGTCCATTAATGGTTGTCGTATCCAGAAGCACTGTCAAGTCGAAAAATTGAAATTTTAAAATCTCATAGACTATTAAACGGGTAGGTCTAAAATTTCATAGGGGTGATATTGGGAAAAACCCATATCGAAAAACTTCGTTCCACGTCAATTTGACCTCCAGAAGCCCACTTTCTAAACATCTTCTATATAGGGGACTGCTAGTTTAGGAAATCCCTCAATAGAAGAACTTGTGAAGGAGACAGAGACATTAAAGATGCACTGCAGCTGAGAATTCTTTAAAACGGGCATTTTGGCACTTACTAAAAATAGTAAGTGGTCCCACGAGCACCTGCTAAAAATAGAAATTTGATCCAGAAGGAGAGAGGAATGAAGGGAGAAGGGGAAATTAGAGTCGCAACATTCAGTTGAGGTTTGAGGGAGTTGCTTTTTCACACATACTAAAAATAGTAAGTTGTTATTTCTAAGGAAAACATGAAGTAGAAGTGGATAGGACAGAAGTTGGCACAACCCTTCACCTGTCAGTACAAGATAGAAGACAATGATGTCTTGTACATGGACCTGAATGACCTTAGAACTCACATGGAAGCCAAGGACCAAAAGAAGATTGAAGATCATATATCCACAAGTGGCTTGTTTGCTACAGTGGGACACCCAGTGTCTATGCAAAGTATTGAGTTGGTCCTATCCTGCTCTCAACACTATGAGCCTAAAAAATGAACCATCTGACCTGATAATGGTACAACAATGGTGGTCATTAGCCCTAGAACTATTTCAATTTCACTGCATATACTGACATCACCCAGTATGGTCATCCTCTCAAAGGACAGAGCCTTACATGATTGGAAAACGATGGATGCCTATGTACAAGGGGTTACAATTGGTTCATGGTTGAAAATAGGAAGAAATCCCTCAAGGATTCCCAAGAACCTTCCAAGGTGTGAGTTCTGAGAAGGATATTCATATGCCATCACTCTCCTTAGTAGAGTTATAGGCGAAGAAATCACAAGAGACTTCCAAGACTGGATGGGTCTTTTCATCTTGACGTTGATAGAAGGAAAACAAAGAATTGACTGGGGAGAGATTATCAACGAAAACCTTCATCTGCAACTACTCCAAGTACCCATGATGAAGAAGTTCCACATGAATTCTTACTTGGTCTATATCCTCACTAGCTCAAGATCGTTCAAAGGATTGGCTCTCACGCAAAACATTGCTTCCAAGGTTCCTATGTTCGAGAAACTCCCAAAATTGGTGATGGAGGAAAGCCATAGGCATTTCACTTGTGTGAATGAAAAGTTCAAAATGTATGTGGTCCGAAGCTTAGAAGGGGACTTGGAAGCTAGAATTTCGTCACAAGCGGCATCCTTGATCAAAAAGTATGGCTCCTATTTCATACAATTCTCGACTTTCTCCTACCTGCGAGTTGTTGGCTTCGATCAAGCTCTACTAAGGCTGCCTAAGTACCTTAGTGACCAAATTGTATTGTTTGAGCTCTACAGACAAATCATTCAAGTGAATAACAAGCTTATACGTAGGAGAAATAAGTTGATTCCATTTCCTATCTCTCTCAGGGTATTCAAGTGCAAGAGCTCAAATGACACATCTCATCTAGAGGTCACTTTCACTCATTTGACTTTGCATTCCTAGATTTCCAGGCCTAATTTTGACATCCAAGAAAATCCAAAATCTTTCAATGTCCCATAATTACAACATGAGCCACAATTCGAGGACTACTGGGCCAATTATGCTGATGAATTTGAAGTGCATGAAAAGGACCACATGAGGATGACAATCAGTGAGATGAGGAAATTCAAGTTCTCCTAGTATGAAGATATTTTGCATGATGATAGGACAGAGATGTATGATCCTGAGTACATGATAGTCAAGATGTCCCCTTTACCTCCAATCAATTGGTATGTTCATGAATCAGGGGATATATTAGAGCAGACTGAGAAGGTGGTGAGGAGAATGAGAAATTATTTTGAAAAGAAGAGAACTATGATAATCTAGTCACGAGGAATTCCCCCAAGTTAGAAGCAAGCCTCCCATCAGTCATCTTCAAAAGTCATAGAGGTGACTACCAGTTCTAAACACTCTGGAGCAAGTTTGAAAAGGAAGGCCATGGAATTGGAAGCTTCTCCTCACAAGAAGATGCCAAAGAAAGACAAGGTAGAAGAAGACTCATTTGAGTCACTGTGAGAGGAAGATTTGATCGTAGAAATACGGGAAGAAAATCCAATGGCTGAGACACAAGTGGAGGAAGAAGACATGGTCCAAGACCTAGTCTTCAAGCCACCACAGGAGGTCCCATCTCTTGTTAACAACCATACTTCTCTCATTCAATATTTGCCTCTCCCTCAAGAATAGTTAATTTCTGGTGGACCTAGCATTGAGCTTGAATGTGATGAGATGTTTCCTTGGATGCAATAAATAATCATCCCTAACACCCACACTATGCAGCAAGTGGCATCCCCTGATCTATCAACGCTTGTCTCATTGGCCAAATAAAAAAATAAAGAAAGCTCACACATACAACCTCACGGTTTAATAGTGGAGAAACGGGTAACCAATACATCGAAGTAGCTCAGCCCAAGGTAATCAAGCTAGTGGATGAGATGACACCATCTAACTATGAGATGAGCACAATCCAACTAGGATTGGAAACTCATGAAGGAGATTTGCACATGTATCAACAATCTTCCACTCGCATGGTGGCAAGGAATAAGGAGTATAAGAAGAAGATTGATGAACTAAAAGAGCATGTGTGAACTCTTTCATTCTATGTGCACCATCTAGTTGATCCTAATGCCACAACAATTCCCAATGAGGAAGTTGTGCCCATTAGTAGCTTCAATCCATAATCCATCAGGAGGATGCACAAGTTCAAAATACAGGAGTGAGCGAATAATGAATGGATAACTCAATTTCTGAAAAAGGGAAGTCAGTGCTCCAAGAAGCAGTCAAACTCTTTGCTTACATGTGTGTGACAAAAAATAGGACATGGACACTCAAAGAGGACTTGGAGAAAGAAAGGGAATATTGGGAACCTTTAGGCCCAATAATAGCTGAAATGAGTAACACTCATCGCCACGAATTGATCTACAGGAAGATATTTGAAACTCCCTTAGAGGATTTATCACATGTATAGGTGAGGGCCTTAGCAATCAGGTTTGAGGAAATCAATCGGTCCATCACAGAGCTAGAGGAAAAAGAGGAACAAGCATACAAATTGTAGGATAGTGTAAATCGGAAAACTCATAAACTTGGAGTACCTGAAATGGGTGAGGATACAACTGCTGATGACTTGATTGGTCCATTTGAAGAATACGTCAAGAAAAAGGTAGGAAACCCATCGTCTTTCACAAAGGATACCCTCGACTTCCTCTCAGAGATTTGGGCCTCTATTACACTTTTCACAGAGAAACATTCATCATGGTTTGGGAAGTGCAAAGACATCAATAGTGTGGTTGATGGATGGACAGATACCTTAGGTTGCATTCACATTCCTCACGACGAAAAAGTGGAACTTGCAACATCTCATTTCAGTAAAGGGTTTGGAGGAATATATGCCTTTTTAGGAGCGTGAAGTGGAAACCAATTAGGGAACGAGATCAAATCCACTGTAGCAGCTTATTCTTCTGCATAATTCTTCTTCTTTCTCTTTTCTTCTTCTTCATCTTCTTTCTCTCTCTCTCTCTTCTCTTCTCACCCAGTGCTCTCTCTCATCAATGTTATCTTTTTGTGTTTACACTTTTTAACATTACTTTAAGTGACTTTAGAAACATAATGTAAACTTTAAGTCACCTTGATTTTATAAAAGGGACTTAAATATTTAAGTGGAATATGAACAGTCTAAAGTCAAATTAAAGTATTTGAAAAGTCACCGGGAAGATGAAGAGTTTCCTTCTCTTCTATAAATTGTAACAAGCTCCTCATTTGTGCTTCTTCTGAGAAAACTTCTTATACTTCTTAGACATTGGAGCTATTTTTTGTGAATTCATGAGAGAGATATCCTTGTGAAGAGAGCAAATAAATAGAAAAATTATTCCATTTTACCTACTCAAAAATGTATTCTATTTCTATGTTATGTACAATTTCTGCTTGAGCTTCAATAAAGGAAGAAGAAATTTTAGCCTTTTTTGACTAAGGAGTTTAGTGGTACTTTATGCTCATTAAATGCTATTTGGTCTTCTTGTTGTTACGCAAATTTGATTTCTTCTAAATTCAAGTGCATGTAATGAAATTTCTAGTTGGTGTATGTAAGTCTCTGATTTTTTACTTGCAACATTAGTTTCTCTTTCTAACTTTCTCACTCCCTTTCCCGCTTTCCTAGCAAATTTCTCTCTTGCAGATATATGCAAGATTTTGCTGCAGGGTTAGTGGAGTGCCCCTGTTAGATCCCCGACCAAAAGGCCACCATGATAAAACTCACTTTTTACTCACACATGCACGTACGACAGCTCCACCAGTTAAATAGAGGGACTTAGACTCCCATAGCGTTGGCAAGATAACCGTCAATTTGTCCCTGACAAATTTTCTTGCCAACAACTATATTTAAGGAGACAACTAAATGAATTTACACAAGACAAGCCAAACAAAAATTTATAAATAGATTAACAAGACTATAGTAAATAAAAACGAGGCCATGAAATGGTATATCCTAGAAAAGGGAGTGTGAAAGTGAGGAACAAAAATGAACTAAATATTAATAGTTGCAGTGTTAGTTTTTTTATTGACTGCATTATGCATTATTTGTTGATTGATATTGGTGGGAAATCAATAAATGAAATAACAATAATAATTGTATTGTCGGTAAATCAATTCATAAGAAAATAACTAGTTCCATTGATTCGAGTAAGTTTAAGATTGTTCATGTGGCACCTTTGAAAGCACTGGTGACTCATTGTCATCATTTGATTTGATTCTCCTTGCTTGGAAGAATGATGAATAAGGAAGAATTAGGAATGAGGATGAAGAATAAAGAATAAAGGCATTGCTCAAGAAGGGTTAAGATCAATGTGCTCACTTTCCACCTTCTTTTCCAATTTATCTCTGTATGCATCTAGATGCTCAAACATTCCTAAAAGGGGGATTTCATCCAGCCATGTATGATAGAGAAATATTATCTCTTGTTTAGACAAGACATTGTTCATCTTTGCAAAAATAATTATCCTTTTTTAACCCTCTTGGCAAATTTATTGGTGTAACTTTTAGAATGGAAAAATATTTGAATGAAAGAATAATCAAAATTTATTGGAGCTTCTAACTCCCCTGTGACATGATTTTTTAGAATTTCAATCAATCTTTCTATATCTGTAATCCTTGGATTATATGCACATTCGAGGGTAAGCATCTTCTCAATCTTAAATTCTAGGTCACCAATGTACTCTGATGCCTTCTCCCTCATATTTTGTAGCTTGCTAATGCAATCTCCTAGAGTCTTAATTTGTAGTTTGATAGCCCCCTCATATTCATATTATCTTCCTTTGTAGTTTGGGGCTACTATCCCTTCCTTTACTACTTCTGCATACTCCATGGCAGTTATAACTTCAATTTTGGGCAACATGTCATCCCATTATTCAACTTCATCTTCATACTTGTTAATTAGTGTTTTACCTGCGTCCATTTTTTTTGAGACCTGACTATAAAACTCACTCACTTCTTTGATGACTTGGCTGCCTCTACTTATCAACTCCTCTTCCCACTGTTTATTAGCTTACCCCTATTTTTCAAATCTTCTGCATTCTTCATTACTTCAAGGGTTATAACGACTACAATTTCTTGTCCTTCTTTGGGATTTTACAACCATTTATGTACATAGGTTGACAAAATGTCAACCTTCTCCTTAAGTTGCTTCTTGGTTTCTTTGTCTTTTTCCATCTTCTTGAAAATTCCTCCGATTGCCACAACGACTTCATGTTTTACACCCTCAATGGTTGGTTCCCCATTGGTACTTGAGTAATTTGATAATCAGATTCAAGGTTGGGTGCCATTTTGAGCTCCGATAGTTTTGGCACGCCCGATGGGTTATTGATACGATTAACTTCATTATTCCTAAGTTACGGTGTGTGACTTAGTGTTTTCAGCCTTTTGAGGTATTTCTTCAACACATATGGCGACTCTGAGGTTCAAATCTTTTGGTTCTAAACAACCTCGTGCCCATTTTCATGAGAAGAATATAGACAAAGAAACAAGAAGCAAACAATTAGCCTTTTGAATATTTATAGTTGTCACCAAGAAGAATAAGAGGTAGATCAGTTTAGAGATCACTGTATCCTCCCAATAGATCTATTTCTACTCCTCTTGGTAGGCCTCTCTTGTTTTCCTCTAGAGTCTTAAGACCCTTTCCGTTCATGGCACATCAAATACATTTACCCTTTTTTAGCATTAATGGTGGTAGTCCCTTGGCTCTAAATTCTCAACATGACATACGAATGTCTTCCTTGAAAATTATCCTTTGCTTCACTAGTAAAAACCTTACCACTATTGAAAATGTTTTGTGCCAACATCCACAAAAAGGCCTCTATGAAACCTTTTTGTGCCAACATCCAATGCAATTTTAAAATTTCCAAGTTATCTCTATGACAATAAGTTTGTCTGGAACTTGGCTTGGTAGTTTGAAAGGAGGTGTCAAACATCCTTCTATCTTGATAATGGTACAATCCTTGTAGTACTAATAGGCTCCAATGAGTTTGATTGATTATTGTGTCGACAAGAGCATTCTAGGCCTTGCAACACCATGGATGGCCAAATAAACAGTATGATAGAACTCTTCACATGTTTCTTTTATAGCAAGACCATGATTATGATTATACAATCTAAACAAAACTACATGCACCAAGGAAGTAGAAATAAGTAATCGGTTACCAAATGGGGCTTCAAAGGTGAGAGAAGCACAAAAAAGTTCCACAAGTAGAAAAACATGTTAAAATTGCTCATTGCACTACATGATCCTAACAAACTGTAAAATTATACTCTAATAGTTCCCCAAAATATGGTTTATCATCTTTTAGGATCATCCCTAATAAAGGGATCCATACATGATTGACATGTCATCCTTATTTGCTCCATATAATCTATTTAACAATATCATGGCTACTTTAACCCATGTTTTGAATAATACCATAGGCATCAACAATTTCTACCTTTGTTTGATTCTAGTGGGATTTATTGTCCATTGTTTCAAATCTTCAAAAACATTCCTCTCATTCAAGTATTCCTTAACAATATTATAATTATAGGAAATGATGGGAGGGTCCATCTTATGTAAATTGTTAAATGTCTCATTGGATGCTACATTAATGACCTATTAAGTAGCATCGCATTAACCTTCCTAAAATGTGTATGCAAAAAATACATTCCCAAACAAGTCTTCACTTGGAAAAACCTCTAGTTTAGCTATAGTTTTTTGCAGTCCAGAGTCTCTAATCAATTTGACATCTTCATAGTAAAGTTGTTCCTCATCGGAGAGCTCCTTCCCTCTATAAACTATATCACAATCATTTATCTCCTAGAAAAGGTCACTATAATTCTTGATGCGAGTTGGAAGACCTTTCGTGAATAGAGTATCTCAAAATTCCTACTTTGTACCTGAAGTGGACTCATCTTTCTTGGGTGCCATGTTTGATTTTGATTTACCCTTCCTCTGGTATACCTTCACACATATGCAACTCTTCAATGGATGTTTGACCTCTTTAACCGCTCTTTGTAATAAATTGCATTAGCTTACACCCAAATTTTATAAAAAAGGTAGAATTTTTCAATCATTTAGAGCTTAATTCAAGTATTTTCCATCTTTTCTCCATAAATTCTTAGTTCAAGTGGATGATCACATCAACCAATTGTGCAAAAATAATAGCATTTGAATTTTTATGACATCATCTATATCATAAATATCTTAGCTTTGTATCTCTCCCATGAAACATGTAAATCATTGTCAATCATAGACACTTAGCAGTCATCGCCATTGGTGTTTCTGTGTTCGACAAAACTTAGCACTCACTTTTATTATTTTATAGTCCCTTTTTTTCTAGGTGTCAATTATAGATGTAGTGTCGTGCTCCATCACACTTGGTTGATAAGCGTTCGAGCTTACCTGGACAAGGCGGGTTATCGTGATCGAATCCCTTCCCTGCTCAAGAGAGGCGAAATAATTTGCAAGCATCTCGTTAAGAATCTCGGGATGATTTTGGTGTTAGATTTCATCATGAGGTGTTCGTCAAATATCTCGCCATGCATCAATCAATATTTCAAGTGTCAACTTGCATACATTGATTATCAAAACCGAAATCATTTTTTAATTACGAATGCAAAGTTTTTATAATAAAATAATAATACAAATATTTAAATTAAATGATTAAAATTATAAAATAAATTAAAAACGAAATGAAATAAGTAAAACAAATGAATCAAGTTGATCATGGGGTATTGGGGTGCATGATTGCACTTCGGAAATTGGGTGTCATTATGTCTACACTTGAGGCGTCATTTCTGGAATATGTGCTGTGATTCTTCCATCGTCCTTCAGTTGTGCATGTGGCCTGTTGGACAAAATGCCAAAGAAATGATTTCATGAAATGCTGATTACATTAGAGTTGCTTGAAGAAATACATCCTCTTGAAATTTTAGGAAACACACTAAATATGCTGGCAACTCCACAACCTTGACATACCCAAAAAGAGCTCTGCAATGATTTCCTGGATATGCACAAAATGGGTTTTGATTGGAAGGAATGCCAAACTCCACATCCTTTACAGAAATTGTAGAAGAGTTTGCAGGGGTGGCAGCGCCTTCAACTCCACCTGATCCTCTTCAAACTTGCTTTCATATTTGTGTTCTTGTTTTGAGTAGATGTTAAACCAACAATCAACTTGATTTTTTTTATCCCTCTCTGCAATTTTTCCTTTAAAATATGAATTTATTGTTGTATAACAGACCACGAAAACACCTTTTCTTGGACAGTGTTGCAAATTACTCAGACATTTACCATGTTATAAAATAAATCAAAACATGATTTCCCACATGTTTGTAGTTTGGGTCTCCCAACGATGGAAGCAAAACATTTGAAATGCAAATCTCTATTGCTAGAAAACAACCCTCCAAAAGTTAAAATTTTTCTCTAGAATTGATGTGTGGTGAGTTTCTGAAAAATTACTTCTTCTAATTTTATGATTTTAACTTGTTCCTTAATATATAGAGATATCATAACATCTTTTAGACTATACGTGTGGCCTTGTTTTACATCCATTTGATGTAGGATTTCGATCCCATTTAATGAATTCATCATATTGTGGAATCAATTTGGAATTGACTTGTTTTTTTAATACTTACGGACCAATAATTTATGTCCTGCCACCTCAAACCTCTTCATTCACGCACCAATAATTTTGAACCATAACTATATTCATTATATCTACTTGGGAAGCACTTTTTTTGCGTCAGTTTTGGATCCGCTGTCGTTTATGATGTCTAAGTGCAAATGGTTGAATTTCACCAACTCGTTCCATAATGGTGCCTCTAAAATGAGTGTCGCTTGTCAAATTTCAGATCAATCAGCTTCCTTGTATTCTTACTATATAAGAGAATGGGTTGGGAGTGAAAGCATTAATGTGCAAGTGTTTGGTGACCTTTTTATGATGTCATTTTGTGGTAATTTCAGCGATTTTTGAACCATGTGGTTATCAAGTCTCACTTATCCAATTTTGACTTACACGTCAATTTACTTTGAAATTTGTAGTCATTTTTACACCCACCAAAGAACAAGGGAATCCCATGCGTGCCGGCCTATCACCTAGCGGGCGGTGGGCGCTCACCCGAGGCATGCATAGGCGCTGAATCTCTCTTTTATGTGAGTTAAGTGGGAAACATCATCTATGATAGGAGCTTAAAAAGAGTGAGTGGAAACGAGACATACATTTATCATAGAACTCAGAATGGCTTCTAGACAAATGCAGTCATCCCAGACTGAATGGTACTTAACAGATTATAGATAGGAACCAAAACAAAAAAGAAATGCATATCTATTCCATAAACATTCATGAATCGGAACTATAGGCTATAAACATGGACCAGAATCACTAACAACCATATTCAATCAAGTTTGGTAACCGCATTATATTCATTTGATCCATTACAGACTACCACAGCTGTGTAGACCGAAGTCCTACATCAATGCTGGATTCATACCCATTAGTTCTCAAGAGAAAATTTACTATCCCAACCCTTATTACATCCTTTTCCTATAGATCCCTACCCAACTTATGGAGCTCTCACAGTATTCCTACATGGCTTCACCTTCTTCTGCTTCTCCCTTTTTCCTCTGGTGGGCGCTTGTATTTATAGCCCTTCTTGTCATCATCAAGCCTTCGCGGGATTTGTAGATTCGTCGCCAAGTGTCCAAGGTGGTCCTTCATGGGAGCATGTTTCTTCAAGTCTGAGTTCTCCACTCCTTGCAATGATGGCCTTTTAGAAACTTCTATCGCAAGGTATATTCCTTCCTAGGCCAACCTATCGCCAGGCTGGCACCTTATCCATTCTGTATGCGCAGCCGGGTCACGCTTTTCTCATGTTCTGCCTGCTGTGTCAAATATGGCTAAGTCTTTAAACCTTTGTTTTGTCTGCGCACGTGCCACTTGCTCTGTTAAACCCTCTTAGAACCCTATCCTGCACGCTTTCTCTTTGTGCGGTCTTTCTTAAATAGGCCTTGTGTGTCCGTGTGCCTTCTTGTACTTGGCCAAAATTTTAGGGGCCTAACAAAATTGTTGGTTTACCTTTTAATGATATGTTGTTGGCTTTGGGAATGTGTTCATAACACCCTTGTAGAGGAATTTTATTTTATTGGCATAATGGTCACCAAGTGACCTTCGAGTGGTGGCAGGTCGTTTTAGTACATGTTGTGATTAGCCATGGATGTAAAGTGTTTTGGGACCTCTTCTTAGTAGTATGTTCCACCTGTGGTGGCGTGGATGTAGTGAGATGAAAACACTTTAACATGGTCACCTTCGTTCCTAAATCCTACTTGAAACGAAAAACATATGCAAATGAAACAAAGACAATTTTCTTACTTCTGATAGTACGAATGGAAACTCAACGTGTTTGGTTAAACGAATGATGATTTCTCCCTGTGAAAGCCTTATTGGTAATGTTACTGGAAAGTTTTATTTGGTGGAAGTTGTTCTCTCTGTTTAACTCTTCCTTAGCATTGTAAATAAACCATATGCTTATGTGATGAAATTTATGTCAAACTTGGAAAACTAAATAAATTATAAGATTGCATCTCCAAACTATGACCGCATGATGACATTGTTAGATAGGAGAGGAGGGATCCATGTCAGCTTTGTACTAACACCATGTTGATGTAGGTGGCAGGAGGGTGAGAAAATGCAATATTTACTGTATTAGATTGTTGAATTGTAGTTAAATCTCTTTAAAATGTATATTTTATTTGAAAAAGAAAGTGAGATCTCTATTGTTAAATTGAATGTATGGTTGTACTTTGGATGATAGCTACATCAATTGATATTAAAAGTATCAATTACGAAATTGTAAAATATTATAGATTTGTGAATAGTGTGTTGTATCTAAATGATTTATTAAATAATGAAAATTAGTAATTAACATGAAGTTTTAGCCTTGCATGACAAATGGATATTACAATAATAGAATGAAACAAATCATAAACCGTAACAAAATCATTCTTTAAACTTGCCATGTACTAATCACTTCTATAGAAGAACATACCAAACTAGTGAAATTCCTAAACCATGTGATAAGAACCCATGTTATATCACAAACTAGCATTCGCTTATACTACGTAAAGTGGGTCAGGACTATGCAAACCTTTTGGAGCTTAGGATGACCAATCCTTATTTTTGCTTACCTTTGCTAGTGACCATTTCATAAGTTGGACTCAATGTATCTTGTGCATTCTACTCACTAAACTCATGCGAGTAACCTCATTATTCTCATACATAAAAGGGTGTTTTCTTACCAAGTAACAAGTGAATTATTCTTTAATTTATGCAAAACTAGTGCGATACAAGGATATTGTGATAACATTGATGATCGATCTCATTGTGAGATTTAATAGGTAAAAATTGGAATGAATTAATCTTAGGCTCTCTTGAAAGGTTACTCGCAAGCAAAACCTTTTAGCCTATAACAATGATCGAAATTGTGTCTAATAAGATGTTATTGAAAGTATAAAGTGAAACTTGTGTTTCTCCCTATTAAACTTGATGTTAAATCCTTTCGATGTTTGTAAAAGTAGAATGAGTTTTTACATGAGGAACTCATCTATTTTGAAACAAAAAACCCTAACTTGAAAACGAGATTTATACGACTTGTATATACTTTAAAATGATGCAAACAAATGATTAATACATGAAATTTAATTGTAATAAAGATGTAACCATTATAAGTTATGCACTTTGTGGATTAACTTTTTTCCTTACTCTTTCTTATGGTTGTATTATTGTTTTTTAATTCGCTCTTTTGAGAAAATGTGATATTATTTATTGTTTTCATGTTATGTGAGCATATGCATGTGTGGGAGTAGGCTTCATCATTGAGTGTTGAGAGATAAAGGGGTGTTAGTTGAAGGGAGGGATAAGATGTATGATTTATATGGAAAAAACAAGGGGATTCACTGTTAGTCGTAGTGGATGGATAAATAGATGTTTCAAGTGGAGGGATAAGGGTATATTGATATATTATATTCTATGTTAGTATTGGAGGAACGAAAAACTAGTCAGGATTTCTTTGTCTAGGGATAAGTAATAGTAGACAATGATGATCTCTCCCCTTGCAAGCCTTGTAAGTAAGCTTGGTAGTGTATGTTGTTGGAAGCACATTCACATACATTCAACCATTGCTTATTTAGTGTGCACAATACATTCAAACAACCATAACACATGAGAAGAAGCACATAGACACAAGATATAAGTGGGAAACCCTCATGGGGAAGAAAACCCACTGAAAACTATGCTTATATTACACAAAGAAAAGATATTTAGTGAAACACCAACTTCACAAGGAGTGCCAACTTCTAGTTTAGTAGAGCACTAACCCTTAATTTAGTGAATCACCCACTCCACAAGGAGGATACAATCCCCAAGATAACCAAGCACCAAAGAAGCCACTTGATGATGATGATCTCTGATTTTTTTTCTTCCACAACTAATGGAGATCTCTAATTCAGGCCACAAACCCTTGTTCAAACCCTCATTCCTTCTAACTCGCTCTATCTTCTTCTTTCCAAGCTTGTCTTGGACTCTAAAATCTTGCACACATGCTCTAAATCAGTATTCAACCTATCACACATAATATCATCTTCAAATCATGCCTTATACCTTACAAAATATCACTCTACTCTAGGTTGCACTTTTCACCCATGCAAGACTAGCTCACAAAATGAACTCAAAACTTCACTTTTATATGCCTTTCTTCCTTCTAACTCAAAGAGAGGTCAGTCTTAATCATTTATTTGAACAAATAATCATAATAAAATTCAAATAAATTCATTAAAATGGTCACATATGACCCATATAGGTCGTCCATGCCCAAAACCACTCATCTTGCACCAAAAAACCTCAAAATTCCATCACTAGGATGAGAAAAATCCACTCATACCAAAACCAAATGATAAGTCAAGCTTCATAATTCACCATACATGAGTAATATAAAATATAAGAACCATACATGGTCCCACATTTTCTAGGACCAATCAAATATTTCATTAAATGGGCCCACTGGCTCATATCCTTCTCAAAACAGTTGTTTCCAACACCCTATTTTTACCTTTGGGCCTCAAGACACCTCAAGATCAACTCAAATAGGGAATGTGACCACTATATGGAATTCCTAGGACATGAAAATAACTTCTATGAAGGTTATAACTCATGAAACATCCACATTCTCAAACCACAACAACTTTCCTCTTCACCAAAACAAGTTGCCCAAAAACTAGTTTTGCAAACTCAACTGATTAACACCCTTTCTGTCACTTTCAAGACCTCAAAATTCCTTAAATAGGAACAAAATTCATCCCTCTTCACTTTCCAGGTGATATAAAGCATCAACCAATCCATTTCATGCCTCAACCAACTCAATCTTTCAGAAAAAAAACCTATCCTGAAAATCAGCATACCTTCTTTCTCACAAATTGACCTGAAAGATCCCACAAAAAATAAAATCACCAAGACAAAAAAAATATACCAATGGAAATATATATGAATCCTCTTTCTATAACATATTATAAATCCTTCCAACTCCAAGTGGAAGGCCTTCAACCAATCCAATCTCTACAAACTACTTTTTATGCCTTCTTGGACTCAAGAACTGACCATGAGCCCAACATGCTCCATCACACAAAAAACACTTCCAACTTAAAAAATCATGGAAACAAACTTATACATGATTTATAAGCACTCAAAAATACTAAAAAATCATGAACTACTCAAAATGATCACTTTACCTCATCAAGCCAATTAACACCCTGCTCGAACAAGCATCCTTCAAACTTAACCCTCAAATAAATTATCATAAATTTTGCATACCATATGAAAATCATCAAGTTTGATATACCAATGGAAATATATCTGAACCATATTCACAAAAAACTTTAATGGATCTCCTAACTCCTCTTGTAGCTCCTACAATGTAAATTTTACCACAAACTCCTCTAAACTGCCCCAAACACTAGTATTCATAAATAGGGCACTCTTTGCACTTTTTCACCTCAACCATGACCTAAAACCTTCATGAAAATATATAAAAACTCAGGGATAACATAAATGAAATTTAGACTTTTACCTTATTTGGGAAACTTCTCCTCAAACCGAAACTCTTTAGAAACACACCATTTCAGGTGGGGCCCACATACTGTCACCTATGCTCTAATATACCTTTTTGGAAATATGGAAGATTCCTCTAAAACATCCAATCATAAATTTTTTAAAACTAATCAAAACTGGGCTGGTATACTCAAATTTTTACAACCTGCTCCTAGCTAGGGTTTAGCTAGGGTTTCAAACCAACTTACCTTCTTAACGATCGTTCATAAAAATGTGACAATCAAACCACCTCATTATTTTTGTGAAAGCTTCATAACTGACCTAATAATATATTCCAAATATCTCAGGTCCCCATGCAAATCATACAATTCACAACGAGCATCAGAAGGTCCACTTTTGCTTTAAAAACACACTGAAACTTACCCAGTTTCACCAAAACTTGCATATCTTCAAATTCCTTATTCAGCAATGACCTGAAACTTATCATGAAGCATCATGAAAACATACTATAAGTTTTCATACTCACCACCTAGCCCAAATATCTCTAGAACTCTTTAACCAGTCTCATTTACCCATTCTTTCTTGCATGTTTCTCATTGTTTGCTTCCCAAGGACCTCATAGAAGCACCAAACCTCTGAATTATGACCTGAAACTCACCATACACCTCAGGTACACTACCACCATGTTTCTACCATGCTCCATCATGACTTATTGGGTCTAAATATCACATCTCCACCTCATTCTGCATGCACCAGAGCTAGAAACAAGCCTGAGAATGACCTGACTCAACACTTGAAACCCATGAAATGACCATGCTGACCTCATACATACTCATGTACACCTGAAACATACACCTCATCAACCATGTATGAACCTCATGAAACCTTCAACCAACTTGGGAGACTCAAACCATGACTCAACACTACTAAACCATGCTCCAGAACATCATAGAACTCACCAAACTCTAACACTACCAATAAACCTTCATGTTTAACACCTAATTGACACCTCATGGAGACACAAACAACCTCATGACACCCTTTTCCATCAATGGAGTTTGACATCAATGACAACACTAACACACAATGGCCAACAATCTCCCCCTTTGTCATTGATGGCAACCATCTTCAGAAACATTGATGGAAACCAACATGACAAAACACCTACATGACCTTTTTTCCATGTTTCTGATGTCTCTCTCCCCCTTTTCCATCTATAAAAAATGATATACTTACTAATAGACATGGAAAATGAAAGCACAAGGCTAAACATAATGACAACAATGTAAAAATTAACTTACATACACAATAAACTCCCCCTGGGACTTAAATCTCTCTTTTTGACTCCTTCAATAGCATAGGATGATCCTATGGACCTGATAATGATCATAAAAACATCCCCCTGAACTGATACCTCCATTTTATTCCTTCATTCATGTTTTAATATCACTTCTTAAGGTCTTATTTCATGTAAAAATCACCAAATCTGCCTCCAATGCTTCAAAACTACTCTTTAGGACTACTTTCCCTAAACAACATCTTCAGTGAAAAAATGACAAACTTCTCAACCAGTCTATGAAATCATCATAAACATACAAACAATTCCTTCAAATTCTCCCCCTAGATTTATAGCATCCTACTCTAACTGAAAACAAAAATTAGGTTCTTACCTTGTTTCTTTCTCATGAGGATGGAGCTCATCACTTCACCTATCTCAATCCCTAAGTCCCTTGAGTCTTCAAACATCCTCTATTCATACCTTTCTTGTGCATGTAACAATAATTCTAAACACCCAATATTTCTTGCAAATCACATCTACTAGGTCAAATTTTCTTATCCCTTTTAGAGACAAGATTTTTTCCTCTCTACAGATATCTTCATTTCATACACCTGATACCATTCATCACTTGTTTTAAATCTTTATTAACCCCTTGTCTTGTTATTACCTATTTCAACAATGTACCATCTATTTCCAAATCATCTTCTTGTAATTTTATTGGGAAGTCTTAAATAACCTTTTCACACATTATCTATACCACTTCAGATTATTTGTCATTCATGATGCAAATACAACATTAAAATAACATGACTTGACAATAATGTACATCACATCATAATGCATTCGTAGAGGTATTCAATACCTTTTATAACCCTTTAAATATACAAACCCCATTTTAACTCAATACTTTGTTTAAATACTCTTCTAACCTTTTGGCCATACAAAACATGACTTTGCAATCATCAATACCTCCTTGAAATACTACATCAACAATGTATTTTACCTTTAGTAACCAAAACCCACTGATTTAACTAATTCATGGATTTTCTTTTCTAACACACCTGAACCTTATTAATGAGGACACCATTGAGGATCATGTCAATCAAGATCTTGACGAATCTAATTATCATTAGGACACTCTCAAACCTAAAACACTTTAAACTTCAAAGAGTACATCATTCTTATAAGTTCCACAAATTACCTTATAAAACATTTACATACCTTCATTTCATTGTAGCATTCATTTTGTGCCTTAGACACTTATTTGTACATGTCATAAATGATGAATAACCCTTCATTCCTTGCAACTTTTAAGACAGGAGACCTTAAAACCAAATCACACAGACCCTTGCATACTGTTGAGATACTTATTTCAAAAAACTCTGTTTTGCTAACCATAATCACCTTTAAGTCACACATATCATCTTTAATACCACACATATCTGTGATCTTACCATGCATGTCAACAGAACACTTGAATAAAAATCTTAGACTCTATTTACCTTTCTATAAATTGTTCATAGACCAAGCTTAGTAACTTCAAATGATACCTATGTTATACTCTCTTTCATAGATGTCCTCGGATCATTGACTTTTAAGATCTTCAACATAGATCAGAGTGTCTTCACTTACCTGAAATTCAATTTGAACTAATACCATCTTTTGAAGCTTTCATGAACCTTGACATTGTGCCTTATTTGACATCCACATATCTCATATTTACCTTTGTCACAATTCTCTTGAAACCCATTCATTACTTTGAAATCTTCAAATCATTTATCTCTGTATACCTTAGCCTTTCATTTTACCCTGCTCATAATGTTTTGATTCTTATCTTATACGTCTTAAAAAACCTCTTAACACTTCAAATATACTCATCTATTTTTCATTGAAACATTTATACTTTGAAGACATTTGACCTTTTAGGATAACATTCAAACACTTGAGAAGCCGCATAAATTCCATCCATGTCAAGACTTATTTCTATGAAGAACTGCATTCCACTATACACACTTCAAGACCTACAGTTAGGAGCACTTTTGATCTGATGGATACTAATCAATTCTTGACAATCAATATCAGAACCATTGAGCAACCTAATATTAAGAGCAAAAGGAAACACACATTTGATTTACATTGTATAATTCCTTCAAACTTCCTGCTATACCACAATTGATGCAAAGGGAAAAGTGACCTCTCCAATTTTTTGTTTCATTTTGAGATCTACAATCTCCTTCTAAGGAGGTTTGAGCTCTATTCTTAAACATATACTCCTACCATATCTTTAGGATAACCAATCACCATGAGCTCATAAGATCAGTATTAGACTTGTGATAATACCTTTTAATCCTTGAAAAATTTCTCAGCATATAACATCAAACTAAGATAAATCACAAGGATTTCCTTGACCTCACTTCCACCACAGACCATCTTCAATTTATGAAGACCTTCATATAGCACTTTTGCTTTAGACAATGCATCTTTACAGTTTTAATGTACATTCATGATATTACTCAGATAACTCCTTTCTTGAATGCATGAACCTTGAACTTATTTACACAAACCTTGACCAAAGACTTTTCAAGCCAAAGACTCTTTTTGGCACATACATAGACCTTAGGCTACATTCCAATCTGTCAAGACTTGAGATAGTACATTTGATGCATGGACCTATAACCTTTCTTAGACTCTTTATTATCACAAGATTTGATACCTTCAAACAACCTAAGGAGAACTTGAAAATCACTTTTCATGATGTAATGCTAATAATTCACATAGACACATCCAAAACATATTTCATTCACTGTGACATAAACCACTGATAACTTGAATTTAAAACCTTTACTGCTCATTCTTAAATCACATTTCACAGATCCTTGAATGATACTCCATAAATTACTTTTGACTCTTAGATCACTTGAGAACCTATCAATGGTGCAAATATTCTCAATTGATAGTTCATTCAACATACCTTGATGAAATTTAACTTGTTATCAAATATCTTCATCAAGCTGAACTTGATATCAACATACTTTTAACTTGACCTTAAGAATCAATCCACTATGTTAGACTCTAGAACACTTCCATTGAATATTTCAATGCTTTCATAATCCTCAAAATCATGCTTACATACCTACAACATACTCTTCACCTTGATGTCTTAACTAAATTCTTTTAGTACATTTGAAATCACTTGATCCTACAAAATTCATGAGACACATGACATTCAATGATAACACAACTTCACCCATGAGAATTGTACAACCATTCTACACATGCATCAGACCACCATCATTACTTCTTTCAAACTATCATACACTTTTAGAAAGTACATTTTACTTCAACAATACCAATAGACTTCACAAAAACATACTCACAATACAATGGACACCAGCTCATGATCTTAATGATTGATAGATATTCATTTCCAAATACAAATCTTAGGGACGCTTTAATGACATAGAATTTCAAATACTTGAAAATACAATCACCATTTAGGTACATGATTAATGACTCTATTATCAAGATTAGACTACTTATACCTCATGGATCACACTTAATTACCTCCTCTTGAAGGAACATTGATCATCAACAATAAAATTAGTCTCCTTGAATATTTGCAATCCTTTATGAACTCATAAACTACTTTGATTTAACACAAGACTTACCTCAAAAACTAAGTTAGAGATACCATGGACTTTGATCTTACGGACAACTTCATAGAAGAAATTTATTGACTTAACCTTTTTACAACTTCATACAATATACCAAACATGACGTAATAAAATGATTACTTGAAAGACATAATATAACCATTCAATACACATAAAATACTCAGTCCTTGAATGACTCACTTTGACACATACCTAAAGCGGACCAATTTAAAAAACATCCAACGAAAATTGACATAGACTTTTCACAATAAAGAGAACAATCCAAACTCAGGCACCTACAAAAGACAAGAACTTCAAAACACATGAATGAATCAATTAACATACCTTATAACTTTTGAAGTATCCAATACTCCAGGCGACTTCAACTTCTCATGCATAGAAGCATTGAGACACATGTGATCTTATTCAATCAATGAAAACCAACTTCTTTGATTTGATTTGAACCCTTCTTTGACAAATCTTGTAGGATTAGGATGCAATCCAAACTAAGAATTATATCTCATAACTTCTCTTGCTTGAACACCCATTTTATTTCCCTTAGGACCTGACATTACATCCTTTTACTCATTCATGAGAGTCTTCTTCTTGAAAACCTTTCCACTTTGAGCTTGAAATATGCTAGTGTACCATGAAAATCCTATTTGATGACAAAATCTTGCAATATGCCCTTACTTGTGGAATTTGTGACACACAATCTCATTCTTTCTTCTTGGTTCAAACACACTAATATTCCATCCACAATCCTTGGCTCTATATCCATACTCACAACATGAATGACATTCACCCTTGAAGAAACCATACATCATTCCTAGGAGACCTCCTTTTGCAATCTCTAGCTCTATGACCAAAATCATGACAAACAAAAAATATCCATTGAATGAAGAACCATACCTCATAGCATTAGGTTATCTAATGGAGTTATACCTTCTCAAATCAGTCTTCTTAGTCACCTTCTCTTCTAATTTAGAACTTGGACCAGCTTCACCATCACTCTTCACATGTTTTCCTTCAAACCCTAGGCCTATTTTGTCATTTGTGGCTCTTTGACCTTCTAAAACCCCATCAAGAGATTTGGAGCTCTTCTCAAGCCTCTCATACATCCTTAACCTACTAGATGCACTCTCCAAATATGATTCTAGGGCTTTCAATTTTTCTTCATACCTGAAACAAATGTCTTCTTTCTCCTTTAGGGATTTAGACAAACTTTCCACTTGAGATTTCAAACCCTTGATGGCTTGATCATGATCTATCTCCATATCCTTGATCTGAACTTGTAAAATTAATCACTGACTGAGCTACTTCATTCCTCTTCTTTAATGTTTCTTCAACATCTGAAGACTTACCCATTGCTTGTGCTTCAAAGGATCTCCTTCAAGTTGTTAAACTTGCTTCACAAGGACCTGCTCTGATACCAATTATTGGAAGAAAAATGGATTGAGATGGTGGGTAGACCAGTCCTACAAATTTCTCATTTCATTAACCATTAATTTCAGCAACCATTAACATTAAATCGTTCACATACATTCAACAATTGTTTATTTAGTGTGCATAATACATTCAAACAATTATAATACGTGAGAAGAACCACATAGACACAAGATATAAGTGGGAAACCCTCATGGGGAAGAAAAACCACTGAAACTCTACTTATATTACACAAATAAAATATATTTAGTGAAGCACCAACTTCACAAGGAGCACCAACCCCTAGTTTAGTAGAACACCAACCCTACAAGGAGCACCAACCCCTAATTTAGTGAAGAACCCACTCCACAAGGAGGCTACAACCCCCAAGATGACCAAACACCAACTCAGCCACCTGATGATGATGATATCTGATTTTTTTTTCTACCAAAACTGATGGAGATCTCTAATTCAGCTCACAAACCCTTGCTCAAACCCTCATTCCTTCAACTCACTCTATCTTCTTCCTTCTCAACTTGTCTTGGCTCTAAACTATTTGAACACATGTCTATAAAATGATTATTAAACAATCAAAAATTTATCAGCCTGAAAATCATTCCCTCATACCTACAAAACACTCTCTCTTGGGTCACATTTTTCACCCATGCAAGACTAGCTCACAAAATGAGCTCAAACTTCACTTTTATATGCTTTCTTCCTTCTAAACCAAAGAGGTCAGTCCTTCATTTATTCATGACCAATACATCATAATAAAATTCTAAATAAACTCATTAAAATGGTAACATATGACCCATATAGGTCGTCCATGCCCAAAACCGTCCATCTTGCACCAAAAATCCTCAAAACCCCATCACTAGGATGAGAAAAAACCACTCATATCAAAACCATGATTATTCAAGCATCCTAATTCACCATATATGAGTAATATAACATATAATCATCATAAATGGTATAAAATTTACTTTAACCAATCAAATATTTCATTAAATGGGGCCCACTGGCTCATATCCTTCTCAAAACAATTGTTTCCAACACCCTGGTTTTACCTTTAGGCATCAATACACCTCAAGATAAAATCAACTATGGCATGTGATCACTCTATGGAATTACAAGGACATTTAAATAACTTATATGGATGTTATAACTTATGAAACATCCACATGCTCAAACCAAAACAACTTTACTCTTCACCAAACAAGTTGCCCAAAAACCAGTTTTCCAAACTCAACTTATTAACACCCTTTCTGCCACTTCCAAGACCTACAAAGGCCTTTACTAGGAAAAAAATTCATCCCTATTCACTTTCCATGTGATATAAAGCATCAAAAATCCATTTCATGCCTCAAACAACTCAATCTTTCAACAAGAACAAACCTATCCCGAAAATCAACATACATTCTTTCTCACAAATTGACCTGAAAGATCTGCCAAGTTAAATCACCAAGACCAAATCCATAAATAAATGAAAATATATCTGAATCACCTTTCCATAAATTATTATAAATCCTTCCAACTTCAAGTGGAAGGCATTAAAACAAGCCAATCTATGTAAACTATTTTTTATGCCTTCTTGGACTCAAGAAATGAGTATGAGCCCAACTTGCTCCATCACACCAAAGCACACTTCCAACTCAAAAAATCATGGAAAACAATTATGAATGATTCCTAACACTTAAAAACCTTCAACAATCATGAACTACTCATAATCATCAATTTACCTCATTAAGCCAATTAGTACCATGCTAGAACAAGCATCCTTCAAACTTTACCCTCAAATAACAGCTCATAAATTTTTCATACCATATCAAAAACAAAATTTTTATATAAAAATGGAAATATATGTGAACCATATTCACAACAAAACTTTAATGGAGTCCTAATTCCTTATGTAGCTCCTACAATGTCAATTTTACTACAAGTTGCTCCAAACTGGCCCAAAAACTAGTCTTCACAAATAGGAATCACTTTGCACTTTTTTCGCCTCAACCATGACCTGAAAATCCTATCATGGAAATCAAGAAAAACTCTAGGGATATCATAAATGTTAATTTATACTTTACATTATTTGGAAACTTTTTCATTCAAGCCTCAAACTCTTCAGAAATAATCCATTTTAGGTGGGGCCCACATACTGTCACCTGCTCTAATATACCTTTATGGAAATATGGAAGAGTCCTCTACAACATAAAATCATAAATTTTTCAAAACCAATAAAAATATTCTGGTATACTCAATTTTCTCCAAGCTACTCCTAGCTAGGGTTTTGCTAGGGTTTCAAACCAACTTACCTTCTTAACGATCGTTCATAAAAATGTGACAATCAAACCACCTCATTATTTTTGTGAGAGCTTCATAAATAACCTAATAATATATTTCAAATATCTCAGGTCCCCATGCAAATCATACAATGTACAACGAGTATTAGACGATCCATTTTTGCTCTATAAAAACATTGAAACTTACCCGACTTCACCAAAACATGCATATCTTCAAAAATATTCAGCACTTTGAGCTGAAACTTGTAAATAAGCATGATGAAAACATCCTCTGACTTTCCATACTAACCACCTAGCCCAAATATCTCTAAAAATCTCCAACCAATCTCATTTACCCATGTTTTCTTGTTTGTTTCTCACTGTTTGCTTCCCAAAGAACTCATAGAAGCACCAAACCTCTGAATTATAACCAGAAACTCACCATACACCTCAAGTACATGTCATTGTGCTGCTACCACACTCCAACATTATTTATTTGGTCCAAATCTCACATCTCTACTTCATTTTGCATTCACTAGGGCTAGAAACAAACATGGAATGACCTGACTCAACACTGATAACTCATGAACTGACCTTTTTGACCTCATGCAGAAACATGTACACCTAAAACACACCTCATGTACCATGTATAACATCATGAAAACCTTCAACCACATTGGGAGACCTCTAACAATGATTCAGCACACATGACCGTGCACCAGGACCTCCTATAACTCACCAAACATGGATACTGCCAATAAACCTTCATGCTTGACATCTGATTGAAACCTCAAGGAGACTCGCATGACCTGATGACACCCTTTTCCATCAATAGATTCGTCATCAATAACAACACTAACACACAACAGCCAACATGTGTTGTTATTGGTGAAATGCCCTTCTCATTCTCTCTTAATCTTATTTATCATTTATTGTTTTTGGTTGCCCATTGGACTAAAATTTTATTTATTTATGGTATTTGTTATTTGCATGCAAGGGTATGTGTGTGTATGTTGAGGATTTGTACTAATAATAAGATGAAGGTATTCACTTATGTTTGTGGTTATTGGGAACATATCTTTGTGGTCAGCCCTCTATTTTTTTTTACTCTTCGTAATGTGAAATCCTACTAAATTACATTTGAAATTTGAAATGTACACATAGAACCTTTTAATGTAATGTTTCATCTATATTCATACACTTCCACTATCAATCACACCATTTATAAACATGTTATCGACAGTACAAAGAAGGATTTTTCAACTAAAAACCAACCAAACAACTGATGCAACCACCAGTCTCAAATACGTTGCAAACCACATCAACTACAAAAGTAATTAACTATCCAAAGCGGTATAAAATGTATCAAATGTATTCATGTATAGTGCAAAAAAAATGGCCACAAAAGGCTACCACTCACGATATAAAAATTGTAAATGTACGGAATTCTTCATGTATTCATGTTTAGTTTAAATAAAATAGTCTGCAAAACGCTACCACTCATGATATAAGATTTGTAAATGTATATGTACAAATTTGTAAAAAAATTGAAATGTAGAGATAGAACCTTTAAATGTAATTCTTCATCTATATTCCTACACTTACAAAATCAATCGCACCCTTTATCAACATCAACTACAAAAGTAATAACTATCCCTCTAAATCAAATAACATATAGCATTCAACGTTCACATTGCATTGTGCACATGCGATTGCTAGTTATATTATTTGTTATTTGCATGCAAGGGTATGTGTGTGTGTATGTTGAGGATTTGTATTTCCATTGGTGGAGGTATAAGGTTGAATATGGTGTATGAGTTTTGTATATTTTATGTGGGAGAAACAAAAGTTGGTTAAGCTAACCTTAGTGGACGGATAAGGATTGGAGAGATAAATATTGGAGGGATAAAATTTTTACATGTATGTTACATGTCTATCTTGAAGGAACCAAAGGCTAGTCTACATTCCTTAATGGAGGGATAGGAGGAAGTAATGACATCCTATTTCCGCTTAACAAGCCATTGGATAACTTGATTGTGTTTGTATTGTTCATTTGTTTGATATGTTGGCATCACCTTCTCTTGTCCTAGTTGTGCAAAGAGGTGATGCATGTTATTTTATTATCCTAACATTATTTTGTTGCTAAGTGGGCCTAAGTGTTGTAAAAAAATCTTGGTTTTTGGCTTGTGTTTTGTGGGCTTGACAATAGACACATGGAATCAATCGGTGTTTCTCTTATATTGACTTCCTATGGAATAGATCTTCGATAAACATGTGGTTGAAATCGGTGCTCTGGGTTCTTATAAAAAATTTAAACCTTTAAATATTTGTTTCCAAGTCCTCCCAAGTGTGGGAATGTCGATGAGTTACACGTGGAATAAATCAACCAAGTTTATACCTTCCACACAAGTTTCTTCCTAAATTGATTTTGATGTGTTTGAAGCAATGGGTAAACAAGGAGCTAGAACATCAAGTGAGCGAAACGAACATAATTTCCCTCCAAAACCAAATAATCCTTTCGAATTCTTTCCTAAACTATCCCACACACGTAAACAACACTACAACACTTCTGTGAAAGCCTCTTTTACAAATGAAAAATCAAGAAATTACTAATGAAACAAACCTCAAATTACCCTTGAAATCATAAACAAATATAACTTTGAGTTCTCATTCAAATATTGACAAAGGCCATTCACCAAAATAATTTTAATACTTAGAGAAATAAGGCTAGATTCACCATTTCATTTACACCTATTTTTTTACATTTTTCCCATTTTTGCCTCTAGATTCAATGTCTATTTTCGCTAGATTCGCCAGTGAAAAGAATACTACAACAAGATTCACTACACTTTTTACCACAATTATTCTACAAAATTTCCTTACAATTTGGCATTTTGTATCAATAATTATGACATCTGTTTTGATTACCATCTATAAATGCTCTATCATATGATGTAGCAGTTTGAATAATATTCTTATCAAACACAATTTAAATATATATCTTATTTTTCTTGATCGAATCAATTGCAGATTTTAAAACATTCATCAGTGGGTGTGTTCCATAACCATTTTTTAGAAAATAATATTAGAATTTATTATAAATATTATCCACCATACATAATACTTGTGACTTTATCATTTATGAAGATTGATATGTAAATTATAATAGTGCCTTCAAGTTATTGCCATATTACATCTAGTGTCAATTGATTTAAAAATATTTAAGAAGATCGTGCCTGTGTATGTGTCAAAGTAATGTCAATGGTTTACAACAATACACCAAGATTCGTATGATACTACCAAAATACATTATTCTATCAAAATTTCTTGAACGATCAAATTCTGAAATAATTGAAGTAATATTATCATAATTCAATTCAAGCAATCTCGTAAAGAGGTATTGTGGACTGTTCCACTAACTCTAACATAAATGTTCCTACATTTTTTGTGAGGTAATATCAGCATGTCTTGAACCCTTCTATTGCAATTGATTAAATTCACAAGTATCATGATCTCTGGCTGGGATCTCTCTCTCATCTCTCTCTAGTATATAAAGAAAATGGTATAATAATTGAAACTATTTGGTGACATTGAATGTTATAACACCATAAATCATACTAATTCATATTTTTTTTTTCAACCTTGATTTCAACAACGCTATTAGCATGTACAATTATTTATGTTAATGACATATCTGAAAATCACAATGAAGATTACTTTAATTTGATAACTCTGAAAACAACTTCAATATTTTAAAAAAATCAAACATTGCAAATCAAATGCTGATATTTTCAAGCACATCTCAATGTTACCATAGTCTTAAATTTAAAATGTATAACATACTTTAATTTATTACTCACTTTATGCCATGTCTAACCTTCACGTAATTATATATTTTCTACCTTCATGCAAAATGATTAATTTGAAAGTTGTGACCAATATGTCATTCTACCACTTGTCAAAAATGATCACCCTCACGCACCCTTTGCATGGTAACACATTTTAATCTAGTTCAATCAATATCTTGACACCTTGTACAAAATATCTGTAAGGATTCCCAACATGTCATCGTTTGTAAATTCTATACACGATTCGATTCAATATGCTCTTATGTGATGAGAAGTGACTTGCATGTTGACCATTGTATGATTCAAAACCATTAAAAGAGATATTTAATGCGCTACTATTAGCTTGGAGAGATGGATCATCATTATCATCTTATACAACGGCTTTGTAGGGGTTGCCATTGGAAACAAGTGAGGAGGAATTCCATTAGCGCAGCTGTAAGATGGAACATTTTTGTCAGAAGAATTTGTAGAAACATAATGAGCGGAATAGAAGCAAGTTAGAGAGAATGGAAGACTGCTTTCAAGCAATAGGAATTCTAATGTCGATGCCAAAAGGATCTACTGAGTCATTTCTTCACAAGCTTTTGTCAAACATTTCGTGAAATGTAGCATTTTCTTTGAAAGAAATAGAGACTTGAGTCATAGAAGAACCTTGACAACAAACTTGCATGTTTTTCCGAGAGAGCGTTTTTGAGTAGCATAAAAAATTTTACGTAATATCTTAAAGTGTTATAGACATGCTCATTCCTATTATTTCTTTATCCTGCATTGTCAAACTATGTGTTAAGCCTCTCATTTTTACCTGTGTTCTTTTCACAATTATTATGGTTTCTTATTTATAAATTTGTTTGAGCTAAAATTAGCTCTATCGCCTAAATCTATGTGACTCTTTTTAATTCAAGACTTTCTAATTTTAAAAGCTAATTAGCTGGAGTTAACTATTCTTAAATTTCATGCATTCTTTTTTCATTTAAACAACTTTATCCGTTAATCGTTGTGATCATTTTTATCTATATAAAATGCTTTTGATTTATTTATCACATGCAGAGATGCGACATGGATGCCAGGCAAAGAAATGGGATTTTGAAATTTAGGTCTACTAAATTCCTATGTAGTCGCAGTTATTCCATTATGCATATGAGTAGCACAAGTGCCACGAATTGTTAGCCACGCTTGTGTGAGTTGTAAGTTCTACGAGTTGGGTGTTCTATCTTGGTCGGTGTGAGTTCCTCCTTCACAACGATTTGTGCTACAATCTCATCTCAGCTAACTCAGTATTGGCTCGTTGAACAAATAGTTGAGACCCAAACCTTTATTCCCAATAGTTTGGAAATAACACAACATGTACCATGTGTTTGTACGCAGGGATTTCTATAAACTTTCACATATCATATTTGATTTGCTCATGAATCATTTTTCCTCACCCACCGAAAGAAGTGCAGGTGATTGAAAAAGAACGTAAATATTGTGCGGGGGGGAGGAAGAAACCAAGAATTCCAATGCCATTAGAGAATGTATAAAATCCATATTTTGTACAGGCGAATCTCAATCTCCGTCGGAAGAAAGGATGTTCACAAAGCTGATATAAACAATAAAGTACAAAAATCCGCATCAACTCATCTACGAAAATCTAAACATTAGATGGGTGTTGGTTTGAATCTAGTAGCAGAACTAAAACACTGCGAGCAATGAAGAATGTAGTTTTTGTTTATAAATTAGCATTTTCCCTCTATTTTTCATTTTATAATTTTTATTCTTTAATAAATTAAAATAAATTTTGTTTCAATACAATATGGTATTTCTTATATATAATTTATATACATTTAATTATTTCAAAATAAAAAATAAATACTAATTTTATAACTAGCAATCACATGTACACAATGCAATGTGAACGCCGAACGGTATATGTTATTTGATTTTAGAGGGATAGTTATTAGTTTTGTAGTTGATGTTGATAAAGGGCGTGATTGGTTTTGTAAGTGTAGGAATATAGATGAAGCATTACATTTAAAGGTTCTATCTCTACATTTGAAATTTATTACAAATTCGTACATATACATTTGTAAATCTTATATCATGAGTGGTAGCGTTTTGGAGACTATTTTATTTGAACTAAACATGAATACATGAAAATTTCCGTACATTTGCAGATTTTATATCATGAGTGGTAGTCTTTTGTGGCCAAGTATTTTGGCACTAAACATGAATACATTTATACATTTGATACTGCTTTGGATACAAGAAGTTTGAGTAAGGTAGTAGTGGAGGTGCTATCAAAGTAGAGGGTAGTATTTACGATGGGTTGTTTTGGTTGAGTGATACTAATCTTGACCCATCCTTTCTTCTTGCTCCAAGTGTTGGTACGTGTGCCATTTTTTAGTACCTTTCAAATGAAAAAGGAGGGGAAATGCACAAATTGACAAGTGAGGTAACTTTGGAGAAAGTTGTGAATGTCAGACCTCACCTTTTAGTGGTTTCAATGTCGATAGTTGCTCTATGCAAAGTAAGTCCCTGAGACTTGTGGATAGTTAATCCCCATGCCATTTTAATTGGCAATTGTCTTTGATTCCCTCTCGAAATAGGGGGTATAGGAATATGTAACAAGTTGGAGGGATCCCAACATGGGTCGTTGTATCTATCAAATTTGACAACAAATAAAGGTAATATTAGTGGTGGCATTGATGTGTCGTAGACAATGACGGTGATTATTCTTGTAGCACCATTTACGGGACCTGCGTCTACCCATAAATTAGTAATAAGCATGATTTTTTGTTGTTTGCATAGCATAACTTTGTGTCCTAAGTGATCATCATCACGATCTCCTGTTACAACTTGCATGTTACTTTCAGCAATGGATCAAGCGATTGGAACGTTCAATGCTTTCAACATCTGAAGGTTGTAGGAGTTCACAAGATCGTTTTTGCAAACAAATTTGGTGCGTCCTTAAAAATGTTGAGCTCCTACTGATTTAGGTGTGAGTCGGTGCGAGACATTAGGAGTTCACAATCCTCAATAAGAGGAGTTGAATCTCACATGTGGAGCAGTAAATTTTGGAATGAAACTTGTGCATTGGTTGTTCCTTGTTGTCCGAAATATTGTTTTTGCAATGTAGTGGAAGAATGAAATCCCTTCCAAAGATTAGCTCCATATGAATTACATGCATTTTTAATACCAACTTTGGGCCAATGAAACTCATCTCATCAATAAGAATATATTATCTATGTTTTAGTGACTCTTGAAAAGATGATAATGCATGGCCTTCAAGGGGTTTCAGTTCTTTGATTGGAATACAGAGGCTTGCATGGATTGTGAAGGTGAATATGTTGAATGTTGAAACACTGGTAGGGGCGAGTAGAAGGAGAGGTGAGGGAGATGCGTTTGATGTTTGCTATGAATGAATTCCATATTTTATTTATCAGAAATGATTTTCCTTTGTCAGGTGTTTCTTGAATTATACATCTTAGTGGAGGTAGAAGGGATTTGTTTGTTGAATGGTGTAGTATGGTATCAAGAGCTAGTTATTGTTCTGAAGACAAAGGAAGTGTGGAAGATGGTGGTGTGGCCTACATGCTAGTGTTAATTGTGTCTGCCTTTTCTCTCTCAATGAATGATGCATGATGAACCAGTTATATGCAAATCACGTGCAACGTCATGTATGTTCCAATTATTGTGTATGTCAAATTATCATTTCCCACACATTTCAAGACTGTCCAGACCCATGTTGTTTCATGGACGAAGTTGTGCTGAAACCTGCCATTCATGCAATGCTTCTTGTTGAATATTGCATTCGACCTCAGAGTCAAAACTAACATTTGTAGCGTTTCCAGTGTCTGCGGCAGTGTGTAAAACATGTCATGGTCTATAGTTGTGCTTGAAGAAGTCCCAAGTGCCATTGATGTCATGTGGGGTTGAGTCAAATTCAGAGACAATGTTTCTGAAAGGTTTGTATAAAAGCAGTTCTGACCAATAGGAAAAGTCATAGGACACTAAACCCTGAGCTGGGACATCCACAAATCTCGAGTGTACCCAAACAATTGCTTGGCTCGATCGTTGTTTCCATTTATCTCCTTTACGGTTCTTGTTGTAGCTCCAATCTCAAGCAACCTAAATAAGAGGTAGGTGTTCCATGCTTGTAGGGCAAACTCTATATGCATCCAAGAAAACAGTTGTTTCTTGTACATTAGTGTCACTTTCAACGACACATTTCAATTTTTTATTGCCAACATTTAATGATACAAATGAACGGTTGCACGTAAGTGGCAATTTTTGGAGCATCTGACATGTTTCTTGTGCACTTATGTCATGTTCAACAACGCTTTCTGTGAGCATTTTACTGATCGCAATATGTGCTAGAGAATCCGCATCAGTATCTCTTGAAAATCTGGATAGCATTTGGTGATAGGTTTCAGAATGTTGTCCTGCTTTTGAAGCATATTTTGCAACATCTTGAACGCATAATTCACGTGAGTGTGAATTAGATTTAAAGGGGACAAACCAAAAAATGGGGAAAATCCAAAATGTTTAGAAGTAAAAATTATTTATGAAAGGAATCCAACCAAATCTACAAGAAAAAAGCATCAACATTTTCATCACAATTGTGTTAGTTTTTCAAATAGTTTTTTGCTATCTCTTCAACATTTTCAGCACAATTTGTTGAGAGTCATGCCAAGTCCTACAAAGTTGAGCGAAACTTAGAAATCTTACATAAAACCTTACCTTTAGCATGGATTGGAATTTTCAGCTAATACAATAACTCTTGATGTCATTCAACTATTTGTGATTTGGCCAGAGTTGTTTTTGCATTTAACATAGTATGATAATGGTCTAACTGAATGCCACATAAAACGACGACCAGGAAAGGGTTTGTGTCAATTTTAGTTGGGAGATGGCATACATTTGACATATTGGGACACTCTTGCTTGACTATAGCATATTAGCTAATCATTGCAAATATTAATATGCAAAAGCTTTATGTAGTCTGCAACTATAGTTGTAAATAATATTATGAAAAACGGGTTACGTGACTATTAATAACCACACCATATACATACACTCTTGTCTGAATTCAAAGAGTGAACATAATATTATGAAAAACATGTTATGTGACTACTAATAAACATACCATAGGCATACACTCTTGTCTGAATTCAAAAGAGTAACATAATTTCTATGGTTACCACACAAGTAATGCTTGAGAGTATACAACTTCAAATCAAATGTGAATTTCACATATCAAGTT
The DNA here is from genome assembly GCA_019776745.2 of Taxus chinensis. NCBI lineage: Eukaryota > Viridiplantae > Streptophyta > Pinopsida > Cupressales > Taxaceae > Taxus > Taxus chinensis. Next base: position 341,954,957 of record CM034146.1, read on the forward strand.
TGTGGGAAAGCTTTAGATATTATTTATATATTGTCAGGTAAAAAAGATAGCCATGAAATTACTAAACAAAATTCCGAAAGAAAAGATGGGAGTCTAGCACATGTTTTCATTCATAATATAAAAACCACAAAGGTTAGATGGTCCTTGATCAAAATGATGTTCAAATGCATGTTTTGAAAATATTTTTGAAGAGCACATCGACAAAAATTTCCAGAATGGCTTCAATAAATTTGTAGCCTCCAAACAAAGAGCAATGATGTTCATCATATTTAAGGCACCATGAACATTCACCATAGACACTCTTAACCAACTTTTATTTATATGGTATTCTACAATCATTTGTTCGTATTGCTAGCTTTCTTAAGTTTACTCAGACAATTCCCTGAAGCCTCCACCCCTATGGGAGTCATCACCAGGATACCTTCCTACTAAATTATTGCAAAAATCTTAATTAGCACCTCCATTGGCATATGTGCTTCCACAAAGCCTTTAAAATAACCACTTGCAATGAAGAAAAAATCCTATCCTCTCATCGTTGCAGAAGTATACTAACTTATATTTGCAAATCATTGATAAGGGTAAGAGTACATCCATACCTCAATATAGAGAAAATGATTAGTTCTTTAAAAATAAGGCATAGAATAACTCATTCCAAGAATCCGGGACCCCAGGCTCCAATGATTGCAATCCTGTGGATTTCCTCAAGAATTCAATATTTTATTATCGAGCAATCGTCTACCATATACAGAGGGGTGCCCATCTTTTTGAACCTCACTCAATCTTGTCACATTCCAGAAGGTTATTGGAGGGAAGGTCTAAATCCCCACACAGTAGGTCCTCTTCTCCACGTAGGAAGATACAGATTGGGCGGGTTGGAAGCAAGCGCTCTGGCATGGTGGTTGTTTGCAATATTAATTATAATACATCAAAAAGATCTGATGAAACGGGAAGAGAGGATATTTCAGAAAGTTCCAACTTAGAGACTATGTGATGCAAGCTAATGTGGTTAATAAGGTGCACGTTGATGCCGAATGTGATGGCTCTCTAGATGAGATCAAATATCCTCAAAACAAGGAACATTCCAAAATGAAGGAACATCTAAAAACAAAGAAATCAGAAAGGGATATGTGATTGAAAGCCATGCAAGAGGCATTGGAGAAAAGGAAAGTAAAAATGGCCACCATGAATCCAAGACTGGGAAAAGCAAGTCCATTAGCTGAAGCACATGCGTGCAGAAAAATTACGAGCCTTTAAAGCTAAATTACCATTGCCCGATGCCTATTCCTGTAGTCCTATAGCTAAAACACAAAAAAACGTCTAAATGTCCATCAAATTGCCTGTCAAATTTAACATAGTCTCGTGAATGACCGCAGGCTCTTTACCATAGGGGGACACCTTTAGGCGTAAACATGCAACATCCAAGATTCATAAGTGTAACCTGAATATCGTAATATCTAGTGACGGTCCTTAAGGTCTTACAATGAAAATGTGCATCCAAACACGAGAAAACAAACCCAAAAAACTAATGAGAAACAAAGTAACTTTTCTTGGGGACCATTACATACTCTGATGGTAGTGTCCATAGAATCTAGATGCTTTGGATAAAACTTCTGACGAGTCCAAACAAATTTGATGACTGTGTTTTCTTAGTTCTAATCTCGAGAAACCTCACTCATATTTGTACACTTTTGTTCCAATCACCTACATCTAAGAAACATCACCCTTCTCGAATTGGATAGCAATATCTAGAACACTATAAGAAAACATAGGTGTTTTGAAGCTTGTGTAGTGGGTTAGCTAGGGTTTTAAGCATTGTCTAAGTATGAGGGCATAGATAATGACAATATTAAAAACAACAAATAGGAAATTGCAAAACTTTATCAGACAATCAAATGATGTCATAGAGTCTATGTTCTACCCGTCTCAATGATTACTCATAGCATGAATAAATGCTTGTTCTTCTTTAAAATGCTCAATAAACTCTTGTAAATAATGAGTTCTCTAGAATTCCTCATGGGGTAGTACAATAATTGTGACTTGTAGAGAACTGAAATTCAAATAAGGGCCCTTATTGGCATGCAAAATGACAAAATAATGACTAAAAATGAAAAAGATAGATCCACAAAGATATGCACCTTGACCAATAAGGGCCACTAAAACCCCTTGTGGGATGGGGACACTCCAAATAGAAAATCCAAAAAACTTGATTTACAAAGGGAAGATAAAGACGAGAAAGAGAAAAGGAGACACGACTACCACCCACAAAAGTACGGATACCACTAATTTTGACCAATATTCAACAAGTACACATACTAAAAAATTATATTATTTTACAACTAATAAATACCAAAGAACCATATTTTAGATATCTACAAGATGATTTAAACCATACCAAATAAAATCCTACAAAATTAATAATCTAAGAGAGGATTTCCATAATCTCCCAAAAAGTTCCACCCATAAATTGCTCCCAGTTAAAAAGGAAAAAGGAAAAGGAAAAACCAATAATTTATACGATAAATAATGTTTTCGATAATACGGTGATTCTCTACTTGAGTTTGGAAAGCAAAATAATTATGGCCTTCTTACGAGGGTAAAGTGGCCCATGAAGGTTGGTGTAGTCTTAAAATTTATTCTAGTACAAAATTATAAAATTAAAGTTAGTTTAATTCTATTATAACTAAAATAGTATGCTTAAGCCTATATAGCAGTTCTGAGCAATCCCTTGAACCAAAGTTCTTTTCCAAAGTAAAGGTAAAAGGAAATACTAAATACAAAGATGCCAACAAAATTACATTACATTTTTGCAAAGACGAGTGACATTGAAGCAAAAAAAGTTTTACATAATAATAATGTAGTCTACTGGATCTGTCAATCTTTTATTTGGGTGTGTTCTTCGCAGAAATAATTAGTGGAGCACTATTCAAACTCTATTCCTCGGGAGGAATTTTGGTCCCATTAACTAGAGACCCTTACAAAGAATCTAAAAATTTGTAACATGTGCACTCGCCATTGAAAGACAATGCTATTTATCTCTCCTGACCTTTGGGTAGGGATTATGTTAGGCTCTTGCAGCAAAGTGCTTTACAAAGCCTCAAAAGCTTAATATATGGTTGATTTAGATTTTCAAACGCCGTTGAAACTAGATGTGATTGACTACGAGAATAAGATTTAGACACTACAGATATCTGACTTGCAAACCTTTGATTCAACAATCGGTGTTTGTAGCATCTCAAGGATATTTGAGTTTCTGAAAGACTGGACGGACCTTTCCAGCATTTTGCATATATTCCACTTTATTATTTTTTTAAGGCTTTTACTTGACAATGACTCAAATTCATGCACATATTGTTCCAGAGTCGAAAACTATCCACAATGTCATCATTTTGATGTTCTATTGTTACACCATATGAAAAGATAAAAGACCAAATTTAGAACTGTATCAAAAGTTGAAACATAGAAATAATGACCCTGGTGATTAGAAAGTTGGCCCATGCAAAGACAACAAACATGTTATTGATAAAAAAAACACTATTATAATGTTACAAATACACGACGAGCCCAAAAGGGACATCTTAAGGAGGCATATGAAAGGAAGGCCTCCATAAAGAAAATATTCCGCATTTGCGGTTATTTTTATATTTAAAATTTTCGTGTACTCAAAGAACCATTTGAATTGCAGATGAACTCCATAGCCTTCAGAGGCACACAATAATCAAGCCTATATCTTTAGCAGCGAAGGACGGCTGATTTTACAAAAACTTTGGATTTTGTTTAAAACCCCAAAATTAACTCATTGGAATAAACACAAACAAATGACAATCTTGAAAGTCATAACATACAATCATTCATTTGACCTGATCCAAAGTGTGCATTTCCCACCTTTAAAGAAGGTTCATCGTAACCCCAAACCATGCTTTGCAAACTTGAGTGCACTGCATCTGAATTTGTTAAGAGTAGTAACAAGCATCACACGCCAAGCATCCAGGCTGAGGAAAGCTTCAATCCCGCTCCTTTGATAGCACCTGCATGCTACAATTCTTAAAATGAGGAGACATCCAGGATACTTGCAGCTTCTGCAAAATATCCTGCCTCCTTAATATCATTTCTGAGAACCTTGGACTGTAACAAGAATACATTGTGTGCTTCCAGAGTGAAGGTTCTCTCCTTTAGAGACCACCTGCAAATGAGAGTCTTAGCTCAGACCTGCCCAAAGTGAAGGCAGTTTTCGAGCTATAGGCTCCGCAATCATTATCCACAATATCCCCTACAAACGAAATCTATACAAACCAGCAGGTCAAGGTAAACTGACCTCTGTTTGATTGCTGTCAGAAGGGAACCAATTCGCGAGGACACCCAAATGCATGATACCCGGAATCATTCTAAACAGCAAAGGTGTGGTAACCTGCATTGATTGCTCATCTTTTGTATAAAAATGTCAAGTCATAAAATCACTTAAAATATACCTACCGGAAATTAAAAAACTAAACCATCCTTATATTACCAGGCTAAAAGCTGTTGTTCCCAGCAGCAAGAGATATAATTTTCCCTGGTTAAAAAAAAAAAAAAGAAACATGGGATATTATTGATAGTTACATATCTATTAGAATATTGATCCGTATTTAAAAGAACGTAACCAAGTTCTGATTTATGCATTTTCTGTAGGAGGAGAAAAATGGTGCATTGATAACACAAACTCACAAGCCATAAAGGAGAAACAGAAGGCAAAGAAAGATTAGAACAACGATTGCAGCCAAAGACAGATTTTCACTTGGTAATCAATATGAAGTTTTGAAATAAAGGCTACCATAATTGAAAATCTCTGTATAAAATTTACTGCTTTGGATGTGGTATGAATCTATATAAGATGAAAGAGGTCGTCAAATGCTTATTTGCAACGGAATCCCCGTCTTTGCAGACAATGCAAAAATGTCCATATTTATAAAACAATAGGAATCATGGAATTCAAAACATTTCCAAGAGAATCAAAGTGTAACAGGAGCAGCAATGTCAAAGCAGGTGCAGATGTGGCATCTCTCCCAGATAAATCTGGAGCAGATCCATAGCTGGTCCAGATCTGGTTGCATCAGGGGTCAGGAGGAGACATTTCGTACAATTACAAAATTCAAAAAGGAGATTTGTTTCATTAGGGCATACGAAACACTAACTTCAATTATTTACTATAAGGAACCATGTCCCGTATTTTATTGAAAAAGTTAGATTTTTGCCTAACTTTATTCTCATCGAACATGAACTTGAACTTTATCCATTATTTTTGCATGGGAAGTTTTGGACTCGACTTTTCATTATTTTACAAATATGTGTATATATACATATACTGACTGAAAGTAGCAGTCAAAAATCTCTCCCCGCTCTATCCCTCTGACATATTTATGCATTTTTTTCAAAAAATAAAAAATGATAGAAATAAAATTGTCTGAACTTAAAAACGTTTTTTCTCGAACTTTATCCCTTTGTGTACTTGAACCGAACTTTATCCTTGTCGAACATAAACGTGAACTCGAAACTTGTGACTTAGATAAGGAACATCTAGTCAAGTTATGACTTCTACCCACAAGTTTTATTTGTTGTATATCAAACATTAATGGATTGAATAAATGAAATAAAATTTCCACACCTCTGAAGATGTGTATGTATCAATATTCTTCATCTTAAAAGGCTTTTACTATTAGTAAACAAATGATAAACTGATCTAATGAAAACTAAATTTGGTCAAATGAAGGTTACAGTAAGAAACAATGAGAATCCTAGCTTATTTAAATAGGGCTTATCTGTAAATCCAATGTTAACAGGGAAGATAATGAATACAGACACCAGAAGAATGTGTATGGTGAAAATGAAGGCAATTGACTGAAAATTTCCATGTCCAAATCCTATCATAGAAAAGAATTTAATCTCACAAATAACACTACGAATGGCAAGTTGGTAGTTACAAATGAAAATTAGAGCTAATTTGGTTGCCTATTTAACCAAAAGGAAATAAAGACGGCCAATCAAATTAATGTTAATTAACACACGGGAATTGCTACGGATAACGTTTTCTTGCTAGACATTCATTTTTTCGACAGGTCATGAGATAGAAATTACTAATGTTCAAATTATTTCCCACCTATCTAACATTTTAAAGCATAAGGATGGACCTGTTATCAAATATACTGTAAATTGAAGTAATCAAAAAATTAAGTTCTCATACACCAATACCCTATCTTTAATGGTCTTTAACTTTTAATGTTCCTTCTCTTTACCTCTAAGTTCTAGCCTAGATTCAGAATTGCCTTTAAACACAAAACAGAAAATCCAAAAGGCACATGGAGGTGAGAATTCACACACTACAAATATAATATTAGTTCCCTGAGCTTATTGCGGACCTAACAGTCAAAGTAGTGTGCTTAGGTTCTTTTTTTCTGACCTCCATATATTATTATATTACAAACAAACAATTCCTTTGTGTGCCACATTCATGTTTACATCTGAGAATGACTCGGTGAATAAATTATAATATCATAACTTTTTCTTAAATCCCGAGAAATGCCTATTGTTTGATTAAATATGACAGTAGGACCAACATTTTGTGTCTATAAAGTTAAACCAAGGAAATTTAATAAGGTTCTAAAATTAAAGAATGCAAAATAAATCTTTAGAACATTATCTTTCCCTCAATACAATAACAAAATTTACGAGGAAATATCAATGAATCGGTAAGGACATTATCTTGCCCTTCATACAATTACAAGATTTATGAGGAAATATAAATAAATCGATAATCCAAATTCCACCTCATCACTTCAATAATGTCCTAGAAATACTCCCAGAAATAATATGATTCTATTTCATCCTTTTATTAAACATTCCATGAATGCATTAGAATCTAAGATACTAGATATTTTTGTACAAATATGTCTATGTCATATCATATCCAGCAGGTCATAAACTTTCCGTAATAACATAATAATCTCAGAAATTATCTGCTATACAGAAGAGGCTACTGCTAGACGTTCAATTTTTCAACTGGTCAGGGGATAGAAATTACTTATGACAATATCACTTTCCACATATTAAACATTTTAATGCACAAGGAAAGAGCTGATATCAAATCTACAGTAAATTGAAGCAAGTGAAAAATTAGTTCCCTTCTGTTTCCCTCTGGTTTAGACTATTTTCTAAATTACCTTTAAACACAAAACAGAAAAGCCAAAAGGCGTGTGGGGGTGACAATTCAGACGTTGTAAATATAATATTAGCTTCCTAAGCTTATTGTGGACCTAACAGTCAAAGTGGTGTGCTTAGGTTCTCCTTTTTTCAGACCTTCATATATTATTATATTCCTCACAAACTAAACCTGTGTACGCCAAATTCTTGTTTACATCAGAGGACGACTTACATGGTGAATTATATCATAGATTCTTCTTGAATTCCAAGAAATGCCTCGCTTGATTAAATTTTACAATAGGACCAACATTCTATGTGTCTTTAAACCATGGAAATTAGTTTTTAAAAATAAAGAATACAAAATACATCTTCAGGACATATTAGTTTTCTCTCAATGCAATATTACATGGAAAAACCTAGAACTTATCTAGAAAATGTCAAAAGTTACAAAATATTCAAGAATATATTATCTTTCAAAAAAAATATTAGAAAATCCCGTAGTACATTTTACTAGGTGAAAATAATGTTTATTCTTTATAATAAATGTAAGTATACAGTAGAGAACAATATTATTTTAGGTCCTTATACAATTAAAAAACATTTACTGCCGGGCATGTCAAATTTGGGAGGTACCACCATAAAGTTCCTGCCTAATGAAAAAAATTATCATTTTTCAAATTGATCATGCTAGACCACATCTCTTCACAATTTTCCAGTACTGACACAACTTCTTACCTATCACAAGATACCTTCATGCACAATGTTGCACAATTTCTCAGACACCTTGCAAAAGTTGCATTACAAAAAAAGAAATTGACAAAATCTGCATTAAACAGTGGCTACCATCTATGCAATTGTGATTTGGAAAATACTTTAACTAGCCCCTAATTCAAAGCATTTAGCAACTTTAGCCAATAAATATATTACCCATTGGATACAAACAAGAAGCCCAACATCTGCATTTCTAGAAACATGACATCCCCGCATAGATAGACTATTAATTTTGCCACTCAACAAGCAAACATCAGTACATTTTTCTAGCCTTAATCCTACAATTCCTGCGAGTATTCACCAGAGAAAAATCATGAGCAAAAAGCTTATGGTGAAAACCATAGTAGCCATGCTCATTAAAAACAAAATATGATAAGCGCAAAAAAATGTAAAATATGAATAATATTCATCTAGATTCATCTGTGTAGGAAAATTGTCCCATGCAAATGAATCCAGAAGAATATTATTCATTACTGCTCTGTGAAGAAACAGGATTGAAAATTAACATATAAAATATGTTTTGAGCAGAAAGAGTTGGGAGAGAGATTTTTTTTCAAGCAAAAATGTAGTCTATAACAAACTTTATATATAATTTGACTTGGGCCGATAAAAACTGAAAAGTAAAATTGAAAGGTTAGAGAGAGAGTGGGGTCACTGTTGGCTCATTCTCTTCAGAAAAGAATGAACATTGTACATATACAGCAGAAGCTTTTTTTTTTTTGTTCCCCCAATTTGGAGGTTTTCTGCTACTATGGTAATAACTAATAACACTGCAACACACACAAGGACTAAGTTGTGATTTTCAATGTATATACTGTACAGCTCATTCTTTGTACACCCCTTTGTTGTAAATATATTTTTTGTTAATATATAAAATATCTATTCAAAATTATTAAAACACTGCAACACACATAAGAAGGAACACATACAACACCATTTTGACCACAGCAATAAGAATAAAATAAGGCTAGAGATAAATTATGGCAATTTTGGGTTGGTTAATTCACCCTCTCCTTATTAGGAACAATATCACGCTTCTTGCCTTTCATTTTTTATTTCTTCTGTTTCATTCCTGTTTTGTTCTAAAGTTTCATTCAACATTAGTTTTGATAAATTTAGCTTTTGAACTGTTATTTCCAGCAATGCCTGCATCCCAGCGACAAGGGGACGGGTTTCGTGGATGACAAAAGCTTTTCAGGACGACAGAGGGACGGGTGTTAATATTATATAGTTATAGTATTTGAAAAGTAAATAACATATATAAATGTAAAAGGTATGGCATTAATGTCTGTAAATATCTACGGCATTAAGCAATGGCAGATTCCTACATAATTTATATGTTGTTGCATCTTAGAGATTCAAGCATTTGACTTGATTAAGCATATGGATTATTAAAGCTAGAGCAAATGACTAGTGTGAGCAAGTGACTTGTTGAGGTAATTTGGTTTGTTAAACCTAATAAGAATTGACTTAGAAATTGAAATCATATTGATAAGTTCAATTGGAATTAGGGACAAAGTGGATTCATACCTATAGTGGAGTATTGCCAGAACAAAACAAAATCTTAAATCTAAACAAGTGTCCAATTGGAATCTGACAATTGACAGCAACTGTGTGGTCCCAAAGAGTGAATAAGTATTCATAAGTTGTCATTAATGCAATTAAGTGCTACATTGGACCCTAGTTCTGTTGACTAGAAACGTAGGCATCTTAGAATAACAGGGTTGGGTTTATAGTCTTACTATTTATTATGTGGGTGGGTCATAATAAGTTTCATCCTATTGAGGATATTAAACATTGTTTAATACCACAGTTGTGGTAATTCTTCTATGCTAATTTGGTTGATAATTATGGTTGTGAAACCGATGGATTTGTAAAGCTAAGAACAGTGATGAAATGTATCATTGGTTTCATTGGAATGAAACAATGGTACTTGTAAAATATCTAGAATGAGTAAATAAAGAGTGAAGATGGAATCTGGGTGTATGGGTACCTACTACCTGGTAGAATTTTCTTGGAATCAGAGTAGCGGAGTGGATGCATAGTAGAGCCAAAGAGGGATGGGTGGATCTCATATCGATGATAATAATTAAATGGAGCTTGGGTATGATGGATTGACTGGGGATGCCAATCACTCGCAGGCTATTACAGCAGCAGTTGTTGCCTTAATCTTTCCTTATGAGTGGATAGTTATCCATGCTCCAAGTCATTTAGATATGTTGATATGAATAAAAGATATTCTTTATGTGAATCAGGTGGAGGTAGGGTAATAGCTGCGCATGGTTTCAAACATGAACAAGAGACATGTTTGATTTTGAGAACTAGGGTATGAAACCTTGATGGGTCCTCAATGACCCATTTGTGTCTATTGTTGATGGTTGTGTGCTAAGTTGCCGCATTCGCCGAAATAGAAGGAAAAGATTCAAAATTCAGCAGATTTTAATAGACCCCAAAAAATGCATTGAAAATCGCGATTCAATTCATTGGAAATCCGGACGTGATTTTTTATGGAATACGTTGAAAATCGTGTTTGAAAAGAGTTGAAAATCATCTTAAAAAGTTTGACGTTCGTATTAGGGTTTTTCCTTCCCGTGTTTTAGAGTTTCTAACTGTAGCATCACTATTTTCCTATAAACCATAGTTATCAAGTTCGGAAATCCGGATCTGTTCGGGAGGGGAAAAAATTCCGAAAATCCGGAATTCTTGAAAAAGTTCAAAAAAATCCAATCTGAAATATATATGAGTTGAATTTTATAAATATGAAAATTTCACAAATACAATGAAAAATTTCTAGACAATCTGGATACGGGTACGGGTACGGATACGGGTACGGGTGCGGTACGCCGATACGGCAAATTTTAAAAAATCTTGGGTACGGTACGCTTTTGGGTACGTTTTATATATATATATATATATTTATATATATATATATATATTTTATATATATATATATATTTATATATACATGTATATAAATATATAAATATGTATATAAATTATAAATTTAAAGAAGCATTTGCATACTTATTGAAATTTATTATTTCTCTATCACAGTTATTTATCTTAGTGACTGTGATAAGATTCAAGGAGTTTTGATTGTTCATGGTGACCTTCCTTGATCCACTCAGCACGATAGTATTGTCTGACATATTTCCCGAAACATCATAACTAAGCAGGAAAAATATGGATCCAAGCTGGAGGTGGGACGATTAGTCCAAGCACGGGAGAATACTCGCTGAGTTTTGGAAAGCTATCCAATATTTTTAATTACTAATCTGTCTACAGGCGATCAAAGCTCATGATTCTTTCAGAAGATTGCAAGAAGTTGCTTGGTCCAAAAAGGTGCAAAAATGGATTTTATTAAAATAAGAAAAATAATGCCATCAATGCGTAGAGCTCAAGAAAATATACACTTTTAGAGAAAACGACACTTGAAACGGAGTCACAGAATGAAAGTTATGGCACATGCAAGTTTTTGCTACTACATCTTCCAGGACCCTTTCCAAAAATGGCAAATTTTTTTCTATGCTTGCGATTTTTCCACCAAAAATCCAAAAAAGGAAAGAATTGCCAAAAAAGGAAAGAAACAGTCTTTGGCATGTTTTTTTGGATGGGTACGCTTGGAAATGTACCCACAGGGGACAGGGTACGGTCTGGGTACGGTAAAACCGTACCCTGTCCCCTGTGGGTACGTTTCCAAGCGTACCCACAGCGTACCGTACCCCATACCAGTACCTGGTACGTTTCCAGGCTGGTACGGGGGGGCCTTAGGCGTTTCCAGACAGTCTAGAAAAATTTCAATAATGCAATGTAAAATGTTATATTTTTTAATATATAAGGTTGATAGTTGACTGTTTTTCCAGAAAACTACAAAAAATGTTAAAAAATATAAAATATAAAATTTCCTAAATTAGGGCCGACCTGGACCGAATTTATCTGGGTCAGCTGAAAAATCTGAATCCGGCCGGATTTTGTGCAGATCCGGACGGATTTGGTAACTATGGTTTTTATCACTCACCATTTGTCCTATTGCATAGCAAAGAAGGGAAAAGAGTCACTCCAAGAGAGAAAGCAACCAAGCTTGAGGTTGTCCAGTAGCTTCTAGCAATGAAATCATAACAATGATAGATGATAAGCTGTTTTGTTTTCTCCATTGTTGTATTTGGAAAATATCTTGTCGTGGTAGATGCAAAATACAAATGGACAAACAATCGTAGTATGAGAAAGATTTATTTCAGCATCATTCATTTGTTGTAGCATGGCACTTCAATAATAGCAACATTAATGTACAAGTCTAATTTTGGCTTCATACAGTTGTTATGATATAGATATAGGTTTTGAAGGAGGTTATTTCAGCATGTATGTAGTATGCACATAAGGAGTTGCAGTAGGGATGATTAGATGGAGCATGCATATTTCAGTTTTGTATGCACATTGTGCATGGTTACAGTAGGTATCAGATATGGATCTTAACGCAACATCACTATGGTATGCACATATCATTAACCTTGACAATGAATGTGCTCTGTACATTAGGTGTTTCCTCTATAGTAATATGTTGCAGTAGGAAGAAAGAGTGAATGGCAGCAATTGTAGACTGTTCTGACATCACAAGGACGTTGCAACATGTTTTTTTTCAAAAAACATGAGTTGTAACACCATCACAATTGCATTGCGAAAGAGGAAGATGCATTATCAACTCCAATATCACAGGGAATCATTGGGGAAGCAAATCCAATAGTAAGAGATCATCATGGGACAGCCATGGGTGGACACCTTTGAGGAAGAACCATGGGGGAGCCACAACACCAATCACATTGCAGTAGAGCAAGAGGTTGAAACAGTCAACTGTATGAGAAGCAAATCAATTCACTCTCACATGGGAGGAAAGGAGTTGAGCATCAATTTTTCATTGGAAGAGGAAGATGCAACATCGTGGAAGAATATTGAGGGATTTGGCCAATAAAACCATCATATGATGCATGATCAGCCCCAACGCCAATACGAGAGCATGATCAGCTCCAACATCAATAATAGAGCATCATTGAGGAATTCCACGAAGAAAATACCACGAATGGATATCGTAGCGGAAGCATGGTCAGTTTACACAAAATACCGTTTAGATTGCAGCACCAAGAAGTTGGAATTCAGTTCATCTCTTTCATTGGAAGAAGAGAATCAGACACCATCTCTTTCATTGGTGAGGAGAACCAGACAATCAATCTATTTCATTGGAAAGGAGAATCAGACCCCATGCCTTTCATAGGACGAGAGGAGGTTAAAAGTTGCGGGTTCAAGTATGTTCTCTTGAGGGTATGCATGTCTTCTTGAAGTCAACTAAGGGGGGTTGAATAAAGATGTGTGGCACGGGAAGTGCAGATAAACCAGAGCATAGGCCCAAGGAAATTGGCGGGTTGGGCTTGAGGCCAAACACCAACAAAAATTGATAGAAGCTCCAAGAGACAAGGGGAGATATCTTTCTATATCTCGTACATAAGCTTTTGTGGACCAAAAGCCACCTAAAAATGGAAAGTATGATCCGTAAGAATCTACGAAATTCATTAATAACCCCAAAAGGAAGGTTTCACTATCAGCAGGGCTCCAGATGGAGTAAATCTGAGGTAGGTTGCGAAACTAGTATATAAACACCGGCTCCTAGAATTCGCAAAACCACCGGCCTTCTTAAACTAGCAGTTTCACTAATAAACACAACACAGACCAATAATAGATAAAGAAACAGTGTCTCTTCCATTGCCCCAACTCTTGGGATTCTTTAATACACAAAAGGACATCTCAGGCTTGTTTAATAGAAGGCACGGGTCAGGCGTAAGGATCCGGGACCGGTGATCATGGAAGCATGATCTATGGGACTGGAGAGTGAATTGGTGAATGAATGTAATAAAGCAACAAAGTAGTCAGGTATCTTCACTAAATATATTCTATGTTGCTTGTAATTCTTCCATCAGAACATAGGAAGATAGGAGAAACAGAGGGTGTGAGTTGTATGCTCTGAGAGCTCTTTGTATTTACCCATTTTATTAAAGGAAGATGGGCTATTGACATTTCTTAATGGTTTTCCCCACATTAGGGTTTTCAAGATAACATCTTTTGTCTTGTGTGTTGTCTCCATTCCTGTCTTATTGGTTTATGGTTTGCAAGCAATATATTCTTTCTAATACACATTCCATCACTCTTAACACATTCAGAATTGCCATTTGGGAGCAAATTCAAAGTAGAACATCATTATGTGATTTTCTGAATTCTACAAGTATGTGACCTTGGTAGTCTACTGGCCTACCGCACTTCAATGGACCTCTGACTCTAATGTGAGGCCAACTGTGGAATTTGCATTTCAACTAGGATAGAGGTTTGTCAATGAATCAATCACGTCTTTTTGTTTTGTGATTGACATTTGAATATTTCCTTTTGATTTTAATATTTGGGGTTTTTCTATGTTCTTCCTCTATGTTGATTCGGAATGCTGACAATGGGTAAGTAAGATAACAGTACTAAAGAGTTTACCCCTAACCACAAGAGAACCTATAAACCAAGACATTGAGGTACTCCTAGACCTATACTTTAGAAAAGACTGCATTATATCTCCGACCTAAGAGTGCCTCAAGTGCAAACAATGGAAATAGAAAAATGGGGACTATGAGCAGTTTATATAAAAGGTAAGATGATACAATGGTGGCATGCTAGTAATTGACTACAAAAGAAGAATTTTGGCTTCATAAGGGACTAAAAAACAAGATTTGGAAATACATGTGGATGAGTATAGGAGTGTGAAAGTAAATCCCAGGGAGGAAGAGTGCAATGGAGGGAATAGGTGGCAATGACATTAGATAAAAAAAAATAAACCTATGATATGTCTATCACAAGTGTTGTTGTAGTGAACCCAAAGGGGAAAAGTAGTATATGTAACATAAACTCAAAAGGAAAATGGTCATAAAAGTATGCTACCAAAGTACCAAAAAGACACAATGACCAAATAAACCCAAGAGGGAAGACGAAAAGGTAAATACCAAAGAACCAAAAAGGCAACCCAATAGGGGAGACGAAAAGATAGCTACCAAATAACCAAGAAGGCACAATGACCAATAAACCTAAGAGGGAAGACGAAAAGTTAACTACCAAAGAACCAAGAAGGCACAATGGCTAGATAAACCCAACAGGGTAGGCGAAAAGAAAGCTACCAAAGAACCTAGAAGGCACAATGGTTGGATAACTCCAACAAGAAAGTCAAAAATGTGGAGATAAATCAGGAAAGAACCAAGAACACACAATGGTCGGATAAACCCAAGGGGGAAGTAAGTGAAATAATAGTTAAAGTAAAATGTTCGAGGTAAATGCATGAATATGATAATAATATGAAAGTATTAGAAAGATACCTGAAAGCTTACAATTGTATTACAAGATTGTTGCAAACTTCTTCGATGATTTTCTCGTGTAATTCATAACATGTGTAATGTCCCTTTTTCCCACTTCAGGATCAGAATTTGGACTTCTTGCCATTCCTTTTCCATGGCAAAGAAGTAGAGGAGTTGGAAAATGAAATTGAGCTCCCTTTTGCATTTGTTTTTCTAATTTTAATGTTTTCTTTTTAGTATATTTCTTCTTGTAGCAGGTCGGCTGGGCTTAAGCCATTTGAAGAGGCTTAATAAAAAAATATAACATCTTCCTATGGGTCGGCCACGTCTTTCCTAGCTTTGGCGCCAAAGGGAGGGGTATAAAAGGAAGTGAAAGCCTCATTTTGCACACATCATCTATCTTGGCACATTTTATATACTTGGACTTGTGAGCTGGTTGCTCTTGGTTCTTCCACTCTTGGGCGAAAATCCAAGTGTGTGGCATCTCCTAATAGGAAGAAAACCCTTCTAGTGGTTGGTAGGGGGACGGAAACCCTCCTTCATTGTGTGAGATTAAAGGATTGTTGCAGATTTGAGGAGAAGGATTCATATTCAGATTTTTATTTGCATTTGGGGTGAAGTTTGCTGCCTTTGAAGGCATAAATTTGATATTTCACTTCATTTTCAGATTTGCCTATATTTATAAAGTCGGAATCTACTTTCTTGTGAATTTTTGGGGTTTCTAAACTCTCCTTTAATAACTATTTTGGAGCTGCACTTCTGCTGGGCATTATTAATTTTCAGCTGAGCATATGCATGTCTTTTTGGGTTGAAAACAGTTCTAGAATATCTCTAAAAGGTTTATATAAATTGTGAATGCAATGCTAGTTGATATTTTGGGTGAAATTGTGAGTTTCATACTGTTGTTCCTAAAATCAGTTCTTGTCTAAATCTGGGATTTATTTCAGTCTGCTGATTTGAAAATCAGATTTGATTGCTTTGGAGTTTTAGCTAATTTCCTTGATTGTTAGTTTCATCCCTTGAAAGGGATATTACAATGATATCAGAGCTCGGATCTTCAAAGGCCGAGGGTTTCAATGGAAGAAGGCAACAAGAGTTTCCTTTACTGCCAAAGAAGAAGAAAGGCGGACCAGCCAAGGGAAGAAGACAATATGGCTGATCAAGACTCTCAAGAAGCCAAAGTTGACAAGTTGATTGCTGGCCAAGAGAGACTTGCGGATACAATGAATTTTGTTGTTGGGGTTTAAGGAAGCCTTCATAACATAAAACTTCTGCATTCATTCCTTTAAACATCGCCAGACAAGTTGGGATCATCTTATGCGTAGCCATCGTCGTATTTAGGGGTGGTGAGATCAATGTTGAGTGACTCAAATACAATTTCTCTATAAGAGGTTTCCTTGTGGGCTTTCTTCTCGAACAATGCTTTTATGGGGATTTTGTTGTCTTCTTTAGAGATCTAGGTCACAAGTTAGGAGGCAATTGATCAAATGATGTTTTGAGGTAAACCAATTGTTTTGTTCTTAAGGTCAATCTCGTTAGGTTCATTGTCATCTTAATCGAGAAGGTTTGATGGATTTCTCCCAACTAGATTGAGATGACAACTATAGCCTTGCAAGGAATTGTGATAGTTTGTGTTGATATTCTCTAAAGGGGAAACATGGTACATCTTCAAGGGAAAGAAGTTTATAGATGCCTTGCTCTTGGAATTGTTCGAAGTTCCAAGGGTTGGTGTCACCATGAACCTTGTAAATGGCTCCTAAGAAGGGAAATTTGACACATTGGCACGCAAAGGAGCCAATGGCCCTTATTCGGCTAGTCCAAGCGTGTTCGATCAAGATGTTATAGGTGAGGGGAAAGTCGAAGATCATGACTTCCAATCTAATCATTATAGATGCACAATGATAGGAAACCAAAGGCACCATATGGGGTACATTTGTCTTATGTCATATACTTGACAAGTGATACAAGGTGACTTATAATTACTAGTAGAGTATCCAAGGGATTTTATGACGTCTAAAAAGGCAACGTGTGCTAGAGACTTCGTCAATGAGGGCTCTCTTGACTTGAACATCACCGATCTTAAAGTTTATAAAAAGTGGAGGATCATCAACATGTAATAAGATTTTGTGTGGGATCATGGACTAAATTGGGAATTCGAGCAATAAGGATTGATTGGTAGATTGATATATTTGGATAGATAAACCTTTGCATTGTTTCATCATACTCTCTCCAGAACCATGCAATGGAACCTCTTTCCCCAAAGCAGGTGGTTGAGGAATATTCATGTTGATAAGTATTTACATGAGGCACTTACAATGTTTGTACAATGTTCTTGTGAGCTCAAGGAATGAAATTTTACTTGGTAGGATTAGAGAGCTTTGCAGTAGGATCTTACTCCTCAAATATGTGCTCCTATGATGCGAATTGTACTTGAAGAGATGCAACCAGAATGATATCGACTTTGGCCTTGGGAAGCACTAAATTTAGATTTTTAATTTTCTCCTCCTGTTTGATGACGTCAACTCTACCAATGGCATAGATGGGCATGGGAAACATCGTCTGCCCTACTGTTGATGTTGGATAACAACAGACTAAACTTAAAACATCATCATCCTGGTCAATGACATTAGAATTTGACAAGTTTTGGGATTTTAGATATTTTAAGGAGGCTTCAAAACATGTTTATTTCGTAGGATATGCCTAGATAGTTTTGTAGGTCTTATATTTGGTTGCAGGAGAAGATTAGGTGTTGTGAACCAAATTGATGCATGAAATAGCATATTTCATGCCATGTGTGTGTCCTAGGTTTTCCTCATTAGTCAAGGAATTGGGATTAGGCACAATTTGTATGGCATTAGTTGTTCAAGTAGGATTTCGCAGAATTTGATTGTTGGTATCATCTTGAGGATCTTGGTTTGTGTTTTTAGAATGATCCAATAAAATATTTTTATAAATACCCAAGTTGATGTTGGCTTGGTGAAAGGCTTTGTGACTGTTTCGATTTTCGATGTTTTGGGAAGCCGAGGAACTCGTGATATTGCTCTCTAGCTTTAACATCGTCATGAAAGTTATTACCAAGGAAGACATTGTATAACGAACCTCTAAGAGAATGACAATTTTCATGTGAATAACCCCAATTGGCATGGAACCAAAATAAATTGTGTTGTACCATTGAAAAGTTCTCTTAGTAGGATCTAGTTCTTTAAGATGAGCTCTAGGAAGTATATTTCTGGGTTCATCTTTTCTTAGAGGTTGATGATTACACTCTCCTAGTTGATGATTACACTCTCCTAGTTGAGTGTGTGGTTGAAAGGGGCTACTTATAGGTGGTTGAGAAGGGTCTGCATTTTGAGAAGCATTGAGAATGATAACATGGATGTTTTATGATGTAGACGAATATAGGGTGGATCCAAATTAATGACAACTTACACAACTGAAACTGAAACTTACTCTTAAATGGGAAAACACATCACAAACACATCCATGTATTAAAACACACTTTTCTTTATGAGAAATTTATTGTAAGTTACAACTATTCATACACACTCTGAAACTCTCACTTTTTTGGCCTTAACATGCTTATTACAACATTACAAGAAGAAGAAATCTGTATCTGACAATTTTGGACTGGTACCCACTATCACTCCCACTCTCAAATTGAATTTTGAATCCCAATCTCAATGCTTGATTCTAATTGTCATTTCTGAACTCTTTTGATTGCTTTTAATAACTCATCCTCTATCTCTTGACATTCTAGCATATCTTTTCAATCTCCCAAGAGCCCTAAAAGCACTCAAAAGAAGATAACAAATTGTTCAGGGAGGTTATATTAACTTTTGCAATTCATGGTTGCGAAACCTCCACTCAAGCTTGCAAAACCGTTGGGGCGATTCCCAGCGGTTATGTAATCGCCACTTAAAGCTTGCAAAACCACCATTTTGTGTAGATTGGCAAATGTATCACTATGCAAAGTCTTCCAAATTATGGAGGCCATAATTTTGGCATATATACTCAAAAAGAAATGTTTTTTTTGAAATTGCATTACTTTTCAAGGGAATCCAAACTCGCAATCAATTCAGGTTTAGGGAAATCCTTGATGCACTTTTTTCCTCTACCCCACAACCTTTCCATTTTAGCCCTTCAATGGATGCAACTACTTGCTAGGTTCCTCTAATTGTTGATAACATCAACCAACTCTCTTGGAACCCAATTAGATGTCAGAAACTAATGTTCTTTGATATACTTACCACTTTTGAAGTGTTGGAATGTTGATTCTTCCCACATATTGACTTCACCATGTCAAAACAACAAAAGGACCAACTATTCCATACAAACACGCCTCTTTTTTTTGTTGATGCAAGATTGTTTTACTCCTTGGATGCTCCTACATCAGACATCTAAGGTATAAAATCAATCATCTTTTGATCACAAAGCTAGGGTGAGTTATTGAACCGCTCTTTTGATCAATTTGCATGACCATGGTGTCCTCTTCCACCTTGTTAGGTACTACTCAATCATATCTATACTCACCTTTCTCTTTATCTTACTCACTACATTAGCATAGTCCATCCACCACCTCCAAGATACTCTCTTTCTCATCTTCAATTCTCTTATGGCCTTTGACCCACCACTACCCAACCAACACCACCAAGTGTACTCAATACCATTGTTTCTCAAGCCTTCTATAATGTCCCCTTTCCTACGCCTAAGGCCTAAGGGCCAATTCGAGTCCAAGCCTTGGTCATACCCAAGGGGATTTGGACGCTGGGAGCTATTGGGTATGAATATCTAGTCCATTTTGTTATAATTCTTCATTGACATAAGCAAAAAGGTGTTTTGGAGGGACTAGATGTTATGTTTTGTCATTAGGAAGGGGCCACATGGTACTAATGTTCTAATTTTGCGTTGGGGGTTACTTTTGGACCATGGCGACTTAAAAAGGGATAAGTACTTAAGTTGTTTTTATTTTACTGGCCCTTCCAAGGAAAAATGCGACTAGGGTTTATTGGGGCTCTTCTGCCTTGGAGAAGTTATATAAGGAGTTGGGGAAAAAAGGAAAGACGTTCTTGCATACCTAATTATCTCTTTTCATGTGCAACTGTTGTTTGCAAATCTATAGCTTGTGGAGTGAAATCCCGCAGGAACCCTAACTTTGGTGGTGAGAGATTCATCCCTAGCTAGCAGGGCATTCTTCGGTAGTGAGAGATCTACCCTAGCTTGTCATCTTAGAGCTGTTTTCAGGGCTGTTTTACAGAGCTATTTTCAGAGGTTTCAGAGGAAGGGTTTTGATGGTTTTGGGGACATTTGGGGAAGATAATCAAAGGGTTTTCATATCAGATTTACGGTAGCCATTTGGGGAGGGTTTAGCATCACTTTGAAGGCATTTTCATCAATTTTTAACCCTTTTCCAAGCTAGGTGACTTGTTTGGAATATTGCAACCTTTATTCGGAGGGTTTCCAGTAGGCCATTTTCAGATCTGAAGGTTGAAATATCACCTCCTATATTTGTAAATGTTATTTCCAAGGTCTCATAATTTTTGCACTCGTATTTGGAGAGTTACGAATTTTAGAAGTTTTCCAGCTATCTAGGGCACGCTGTAATTTTCTGGCAGCATTTTATTATCTGAAAAATTCCAAAAACAATTTTCTTATGTTCTTTATAATATTAGCAAACTCTCTTTAAATTTTCAAGTAATTTGAGTGTGTATTTTGGGTGATATTAATTTTCTTTAGTTCGCTGCCCTAACTGTTAAAATCTGTAAAAATCAGTATTTTATTTGGCTGCAACTTTTCAATATTTTGTGCATTTTTAAGTGATATCCCACAAGGGATATTTCGCCTTCGCGGGCTTTGAACCAACCATCTCTCCCTTTAATAGAAGCATGCACCTCATGCTCTAGAGGCCATCTCCTCTTCACTTTTTCTCTCATGGATTTCTTTTCAAAGAATTCATCATATACACTCTTCATCATTTCTGAAACAGATCACATGCTTGTACTTTAAAGGCCCATTCAAATGAACTATTATTCTCAGCAATTCTTCTCTTCCTCTATGTATTCACTCATACCTTCAACAAACTTAGTGAACATATAATTTAGCAAATTAACCATTCTCTTGGGCACTAGCCCTTTCAACACCACCCCTGTTTTAGCAGCATTTTTTACCAACTCATCTTTAGTTGCAACCTATCTTTACATGATCTCCATCTCTCTCCACTCCTCAACTGCTGCATTAAATTCAGCATACATAGTATCATGAGAATTTGGCATTCTCATATGCATCTTCTCCAATGTTATCTCCAAGATAGCCTTCATTCTTCTCCTTTTTCTCTCATTGCTATGTCAAATAACATGATAACTTCTGCTGCAATCTTTTCTTCTTCCACTATGTCCGCCTTCCAGATGTCTTCAAAAAGATCATCGATCTCCATCTAGAACACTGTCCCAACATGTCTCTCTTCATCCTCTCCATCTTCTTCACCATGTGTTCTAATGCTTGTAAAAGCATCTTCTCAACCACATCATTCTCCAATTGCATCTCTGCTGCAACACCGGTCTCTTCTTGTCCTCTCAATGCTTCTTGTAAAGCATCATGCACCTTCACTTGCACATCTTTCTCCTCCATCTTCATATCTTTCCAAAAGACACACTTCAGCTGCAACATCATCCTTTGCAACACATGCTTGGGCTGATAATAAACTCAGCTGCTCCACCTCATCTTTCTCTTCTTTGCATCAAACTTTTTCCTGCTTGGATTTGCTTTCCTTCCTCTCCAATGAGATTTCTACATTTTCCCACTTACAGAATACCAACAATGTTGTCCCATCATCTAGAAACGGGTCTCCTTCCGGTGAACAAGCTTGTAATGTCCCCTTCTTTGGACTTTGATGAAATTGAAGACTTGAAGACCCTCAACCCATTCTCTCTTCTCATGGGCTTGAGGATTGAGCTTGAAGATAATCCAAAGATGTCTACTGTCTATTTTGTGACCCCTTGGTATGCTTTGTGCTACAAGGTGGGCTCTCTAGGTTAGTTAAATGTGCACATAGGATATTTGCTTTTATTATTTAATTAAAAATAATAAAGTGCACATAGTCTTAGTTTATTAAAAACTTTATTTTATAATGAGAATTTATGTTTTCCCTCCAAAAGGGAAAAGGTCAGTCTTTATTGAATATTGCACCCTTTAACTCTATAAAAGGAGGTCGCATTTCCTTTAGTGGGGTTATGTTGATTGAACTTTTGATTTCAATCCATGCTTGGAGTAATGGGATGTATGCCCTAGTTCTTGCATTGCTCTCTCTCTCATTTGGATCCATTATTGAAGAATATTGAAGACTTCATTGTTCTCTCCATTGTGTTCTCTTGTGTTGAATGTGTTTAAGCATGATATATTCATTCTAGCATTAACGACTTGGTCTTAGGTATTGACGCATTTGTTTGGAGGATAAATATGCATTTTTGTGAAGGGTTTGAGGTACTTTGTGACAGTTATTATTGCTGCAATTTATTAGAGGCAAATCGACTTGGTTTGGGGTTAAATCTATCGTGTTTTGAGGTTGTTTATGCTAGATATATTTGTTGTGTCTAATCAATTATTTTAGATCAAGGGTTGATTATTTGAGTGTTTTGAAAGGGTTGTGTGAGCTGGAATTAATTTATAGAATTTATTCTAACCCTAGCGACTTGGAGGCAGATTTCTAGGGCAGTTTTGAGTGGGTTTCGATGATTAGAAAATTCAATTTGATAGTTCATTGGAAAGCTCCTCATTTCTACTTTATTGTGCAATTTGTTTCATGCAAAAAACTCCAAGTATTGAGTAAGATATTAATTTTTGAAGTTTCAGCTGTTCTGAGTGCATTTTAATTAATTAACTGTTATAAATTTGAGATTTGTAGTTTGGGATCAATTTAATATTGAATGTGGTTGTAGAAATTATGAGGAATAATGAGAAAGTGATTTCGTAATTTTTGGAGTTGATTTGATGCCCTAAATGTGTTGGGCGACCTACTTTTTAGGGCAAAATTAGGGTTTCATGTTTGCTTTGCGAAATCTGGTTTTAGAATATTATTCTTCATATTTTTGTGGCCCAAAATCCTAAGTTTGAAGATTTTTGTTTGGATGGTTAAGCGGGAAATAATTTTGGAAGATTGTAGCAATTGGGGTGTGATTATTAATATTTTTCAGCTGTTAAAAATCTGATTTGAATGTGTTTAAATTCCAATTGTTTTCTTCCAATCTATCCCACCACCTTGGCTAGTTCCAACCCCATTTGGGTTCGAAACCGCTGACATTGGGATATTTTAGGTTGAAGCAAAAGGGTTTATCCATTCTTTGCTTGATTTTCTTCATTTTCTAAATTGTCCTAGAAAGGGGACATTACAGTAGTATCAAAGCTACTTTCATCTACTCCTTGTGGGTGTTGTTTGCAAAGATTGAATCAAAGAGCTTGTTAGTGACGGTGGTTTGAGGACCAAGCTCTATAGGCTTGGGAGATGGCTCGAGAGCCCTTCACTTGAGATGAGTGTATTGCTCAACACTTTTGAAGAGGTGGTAAGTTTTTATGTTTGGTAGAGCAATCGAATTATGGTTCTATGTTTTCAGTTTTAAATCCATTGGTGACACATTTGGCTAGATCCGATTTATTGAGGCATGAGGAGGTGGATGTGAGACTCTTGGTCATCACATGCATTAGTGAAATCACACAAATATCAACCCCAAACTTGTCATATGATGACATCACTATGGAAGAGATCTATGAGCTCATGATTAGAAGCTTTCAAAAGCTTTGGGACACCACCAACCCTCGCTTTGGCAAGATGGTTAAGGTCTTGGAGAATATGGCTAAGGTAAGGTCTTGCATTCCAATGTTAGATCTTGATTGTGATGATCTCATTTCACATATGTTTGAAGTCTTCTTTCATGTTCTACATGAGAATCATTCACATGAAATAATGGATGCTATTGAAACTATAATGTCCCTAATGTTGAATGAGTATGAGGAACCTCCACAATCTTTGCTATCCATACTTGTGGAAGGATTGGGACAAGAAAAGTCATGCATTGCTCACTTCTTAGCAAGAATAATTGTGAATCAATGTTCAAGCAAAGTGAAGACATGCATCCAAAGTATGGGTCCTTTTATTTTTGATGATAAATGTTCGGCATCTAATGATTGCATGGATTTGAGTGGGTGCAAGGAGAAATCAGATTTGGTTGATGGGCATGAAGAGAATATTAGTGTCAAGCATATGCATGATCAAGGA
The DNA here is from genome assembly GCA_019776745.2 of Taxus chinensis. Taxonomy (NCBI): domain Eukaryota; kingdom Viridiplantae; phylum Streptophyta; class Pinopsida; order Cupressales; family Taxaceae; genus Taxus; species Taxus chinensis. The sequence continues at coordinate 341,979,533 of CM034146.1, forward strand.
GAAATGATGGCAAGGGAACATGTGATGAAAAATCAGATTTGAGGGGAGTTGTTCAACCCCACCACGAGCCATTTGAAGGGCAAGGAAAAGGCATGGTCAATGACCTTGCCATAGAAGGGTATACTCATTCATATAATACATCATTTGTGACTAGTTTTATGTGGCAAAAAGAAGAAATCTTGAAACATTCATTGCATGGTAATAATCTTTTGATGTTTGACAAATTATTTGTGCCTACCAATTGCATCAAGTTGAACATGAACATTCATACAAGTTCCAAATTGCGTGAACATGAGAGTTTGGGATCCGTGTATTTTGGGCATCAGAAGTTCCCAAGATCTCCTTAAACTAGTACAGTACGAAGAGCTTTCCAATGCCTATTGGAATGCGTAAAATGGACACCATATGCTCAAGTTGTTGTTTGTCAAAATTTGGGTCAAGGTTTGCCGAGGCAAAAATTGGACCTGGACATGTTTGTTTACTACTCCAGTCTTTGTCAAGCGTGTGCAAAAAAATGGGGTTCAACAGTGGGGTCCACTTTTGTTTTGGGAGGGGACTTGACCGCCGTGGTATTAGTACTTTAATTTTTTAATTACACTAGTTTTTATCGCATTATTTTGTGCCCTCTTGTGTTGACACATGTCAGGATGGGAGCATGGATGATTTGGCAAGTTGGGCGCATACATAACAGTCCACATATTTGCCACAGTGGCTGCCACCTCACCAACTATGCGCTCAACACTACACTCCACACGCCCACACATGGCGTCCACGTGGAAACCTAGCATTATCCATATTTGCCAAGCGCATTCAAACTTATCCTATGTGCATAGTCTATGGCAACAAAAGCGGCTCTTTGGCCATCATATAAATTCCGCGCAATTTTATTTAAACAAACCTTACCCACCTTCCACACCAAATGTGGGATAAAAGATTTAAATTTGCTATGTATGGTATATCATGCACTTCCAAGCGATTGAACCGCGGACCTCCTACCAAAAAGATAGGCGCCCTTACCAATCCGCCAACCACTTGCAAGTGGTATATAAAGGGCATTATGGTATTTGTAATGGGTCAGATTTCAGACTGTATATTTTGTAAAAGGGGCTGTTTGTAAAGAATGGCAATTTAGGCCATCATAACGAAATTTTCAGATTTCAGAGTGAACTAAAGATTTGTCAGAATTCAGAGACGCTCTGTATGATGTATTTATTTTCCTGTTTTGGTGTCTATTTGACGTCTTTGAAAGCAGTTGAAGTGACGCGTTGACGTAAAATGCTGGGAAAGTGATTGTGCATTTGCTACGGGAAGTTGAGACGACATTGCAGAGTATATTCAGAGTCTTCCAGAGGTCTGTGGGCAGATTTTTTCAAGTCTTTTGATTCATTATTGAATTGTAAGTTTTTTTAATTGTACTTACATATTGTTTTTAATGGATCGGATTGCGTATAAGCAATCCCGGACACGTAGCCAATTGGTGAACTCTGTAAACAGCTTGGTGTCTCTGTTTGTCCTGATTTTACGCAGTATTCTTCAGTTTAATTGCAGATTATAATCAGTTTCTAATTCAGTATTAAGTGAATTAATTATTTTAATCATTTGTCTCATCTTACGGGAAATCGGGATGAGAAGGAATTTGATGTTTTGGAGCAAACTGTGAATTTGAATGAGTTTGCATTCACCTATAATCGGTTTTGTTTTAGTTTATAAACATTCAGTAGAAGAATATAATCAGATTTGAGATTATTTTAATTGTTAACTCTTATTACGGGAAATTGTAAAAGAGTATTTTTTATCAGTTGTGTGTAATGGAAGAATGTGGGTTGAAGATCACTAACGATTGAATTTGTTTTCAGTTTTGATTACTGATTATGGATCACCGCAACCTATCCATTTAAGCCCTTCAATGGATGCAACTACCTGCTAGGTTCCTTTCATTATTGAACTAGTTGTGCTTGGTTCCCATTTAAATTGATGTGGCCTATTATACATTTGAGCTAGTTGTGCTTGCATTTGCATGAATCTATTGGCATTAGATGTTTGCATGTTGGCCATTCAATCCAAGATTTGCATGATCATCTGAGTAGGATTCATTTGAGGATTTTGAGGTGCTTGAGTATTAGTGTTAGTGCTTTGAGAAGGCACATAACTAAAGGTAGCACCCGCCATTGTTGTAGCCAAAGATGGATTTTTGGATGAGGGTTCCCATTTAAATTGTTGTGGCCTATTATACATTTGAGCTAGTTGTGCTTGTATTTGCATGAATCTATTGGCAATAGGTGTTTGCATGATCATCTGAGTTGGATTTATTTGAGGATTTTGAGGTGCTTGAGTATTAGTGTTAGTGCTTTGCGAAGGCACATCACTAAAAGTAAAGGTAGCACCCATCATGGTTGTAGCCAAAGATGGATTTTTGGATGAGGGAACATAGGGTAAGTCATGTTTTGGCTTGTCCCAATGTTTCGGAAGAGATTTGACCTAGAAGTTTTGATATGACCAAGAACCAAGAGACCTTAAAGTACCAAGAGACCTTAAAGTTCTTCATGGTTCTTCCCGGCATTGAGGGCTGTTGGTTAGAAATTGTTGCATTTTGGGAGTGAATTCAACCTAGTCAACTTGTTCTCCCTTGTTCTCTAAATCTCATTGAGTGGCAATTGTTGATTTCTTTTGGATATAGAGTTGGCATCATTGTTGATTTCTTTTGGATATAGAGTTAGCATCATTATTAGGAGGATGTAATTGTTTTTGGTATTGGCGGAAGTCATGTTGCAAACTGCATTTATTGAAGGTTGTTATTGGAGGAAGGAAGACCGTTGTGTAGCTTCCACTTGGTTATCATGAACATATTCTATTGTAGGAAGGAGAGAATAGCCATTAGGGTTGTTAAAAATAAAAGAGGTTTGGCTAGCAAGGTATGCTTGACAAATCAATAATGCTAAGATGCTAAACAAAATAAAAACTTGACTATAAGCCAATCAAAAATGAGGTACGATTCACACCGGGTTTGAACATAAGCCAATCAAAAACAAGGTACAATTCACACAGGGTTCAACAAAAAGTAGACATTACCCTCATGACTTTTTTTCCTATGTAGTTACGGTAACAATCACAAGGCAAGGGGACCCATTTAGCGCATGAGCACTGTAAGCATTTGTTAGCAAGGGGGAAGAACCTTGAATGTAATCCATTGCTTTGGGAATATCACCCTCTAGTTATATTATTATCATTTTGACATACGATTTGTGATTTTGTGTTGTTTTGCCATTTTGTTTGTCTAGATTTAGGATTCTAAGTTTTGGTATACATCTATGACATCATTTTCATTTTGTTTTAGTAAATGAGAAAAGCAATGAGTCATGCAATCCAGTATTGTATTTCAGAATGTGAGCTTTGATGCATAATATGTCTTTGCGATTAATCATGTTCAGTGTGCCAAAAATTATATATTTTTTAGATTTTTCTTCCTATAGTTTTAGAGGGATCCCCTATATCCTCACCCAAATAGTCTCCTGTCCATCCCCTTCAACTCCTCATATACAAAACTTGTTAGAACATAAAAGGCATAGAATTGAGGCAATTTTTCAGTTTCCATTTGACATAGGTTAGAACTCTTTAGGTTGAGAATGCCATGAATTCCAGGAGTTGCACCAAAGTATTCTCCGTATCTATAGCTAAACGAAGCAGCTGCGCCAAATTATTCCTTGTGTTTATAGCTAAAATCCTAATAGCAGTAACTGCAAAGTTAATCATGATGGTTAGCTTGAAGTCTTCACAGTTCCATTTACAATTGAAATGAATATAATAATTCCCGAACAGCTTGATAACTGTTGAATGTTTTTTTTACTGCAAATTCATTTGTTTAAACTTGGTACGGAAATTTGTTTTAAAGGTTTATTCCAGGGATATCACTTTCGAATAGAAAAAGGTTAAGTAAAAAGTATCATGGTTAAAACTGTTTACTTAAATACAGTTTGTGTTTTATAGGGCATAAAATGGTTGAGGAATTTCAACATTATAAGAATCTTGAAGACACCTATCTGCTGGAAAGTATTCTGTTTTTAGCTCAATTTTTTTTTGGTGGAAAATTCAAAACTGATAGAGAAAATCCAAAAAGGACTTACCTCAATTAGATGGAGATTTGAGGCGCGACTTAAGAGAACAAAAGCAAACTCTCCAATCTGAGCCAGAGAAATGCCAACCTGAAAAATAATTTGTATAAAAAGAACATTAAATGCCTACAAGAATAAATTCAGTCATATATTTAAGAGCAGATATATTTAATCGGTACATAAACATCAAAAGGAGGTATATTTCTTACAAGGAAAGAAGTCCTGATGCTATACCGAAAACCCTTTACAACAATAGTGACCACAACTGTCTTTGCAATGATTACCAAAATCACAGATGCTAACAGTACATCTATATGACTCCAAAGGAACTGTACATGAATAAGCATTCCAATACTGGATAGAAATAGAGCGGCAAACAAATTACGTATAGGTTCCACCTGAAAAAAATTGAACAGGCTCACAATTAGAAGATTTTTGGTAGCAACACTAGCAGCTATTTGAGATCTTCACAAACAAGAATGTCAAAAGCTATGTGAACTGAGGAAATAAGAAACTGCTTCATTGTTATCTTCATCCTTCTCATTAAAAATAGTTATCAACTTATCACTGGCCCCCACATGTAGAGTACAACACAACTTGCACAATAAATTGCACCCATTCAATCTGTGCCAGCTAATTAGAACTAAGAAATGTCAAAATGTTATACAACAGTTAAAACAAGTGGGAAGCATGCCCAATAATTTATCTTTCAAAGGAAGTCATTTAGATTAAAAATCAAGACAGATCAAAAAGACTTTTGGTCATAAGCCCATTGTTCACAATCAGAATTAAGCATCCGGTAGGAGCCTCGCAATAGGAAATAATGCAGATATAACCTAATCTGTAACTCACAGATAGTAACAACAAATTGTATGCACCACAAATGCGATAATTGTAGGTTTCCTGATCTAAATGTACAATAAAACCAGCAACACAGTTGTAGATAGAAATAAATATAAACAATGCAAATATACAAAATAGAGAGCAAAAAAATATAGAAGTAACATGTATTAGAGTGATAGCAAAGTACACACGAGATCTCCTTCTTTGATTCTAGATCACAACCATATATACACTTAAGGCCAACGACGAGAGTGGCACTTGGGATAACCATCACCAACCACCCAATGACCAATGTTAACCAAAATAATGGCCAATACTAGCGTATTTAGACTTGGCCAACATAACTGGCATTAATTTGCTTTACTACAACATCAAATGCTAAACTAGAAGTGCACTAACAAGGTTCCCTTCTTTTAACCACCAAACCCCCCTCCTTGCCCCCACCCTCTCCCCAATAAAACTGGTGGACATCATGTCAGACACTCAGGATGAAACTAGCAAGTGGGAAATTGTTGTGGCCAAATCTGGCGGTGCCTTTGAACTAGCATGCTGCTCTAGTTGAAGAGGATGCAACACTGAAGACTCTGTACTAGACCAGAGTGACCATCTACCAAGGTCTTCAATCTCTTAAGCTCCACTTACAAGCTCACCACCTCACTCTCCTTCCTCTTCAATTCTTCCTTCTTCTCACTTGTCACATTAATTCTTAGTGTCACTTCCATTCTCTTCTTCATTTTCAGCCAGAGTGCAAACATGTCAACCTTGGACTTCTATTGCTCCGCTAAAATCTGCATCTGGAGTTGAACAAGATCCCTCTGAGATCTCCAACTCCTGCCTTGAATTCCAATAAGAAATCTTTCTTGCCAATTTCTTTCTAGAAGCCATCCTCCAACTTCTAATGCTCGACCAAGAATATGGATTGTTGTTCTTGCCAACTTTGTAACTTGGACAAAAGTTATTCATTGTCCAACTGGAGTCTTTGTTTCTCATCCAAGAGATGCTCTCTTTCCCTCTACCATCCGCCCCTCTATATAAGTAACGAGTCCTTGGTGCCTATCAAATCACTGCAAACTCAATCAAGTCTGATCTCATTACTGTAGGCCCATACATATAACAGGCAACTGGAATCTACCTATAAATAATGCAAGTGGTCCATGGTTTTGTTGATGGATGGGTGGACAAACTAGAGTGGACGTCGTGGAACCAACCACTCATAATGCTAATCTTAAATGGTGAGAAGTCGGTCTGTGCTTCCCATCAAACAATAAAAGAATGTCTCCCTTTGTTGGATGTGAAACTGGAAATGATACTGTCCTCTGCCATTATTGTCTCAGCCCTCTGCTTCTTGTTATGAATAAATCAATTCATCATTTCATATTGTCACATAAAGTTAATGTGTCAGCTTCACTTGGTTATTTAAGGGTAGTCTTATTTTAGCATGCAACTCCATGTGTTATTGCAATCCCTATTTTCAGGGATTGTTACATCCAATGCTTGTTAAATAAACCTCGTCTAATCTTTTTCATTGCTGAATAATATATCATTTTATTCAAGCTTACATTTGGTATCAGGGCAGGAAGACTTTGAACTTGGGAGAATGAACAGGAGAATTTTAAAGAAGAGGAAATTAGAAGAGGGGCCACATGGCACCCTCACCTCTACTCAATTCTCATCCAGAATCATCTTCACTCCCTTCAATCTTTGCAAGGAATTGCACACATAGATTCTACATTAGGAAGAAAGAGCTCAATTTTTTTCTTTCCTAAGAAAGAAAAATTCAAAGCATAGCCCATTCAGAGGCGTTGCATTTGTTATTTGGTATTTGTTGCAACAAAGAAGGAAAGAAGGCATGTCAGGGAGGAATTTAATTTGAAAATAGATAGACACAAAACCCTGGGAGGTGCCAAAGCAAGATAAATCAGCTTGAAATAGTCAGGATGTAGTCCAAAACAATCTAAATTCTGCCAATAACCAGCCCAAGAAGGAGGCCATCCAAGTCCAAGTGCTTCAGAAACTTGCACCTACAAGTTTCATGCTATTGGTTGATTTTATTTTATTCTTTATGATTATAGCCCACGTTGCAAATGCTTTATGCAATATTAGGGCTGCATATTTATTCAACATAAAAGTTTATTAAGTTAAACTTTTGCAAATTAAAAAAAATGCATTACAAGTGCCTAGAGGCAAATTAATTCATTTTCTTTCAAACCAGAAGAGTCAAGAATTGAAACTTGGCCACATTATCTTTTTGGCAGCCCTCTTCCATTCAGAAAAAAAAATTGAAGAAGAGCTCCTAGAACTCTTGTTCTTCATGTTTCTGTCTTTTACCCAAAAAGTTATAGTTAATTTTGAACTGGATAAACCAAATAGAGTTAGACCCTAAAATTTTGCAAGAATGTCTAAAATCATGGCCTAAAAAAATCCTTCGAAGGAATTTTGTACAGCCCTTAATAGTTTTTGAGATATAAACTAAATCAGATTTTTTTTTTTTAAATCTATCATAAAAAGGCCCTGAAACCTCAATTAATTGATTTTTTGCAAACCATGCATGCCCAAAAGCCGAAATTTTGTCAGAATTTTTGAAATAGAATTAAAAATTGTCCAAAATTTTGTGCTTTACTCATTATAAAAGTAAATTTTTAATGTTTTTGTTAGTTTTCTAAGCATAAAACAAGCAGATCAGAAAACTTCAGCATATACAATTCTATGCATTTTGCACATTCGTTGCTTTTGGTATTAGAGGTGTCTTTTGTTCACATTTATGGGTAATGTCGTTGCGATTGAACTACTACTTCCATTGCCTAATATAGTCACAACAATGATGTCTAGACATCGTCCCTATAAATTACCAAGGAGAAATAAGGATCACAAAAATTGTTCACAAACCATTTCCCATTCATCACGATCGTTACGCATAAATCCAAAGCGTAAATCGTGACAGGTGGAAATTCCAAAGTGTAAATCGTTGCTTTTGGTATTAGTGGTGTCTTTTGTTCACGTTTATGGGTAATGTCGTTGCGATTGAACTATTGCATCCATTGCCTAATATAGTTGTAACAATGAAGTCTAAACATCGTCCCTATAAATTACCAAGGAGAAATAAGGATAAAAAAAATTGTTCACAAACCATTACCCATTCACCAAAGTTTTTAGGCATAAATCATGACGGGTGGAAATTCCAAAGTGTAAATCCTAACAGGTGGAAATTCTAAGTATGTAGATAAGTTACACCCTCTTATGCGGAATTTCATCTAAGCAGGTGTCAATGATTTGACAAATCCTTTTCACATACTGGCTTGGTACCACATATCACTCTACTCTACGTGCATTGATGTCTTTGTCACATACCACCGTGTATGTCAACAGGAAGAGCTTCTTCCACATACTGACAGGTATATTGGAAGGGTGTGTATATCAAGAGGTGTCGTACATCGGAATGACGGTATATAGAAAGGGAGACCTGTTTGGAGTGATAAGAAACTCATCCAACTCCCACAATTTGCAAACATGGCTGCAAATGCTCCAAAAAAAATTTGCAAGATACACATCTCCTGAGAGGAGACAATTATGTTGCTTGGAAAACAAAAATCAAAACACAACTTGAATTTGAAAACATATGGAATGCAATTGATGGCTCATTCATTCGTCCTGAAAATGATGTTGTACAATGACAATTTGATAAAGCCAATCAGAAGGCCAAATTGATCATGTTGTTTGGAGTTCCAAACGAGGTACAACCTCACATTCGTCATACTACAACAGCTAAGGAAGTATGGGATAAACACAACACATTCTATGAGGCCTAGAATCATAATACAATCCGCTACCTCCAAAGTCAACTACACAGTCTCAAGTTAAAAAGTGGTAAAAAAATGAAATCCTTTTTAAGACATATTGCAACTTTGAGGGCATCACTTCTAGCATTGAAAGTGGAAGTGAAAATGCATATCTCGTACAAATTGTCTTGAGAGCATTGCCCCCTCCTACAAGATCTTTATGACCACTTTGAATGTCACAAGACTGACATAGACATTTGATAAGTTAGTAAACATGTTGCAACAAGAAAAATCCATGCACATGACAAAAGAAGAAGAGGAACATGCTCTAGCTTCACATCAAAAAGGGAAAACGTCTATAAAGTTGTCAACACAACCCCAGAAACAATGTAATCAGCAGAATCAACAAGGGAATAAACAATTAAAACAATGTCACATTTGTGGTAAGAAAGGCCATGCATTGAAAGATTGTTGGTATAATGGATTCTAACAGAGCTCATCCAGTGGCAAAAATCCTAATAGCAAGCAATCGTCATAGGGACAAAAAACAAGTCTTAGCAATAGAAAAGGGCAACTTAAGCAAAAGAAGCAACAAGGCAATATTGTTGATGATGAAGACAGGCCGTCTAATGAGGACTTCATGTATGTTGCACAATCACATAAGGAATCAACTTCACAAAGTTCTATATGGTATGTTCACTCAGGTGAAACCTCGCACATGACTAGGAGACAAGATTGGTTTGTCAGTTTGAGAGACACACCCAACAAAAATCATGTTTCATTGGGTGATGATAGCTCCTATATGTCCACGGACTTGCCAGGAGTTTACACTCTGTCAGTCAATTCTTGGAGCACAACTAAAAAGTTGATTTTGTAAGCAAAGACAATAAAAAGTGTCTCTTATCAAATATAGGACCAAAACCTCAAAAAATGTTGCACGAGCATCTAGAGTTGGGAGATTGTTCCAACTTGATTTTGTTCCGAGAAACAATCAACCACTTCTTGCAAAGAATTCAAACTCAACACAATTGTGGCAGAAAAGATATGGGCATGTGAGTTTTGGATGCCTATCTACACTCAGGCGCTATAATATGGTGAGAGATTACCTCCTCTAAAGAAACATACTCATGAATGCCCCAGTTGTCTAGCAGGAAAACAACATCAAACATTGTTTGGTTTTGTGCTTCTGACAAGTTAGATTAGGTGCACACCAATCTTTGTAAACAGATGAGACCTAGTCATGTTGGTTTTCGACACTTCATGCTCTTTGTTGATGACTACTCATGCAAATGGGTATATTGTCTCAGGACCAAAGACGAAGCCTTCTAAACTTTCAATTAGTTCAAAGTGTCTGTGGAAATTGAAACTAGTCATAAAATAAAAAACACTTTGCTCGGATTGACGGGGAATACATTAACTCCACCCCACATGCCATAGCGGAATGATGTTGCAAAAAAGGCGGAATCACACTATCATAGAAATGGTGCATTGTATGATTGACAATTTAGGTTTAGAGAAAACATACTAGAACAAAACATTAAAGAAAACAGTCTATCTGGTGAATAAAGTTACCACTACAACTCTTCATGTAGCAACTCCATGAGAAGCATGGTCGGGGTATAAACCATCTATAGCTCATCTTCGAGTTTTTGGATGTAAAGCAAGCATGCATGTTCCCAAAAAAGAAGATAACAAAACTAGACATGAAATATGAAAAATACATCTTCTTAGGGTACAATGAAGAAACATTGACTTATAGACACATGTATCCACAAATTAAAAAAAAAATCTATATCAGCAAGGATGTTGAGTTTCATGAGAAGAGTGAGTCAGATCCACCTTCCACCTAATGACAAAATCAATCTTGTTGTATAAGCAGAAGGTGACCTAAGCTCTGATGATGACACCGATGATGGGAATGATGGTGATGATCTGCTAGCTCCACCACCCACAAGAACAGCTCAATGTATGCCAAAATAGTATACTAATGTGATACGGATTGCTAAGTTGGATGGAGTCCCAAACACATCCACCACTGGACAAAAGACTCACAGTATGGCTTGAGACAAGGTTGATTTAGCCTTAATGAGTACAGTTCTTGAATCTGTAGAGCCCTCTATAGTTCAAGAATCCCTAGAGTCAAAAACTTGGAAAGATGCCATGAATGCAAAATATCAGTCACTGATGAAAAATAATACATGGCAACTTGTAGATCTTCCACTAGGGAAGAAGTCAAACGGTTGCAAATGGATCTACAAGACAAAGTACAAAGCAGATGGTAGTATTCACAAGCACAAGGCAAGGCTCATAGCAACAGGGTATGCTAAAAAAGAAGGCATTAACAATGAGGGGACTTTTGTCAAGACAATCAGGATGATATTTGCTCTAGCTCTTCAGTTTGGTTGGAAAGTCGACCAAATGGATGTAAAATGGGTCTTTCTAAATGGAGATTTGCAGAAAGAAGACCACAGAAGTCAACCAGAATTTTTCGTCATACCTAGAAAAGAGGAAAAGGTATGTAAACTCATCAAGTCATTGTATGGTCTCAAACAAGCTCCTTGGGCATGGTATATCAAGATCGATGAGCATCTCATTCACCTTAGACTCTAGAGAAATCCGTATGATCCCAATTTCTACCTCAAAAAGCAAGAGGGGGATTGTAATTTTGTTGTCTATGTCAACGATGTAGTCACCACTAGCAGTTCAATGAAGATGATCTATGCAATGAAGAAAGATGTCAATCGATCGTTTGACATGACTAATCTCAAGCTATTGCACTACTATTTTGGACTGGAAGTTTGGAAAAAGGAGCCCTACATTTTTGTGTCCCAAATGAATTATGCCAAGACAGCACTCGAGAGGTTTCAGATGATGGAAAATAAACCATCCGCTACACCCATGGAGGCAAAGCTTCAGTTGTTTCGTGATGATCCATCACCACAAGTAAATGTCACTCTTTCGTGATGATAATTGATTGGGAGCCTCATTCATTTGACATACATTAGGCCAAACATTAGCTATGTTGTCAACTATCTCCCATAGTTCACGCAAGAGCCAAAAATCGGTCACTGGAAAGCAGAAAAAAAAAATTGAGGTGTATTAGAGGAATCATGGACTTTGGCCTAGAATATAAGAATGATCAATTCTTCTTAATAGGGTATTCAGACTTAGATCATGTAGGTAATATTGTTGAGAGGAAATCCACTTAGATGTGTCTTCTCTATGGAATCTGCTCCAATATCATGGGGGAGCAAGAAACAAAACTTTGTTTCTCAATCTTCCACTGAAGCGGAATATTGTGCAGCATGAGGAGTTATCTGCGAAGCGATATGGTTACATTGCATACTTGAAGGACTAGGAATACCACAAAAGCAACCAATAGTCTTGTATGTTGACAATGAAGGTGTGATCAAGCTTGTTTACAACCTAGTGTTCCATGAATGTACAAAGCACATTGAGGTACAGGTTCATTTCATATGCAAACATGTTTTGCAACACAACATTCCACTCCACTATTATCGGACAGAAGACTAATGTGCAAATGTCCTTGCAAAGTCACTTGCACGAGATAAATTTGAAGCATTCAGAGAATCGTCCTCCCATTCTCTAAAGGCCATGATAAATTGAGGGGGGGGGGGGGGCTGTTATGAATAAATTCATCATTTTATATTGTGATGTAAAGTTGATGTGTCAGCTTTACTTGGTTATTTAAGTGTAGTCTTATTTTAATATGTAACTATTTTTGTTTTATTGCACTCCCTATTTTCAGGGACTCTTGTGTGTAATGATTGTTAAATAAACCTCATGTAATCTTTTTCATTCCTAAATAATATGTTATTTTGTTCAAGCTTTACACTTCCACTCCAACAAATCTATTCTCTACAACTCCTTGCCTCCTACAATGCTCGGCTTACCATTTACTACCTTGATGATAAGCTCTAGTAGCATATCCAAAAATTCGGTTTGATTAGGCCAATGCATATATATATAGAGAGAGTCCTGATCTAGGACCCCCCCTGACCCCCTTAGCCAGTGAATACATTCTAGCATAGAGGACGAGTGGGTTGGCAATCACTTAGTGACTCTCTATCTAGCTATTTTGTTGTCCTTCACTATCTTCCTCATCATTACCATGAATATTCTTAATCATTATTCTGCTCAACATCAATCCCCTACTCTAGAACATCCCTAGGCTCACCCTAATTATCCTTAACTTGAGCTAAAGAACCAACTCTTGTAGGACTAAGGTCTCGATATCAAAATACTAAAGGAAATTTCTCGAGTACATCCCATGAACCTTTTTATTAATTGCCTACTTAAGGAAATCTAATTCATTCACGGGAGTGTCCTTGGGAGTAGTGACTATAACGGACTCAACTATGACAAGTGATGGTTGGTGGGCAAGCCTATTGTAGGTTTCAAGTAGTTGATAATTATATAAGACAAAACACATCCACATGTGGAAAAAGCACATGAGAATTGGACACGAGGATACTTCCACCTAACTCAAACACTACTTTATTTATACAAATATTAGATATGCAATCAAAAATAAGAGGGGTTGTCCCTAGAGGAAAGTGATTCCTCAATGATTAAATGGGTGTCATGAGTAACAAAGTGGTAGAAGTAGGTACTATGGTGGCCACAGGCATAGTCATACATTGTTCTGCATCATCAGAGTTGTCTTCCTAAATGTTCACCCAAATACATCTTTTGCACCTCATACTAACTTTCATACTTCCCATCATCCAACACAACTACAACTGACTTCTTTGGTTTGATCTTAGACTTGGTTGATGGAGGTTATTTGATTGTGGCCTTCATAGCCGATGAAAACTTTTTTGCAATAGAGGATTGGTCAATTTCCATTGACATGGTGACTCTCAATCCAAGAAATGTCAAACCCAAGTAATCATCCTATGCATATTCTCCAATCAAGTTGTCCTTGGTCATATAAGCCACATCCAACAATAGTCCAACTACATGGTGGGCCCTAAAGAATCCCTTATGCTTGCAACACATGAATGTAGGCAATCTCTACAGCCATTTCTAGTTATTGACTAACACATCAATAACTACAAATGGGACATTTATCTGCATATTGAGGGCCATTTATGTTGCTGCATGAGGAGCTACACAAATGGCCTATTGTTGAAGTCAATAACTACATGTACAGCGCCATTGAATAAGTTTTACAGCGTGATAAATGGGTTTCATGACTTTTATAGATGGGTTTTATTGCATTATCAATGCCATATGACTTTAATGTAGGGTCTTAATGGTCTTGACTATTAACATCATATGATCATGTCATGTTTTTCATGTACACGCCTAAATGGCAATGCAGCCTGAACAGTTTACTGTACGGCTCTTCTGTACACCCGTATGGCAACAATTTGTATATATTTTCTTTGTTACTCGACAATGGTTGATTTTATGGATATTTCTCTTGCCTAGAATAGCCGTCTTCTTCTATAGTTTTCCTTTGCCTAGACTGATTGCTACCCTTCAACTTCAAACCCTCACTTTGTTTTCCACCTTTTTGGTTTTGTTCACCAACTGATTTTGAAATGTTGTGTGTTATGGGTGTGTTGTGCCCCTTTTATAATAACTTGGTCATAGCTACCTCTTATTTCTAGACCAAATTTTAAAACAATTTGTCTTTAGTTAGCACAAATTAAGGTCATTGCAATTCTTCAGGTTATTTCACTGGCTCAACCAGGAAGTGACATAAATTGCTATACATTCAGATATATCACCATGGAACGGGTTAGTTTCCTTTGCATTTGAGAGGGGCATCCCCCTTGAATGAGAGAGATTTTGGGGGGGTTTGAGTATTTTTTACCAGAAAGCACAAAACACGAACAAAATGGAAAGAAAAAACAAAGAAGAGTCAGAAAGCTGATAAGTAAACAAATAAAATAAACAAAATGACCAATGTGTAATAATGTCATTGATAATGTATTACTAAATCACAAAAATAATATATAGGTTACAAAGTTAGTATAACTCCCCTAATGAGATTAACCATTAACTATTCAAGCACCCAATAGTAAACCTATCCAACCACCCAATAGAAAATAGATGGCCAGTGATAAATACTAAGGATAAGATTAATATTCCTATCAAACCGCCCTTTAATCCTAAGTCCACTAAGCTACTAGTCTTTACAACTACTACAATGTATATGGCGTGCTCAAGACTCTGAAAACTGCAAAGCATAACAAAATCATTGCATGCGATTCATCTCGAACCCTGAAAGGAATCACACCTACTCGTAGTGTATCCTGATAAACCACATGCATGTAAAGAGAAAAAAACTAGATGACGCAAACTGATGCTCATGAGTAACCCAAAACCCCAAAAGCGTGTTACAGCTACACTATAAAGCCTGACTACCTCAATATCTATCAAGCTAAAAATATGAACTAACATCTGACCACAAAGCTCTCAAACTCCAAAATAAAGGCACACGTCGACACATTAAAAAATCTAACCCTCTGGCCAAAAACGATGTTGAAACTCATAATCTGTGATGAACTAGCTCCACACATAGTCATCAAAACCCCGTACTCAATGACTCACTCAGACCTGCAGTGCCAAATTCTACAATCTGCAATATTTGAAATTTTATTTGTCAACTTCTAGTCCGAACATCCATCACTCAAAAAATGGATATCAAAATGTTGTGATGCATCACATGTCTCATCCTCATTGCTGCAATAATCAAGACCAGATTCTGTCCAATGCCATATTAAGCTGCAACACTGCAATCTGCAATAGACTACAATGACCAATATGAGTAGTCTCCACATGACACATTTGGGACACCTCCTCATAAAACTTGTCGCCTCAACAAGCAACATGTCAAGATATATCTGAGTACATTATTTGGAAAACTTGGAACCTCATACATAATTATGATGTGATATACATCGACAAACGCTCGAAATAGTGTGCACTATACACAATCAAAATTCAACAAACATGTCGATCACACATATCTAATCGTATTAACAAACATCAAATATGGAGCAACAAGGTGCACAAACAAGTGCTCTACTCCTCAAAAACACCTACTCTAACAACTACAAATCTTCATCAGTAGCACAAGTAAACAACCCATCTAGTGACTCATCCAAGCATCAACAACTATAATTCAAATCCACATCATCTATGAATCAAAAATTGTCTGCAACACATCCATCAAATTAGGTACCCACGATCCAAGATGAACAAAAGTATCCACAATCTAATATGTCCAAATACATCTCTAGAGTATTACCACACTCAACTCACAATCTCACTAACATATCCACATCATCAAAACAAAGTAGTCAAAAATTTAAAATCTAATACATGATGCCCACCATTAGATGAGAGTGGAGAATAGTTGTATAAGCCCCCTGAAAGGAAAATATTATGAATCAACAACACAAGGCATCCTAGTACCTGTATATGTATAGATACACGATTCAATGACACCCTTTTTGTGTTTTCATCACAAGTCTCCATCAACCCACCATTTTGGGTTTTCAACTTAACGGGAAGAATTTGTAAAGGCACTTTTTCATGTTGTCAACTTACAACTCAAACACATAATTAACAAGAGGTAGTATCTTGCTCTCTATAGCCTTGTACAATTTAAACACATTAATGATATAAAATAAGTGTCAAAAAAGTAACTTTATAAAAGACATTTATGTTTTATTATTATAAAGGTAACTTTTTGATAAAGCAAGTCCATGCTAAAATAGAAAATAAGAAAGTCACTTTAAAAATTAAAGTGCAAATATCCCGCATGGAGTGGCACACTTGGAAAAGGGAGACAAGATTACAAAAGGACATGAGGGGAGGGTTCATGGAAATTTTTTGGCCATAATCTAATGTTATATTGACTGTTTGACCTGCTGCTCTAGCTTCTTCTGCAGTGAGGACAAAAACCCTCCATTGCAACCAAATTTTTGGGGACAAAAAACCTTCATCTTCTAGTTTCTAATCTGAGCATGAAAACCCTCAAAGTCGCTTGTGCGATCTCATCAAGAGATTGCATCTACGCTTCAATCAACGATCTGCAATGTTAGATCAGTTTTCTCATCAGCTAGGGCATGTTTTTCGCATCAACTAGTAGCTAGGGCACATTCTTGGGCATTTTCAAGGAACGTTTGCAATAACGAATCAATCACAACTAAGACATCATTTACCGTAGCTAGGGCACCATTTTAGGATTTGTATTTCCATATTTATTTACAGTTGTGTTGTATTTAGAAAATTTGAATATTTTCCTAGGGTTTGAAGCTATTTTCATCATTTCTAGCATATGTGAATTTTTACCAAAGGGATTTTGAAATAAAAAATCAGTTTTATTAATTTTCATAGTTACCCAAGTCTCAGGGACGGGGGGGCAGGGAGACAAAGGGACGGGGTTTTCAGAACAGGAAAAAATTCCCAAATTTTGGGGATGGCAAGGGGAGGGCTATTAAAATAATATACAAAATATTAATATTTTAACTTTATTCAATGAAATTTAGGGATTTAAACTCTATTCAGGTACTTTCAAGATTAGAATTTAATGTTCTTCATAAAAATAACAGCTTTTTAAAAGCAAAAACAACTGAATTTTTTTGAAAGATTTAAAAAAATAGGGTACATCCCCTCCAAGTCCCTGAAACATTCGGGACGTCCAGGACGTCACCAAAATCTAAGGGACACGTCCCCGCGTAACACTATTAATTTTTCCCTAGGGTTTGCTACAAAAATCCATAATTCATTAATTTTGTCCTAGAGGGGACATTCAGTGGAAAAAAAACTAATTTTAGTATTATTTGGTACAATTGTTATTGTATTTGGGAAATATGTATTTTTCCAAGGGTTAATTTATTTCATTCATTTTCCAACACTATTTAATTTCTGCAATTAGGGTTTGCCAAAAAATCCAGATTTTATTATTTCTTCCCTAAAGAGGGCATTACAGTGATATCAGAGCAGTGATCTCACCAGGCTATGGATCAGACAGAGGAGGAATCCATGACAATGTTTATTCAAGCAAAGTTCTTACAACAAGAAGAAAATATAAATCCCATTCAAGAGGTGTTGATAAAAAAGAAAAGTACAAACTTAAGGGCCCCAGAATTCTTAACCAATATCAAGGGATGTCTGATTATCGTAAATCTGAAGTTTCCTTTGATGATTACTTGGAGTTACTTGAAATGAGGAATCCAAATAAAAGAGGGTTGTGTGAATACATAAGATCATAGTTCAAAAAATCGTGATTTATCGGCTAGAAATCGTGATTTATCATTTTGAATGGTGTAAACTATTTATCTTTTAGAAAATCGCGATTTTTGACCTGCCGATAAATCGGCAATTTACGGCGTGAAAAACCCAAAAAAATCGTGGAAAATCGTAGAAAAATTGTGGAAAATCAAGCAGGTTAGGGTTTAAAGCAAAAAAACGACCAAAACAAAAAAAGCGTGACCCTTTTAAAGCATTTCGAGGCTATTTTCTCCTACGCGATTCATGTTTCGTGTCTCGACCTTCGACCAGGGATTTCCATTAATCTTATGTCGTTGTTGTCCATCTCCTACTTGATTTCTATTTGGCTATGTCACTGTCACTAAAATTCCCGCTTGTAATATTAATGTATTGTTATTAAGTTTAGTTATTAAGATTTATACGTGACCCTTCGTATTTCATTTTGACGTGTAACTTGTATTTATTTTTTAAAGCATAACTAGAATTAATTGTAACTAGTAACTAAAATTCTGAGTTGCAAATTTGTAATATTAAATTACAATGAATTTTCTAATTATAATTCTATGTATTTAATTGTAACGTGCAATATCTATTAATTTAGTTGTATAGTATTTAATAGATTAATATTGTGATTTGTAATATTAATTTAGTTGTAAGTATTTAATATTAAGTGACTCTATTAAATACTTAGTTGTTAAATTCTGACTTGTAAAAGTGACTCTATGTATTTAATTGTAACTTGTAAGTATTTTTATAGATTAAAAAAAATTAGAGTCACTTCTTGCATCATTTAACAATATTTTTTACATTATAATTTAAGTTTATTTTATGAATTTAAATGTTTTTAAAAGTAGCGATAAATTTGCCGATTAATGACGATAAATTTCCGATAAATCGCCGATTCCCGATTTCCAAGTCAAAGTTTGGCTTGCCGATTAATTGCCGATAACAATTTTTTGAACTATGCATAAGATAGTTGAAGAAGAAAGAACAATCAAAGCTGCAAGAAATTGAGAGGAAGCAACCCATGGAGGAATCCACCATACAAAAGGAAGTTGAAAAAGATATTCATGTTTAAGAAGCACCCATCAATCTCCCAAAGATTGAGTTTGTACCATATAAGGGGATTTACCGAATGGTTGTAAAAATAAAAGTGAGGATGTCAGGGGGGAAAGGACATCACTTGTTGGATACAACGAGCTCAAGATGGAAGAAGATGCGCCAAATCATTGACGATCCTCCAAACTTCCAAAGGGTAAGCCATTGATTGATTTTTGGAGTAGCATTACGGTTGGACATGCATTGGAGGAGAACATTTTGATTAGTACTAATTCGGGAGTCTTGAGTCCCATGGATGGAAGTGTTGAGGGTATTTCAACAATTCCTATTCCAACACAAGAAGGTGAGCAATTTGATTGCAGCCTAAGGTTTAAGAATATTTCAAATTTGTTTCTCCTTATTATGTCATTTCAAGATTCTTGTCATCATGAAAAGCATGCTAAAAGGGGTGATAGGGTGAAGGATACAACTTGCAACATCGGGCATGCACATGAGAAAAATGACTCAACGAATGCTAATGTTGGCATTGCACTTGCTGAAATTTTCGGATCAGCAACTAATGATAAGCAGTTTGGGCAGCCGTTTGGACAGCAGTAGTTTTTTGGACAGCAGCAATTTGCACAGTCGTTTATGTCGACATCACACAAATAATTGTGGAACTGGATTTGCCAATTCCCAAGGATAATTTGGGATCCTGGTATAAAGTTCAAGTTGTTGAAATTACATTGCTTGAAGACAATGAAATCTTTGGGAGGGGAAAACTATCATGCTCCCTTTTTTAAATAAAGTAAAATAAATTAATTATATAACATAAGTGTCGAAAAAGTCACTTTATAAAACACACTTTTGTTTTATTATTATAAAAAAGTAACTTTTTGATAAAGCGAGTCAATGCTAAAATAGAAAATAAGAAAGTCACTTTAAAAATTAAAGTGCAAATATCCCACATGGAGCGTCCCACTTGGAAAAGGGAGACAAAAGAGTATAAAAGCAAGTGAGGCGAGGGTTCATGGATATCTTTTGGCCATAATCTAATGTTACATTGATTGTTTGAGCTGCTGCTCCAACTTCTTCTGCAATGAGAACGAAAACCCTTCATTGCAATTAGCTTTGTGGGGACGAAAACCTCCATCTTTCGATTACCAATCTGAGGACGAAAACCCTCAAGGTCGCTTGCGGTAATCTCATCCAGTTATTGCATCTGCACTTCAATTAGTGATCTACAGTGTTAGAACAGTTTTATCTTCAGGTAGGGCACATATTTGGCATCAGCTAGCAGCTAGGACACATTCTTGGGCATTTTCAGGGATTTTTTGCAGTCATGAATAAGTCACAACAGCTAAGGCATCATTTACTGCAGCTAGGGCATCATTTCAGAGTTTGTTTTTCCAATATTTATCTACAGTTGTGTTGTATTTAGGAAATCTGAATATTTTCCTAGGGTTTAAAGCTATTTTCATAATTTCTAGTGTTTGTGAATTTTTATCCAAGGATTTTTGAAATAAAAATCAGTTTTATTAATTCTAACCTAGGGTTTGCTACAAAAATCCATATTTGATTAATGTTGCCCTTGAGGAGACATTTCAGTAGAAAAACATATAATTTCAGTGTTATTTGGTACGGTTGTTATGATATCTGGGAAATCTGTTTTTTTACCAAGGTTTAGAATTTATTTCAATCATTTTCCAGCAATATTTTATTTCTGCAGTTAGGTTTTACAAAAAATCAAGGTTTTAATATTTCTGCCCTAAAGGGGACATTACAACAAGTCGTCATTTGACATAGTGGATTGGACTCTCCTATAGGATTTTGACAATGAACAAACCTCATATCGCAATCTAAAATGATCTAACTAGCCAAAATGCACGCGTCTCATAGAATATGTAAGCGCATCTCAAAGGTACAATGTTTGATAGAATGATCATGTTGGCCACATGATATACAAGGGTGTAGGTCAAAACATTCACTGAAGGTACAATTTCGATGTCTACAATTGCATGATTGGGCTTTATAATAATTTAAAATTAGTAAAATCAAAACAAACATTACTAATCAATTTAAATCTATCAAAAGCTTCACGATTTGGCACATGTTTATGCTATGACTTCTCTTTGCAGAAAGCTTCGCGGAAAGCTTCACGCTTTGGCACAAGTTTATTCCACGACTTCACAGAAACCCTTCCAGACTTCCCAAAAAATTGCAGATTTCACAGAAAATCTTCATCTAGGTTCACGGCTTCACAAAAACCCTTCTAGACTTCACAGAAAATCTTCCATGTTTCACTCTGACGAATTTAATGGCGAATCTCAATATTTTTTTTTTTTCCGGTAGCTATAGATTCTGCAATTTTCGGATTTAATGGATGATGTTCGGCGAATGCAGTGACTTAAACCAAACCAATGGGTTTTGGAAACTTCGGTATATGAAAGTCCACATCACCCTTAAACCCTACACCAATACAATGTGCATTGGGTTTTACTTTCTTCTAGACACGCACAACAGGTGCAAACCTGGCAAAGGGAGCATGAACATGTGTATGATTCACAATTATTTTTAAGCCCACATGCCCACACACTTTCATCACACAACATTTAAGAATCCTCTGAGAGGATTGAAGGGAGTATATAGAGGACTTGTAGAGCAGATTTGAGGAATTTTCGATTTCTATGATACTTATTTTTTTTCAAGCACATAAATTATTTATAAAATGTGAACATTAGGTTTCTATAACTGATTTATAATTTCATATGCATTTTATTCAAGTCCTATAATTTTTATTGATGATTTACGCTATTTTTTCATAATTTATGAACAAAATTGTTGGTTTTTTTGGTACATGGGTTTTACCCATAGAAATTAGGTTTTATTTAATGATGTTATTATGGTAATTACACATGTTATAGGTTAGCATACAATGACATCGAACTCTGCATTAGCCTCAATAAGTGGAAGCCATCCCACTGGAAGTTGTGACCCTGCTTGGAAGAATGCAATATATGGACCAACTGCAGGGAGTGTGATTTTGGCGGCATCAATTGCTTCA
The DNA here is from genome assembly GCA_019776745.2 of Taxus chinensis. Lineage (NCBI taxonomy): Eukaryota > Viridiplantae > Streptophyta > Pinopsida > Cupressales > Taxaceae > Taxus > Taxus chinensis. Next base: position 342,001,618 of record CM034146.1, read on the forward strand.
AGTACCATATCGCATGAATTAGTTGTTGTGACATCAATCCATGTCCCAATTTCACAGAAGAGGCAAAACGACAGATACATGCGGTGCTTGCAATGTTAGATGAGAAGAAACTAGAGAGAGTAAGGTTACAAGCAACCATAACAACAGCGATTTCTCCTAACTCAGCAGTGGAAACAAAGGTAGATATGGTAGATATTGTAGGCTCTTGTCAATGTTCATGCAAATAAGGCACATCCACTACATCCAATTCAAGAAAAGTCCAATCACAGGGCTTTTTTGTACCTAGAGCACAATCTTCACTACAAGGTACAAGGTTGAACAAAAAGGTGCACCACAGCGTAAATAAAGGCGTGTGCAAGTTTTTGGAATTAAAACCTTCCTTCAATGTGGTGAAGAGCACGTACTGGAAGTATTTGGTGACATCATTGATAGTTGTAGGGAAAGAGTGCAAGGCACCCTCTTTAAAAGACTTAAGTTGGAGGTTGCTTCAGAATGTTGTTGTAAACACAAAGTCAATTCTAGAAGAACAAGAGAAGCAATGGTGAAAATTTGGAAGCACCATTCTTTCAAATGGGTGAATGGATGAAAGGAATCCCACCCTCATCAATTTTTTAGCGACTTCAAATCATGGGATGGTTTTCTTGAAATCAATTGATGTTTCTAACCAAGTAAAGAATGCAGAAACGTTGAGCTTGATGCTAAAAGAGGTTGTCCTAGAGGTGAGCATTAAGAAAGTTGTGCAAGTTCTCGCTAACAATGCAACAACGTATGTGGTGTTTGGGAGACTACTTCAAGAGAGACATCCATCATTTTTTTGAACCCCTTACATGACCCATTTCCTCAACCTTCTTTTGGAGGACATAAGTTGAATTGATTGGGTGAAACCAATTGTAGAAGATCCCAGAAACATTACAAAATACATTTATAATCACCCTCGCGTTCTCAGCTTGATGAGAGATCACACTTGAGGGAAAGAGCTCGTGCAAAAGAGTGTCACAAGGTTTGCAACAAACTTCCTAATGTTACAGAGTATTTGTAGATTCTTGACACCATTAAAGTGGATGTTTGTGAGTTAGACATGGCTAGAGTCAACATATTTGAAAAAAATTGATGGAAAGAGGACCGCAAAGACAGTTTTTGATGATGCATTTAAAAAGAGAGTAACAAACATCATCAAAGTAACTTCAAACTTCAGTTTAAATTTCAAGTCGATTCCTTTATTTTCAATTTTTGGTAGTAATTACTTTAATTGTAGATTTGTAACTTTAATTTCTTTGTAGGTGTCAAAAACTTTAGTAAGGATTTTGAGCTTGGTGTACGGAGAGCAAAACCCAATTTGATATAGTTATGAGGTCATTTGGGAGTTAATTGATCGAAGGTAGCAAAATCAACTCCACCAACCCATTCCTACAGCAAGGTACTACCTCAACCCCAAGTTTTTCTTCTTTGATGGCTTTACAGATGTTAATGCGGAGGTTATGGAGGGCATCTCAACATGCATTGATATGCTAACACTTAAGGTTGAGGTGAGGCACCTCAATACTTTAGAGTTGAAATATTACAAGCAGGCTTGGGGAGGCTCTTTTTATCACCGCTAGGTATCCGAGGCAAATCCACCTAAACACCTGGTAACAAAAATTGGAGTCTTTACTTATAGCTTACAAATTATAAATCACTTATAAACTTTGGAATATTTTGTTTGCATCAATTTTGTGGGAAAAGTCACGTGGAAATACCCCAAATCTTCAAAAGCTAGCCATCCAAATTTTATCTCAACCTTGTAGCACTTTTGGATGTAGGCGCAACAAAAATTTGCTTGAGGCCATCATATGAAAAAGCACAATAAGTTGACTCAACAACATTTGAACGACCTAGTTGTTGTGCAATACATTCTTTAGCTTCACATGAGAAAAGTGGTGGACACATCACAACAGCCTGATGATTTGGATGAGATTGATTCCTACAGTAACTAGATTGTGTAGGAAGAGGAGACCCTCTTGTTCGCAAAAGACGAGATAGTGTGTAGGTACAACAGAAGTAGGAGAGCTTGGATTAGATAACATAGTTGTAGATGAGGCAAAAGAGAAGTCACTTCCATCTAGTACTAGGGTGGAGCTGCAGACACAAACTCCTAAGAGGAGTGAAGAGCCGCAACAAAGTGTGAGGACTAGAGTCACTAGACCCTCTCCCCATTACTTCACTAGAACAAGGACGAAGAAAATTTAAATTCTTGTAATTTGTAACTTGCATGGATATGCAATTTATGATGACGATTTTCAATGACAACCATCATAAATTCATAATAATTATCAATTGACATTTTTATTCACATGATGATGTGATTTTGTACTCTATTTGTATTCAAATCTAATAAAAAACACTTCCCCAATTTTTTACACTCATTTGATAAATTTTGTAGCTGTACTTTGTATTAAATTTATGGTCTTTTACAAATTTAAGTATTTTTTAAGTTGTTGAGTTTTGTCGAGTCAGAAAAAAATTGACCTGTCAAGTCCAAGTATGAAAGTTATAGGTTTGAAAAATAGGATTCTTGACAATGCTAGCATGATGGACAATATGATGAGACTCTTAAGAATTGATCAGATTCTAGAAATGAACTATTTCCTATCACAACAAAGCATATTGAGTTTAATATTGCATGAGTGTGGTTGAAACTGCTGCCAACACTCTGAAGTTGATTTTGCATCTTAGCGTGTGCTTACTTACGATGCAAATACTACATGATCTGAATACATTGTGCTCATGGTGTATGCCGTACTAAAATATCAACAAAATCAAGCAGAGAATGCACTATGACTACTTCCGAGTTGGGTAACACTGAAAGTGCTCAGAAACCAAAAAATCTCTTGATTTGACAAGGCTTTGCACTTGGATCACGTTCAAATAAGTCAATGGATATGTTTTACACCTCTATGCCTCAATCAAGTTACAATGAAAACTTTTCTTTTCACACCAATACTCAACCAACTTTTCTGCATGTAGTCAAAAGATGTGATGTATCAAAAACACGTGTATAGAAGCATCAACTCAAAAATTTCTCATAAAAGCATATTAAAATCTACTTTCTAGTCAAAATGAGTGGTCATAATACAGTTTTAACTTTTGACCACCAGATGTAAAAGTTATGTTGTTTTGAAATTTCTCTATAGCTTCAACTTTCAGGGTAGGTAGACGCCTCACCAATGAAAATCCAACAAACCTGCCCTGATTTACATGGATTAAAATCTACCAATATAACTTCACATGCCCCTTGTTATTTGGACTCATTGGAATCTTATAAAAGTCTAGTTTCCAAAAATGTAAATTTTAGAGAGAAATTCTTCAATATGTTAAAGATCTGCTGATAAACATAAGTACAGGACCTGGCTTTCCTGGTTTTGACAAAGAAATAGTAATGGCAAGTTTATGAAATACAACATTTTGACATTTGTGTGATTTGAACACATGACCTAAGTGCTGGGAATGAGTTTTTTAGAAAAAGAGAATACCTACAAAAAATTTTATAAGCATTGACATGGTAATTCAATAGCAAACAAAAGCATGTTTGTAGTGGAATTTGACCACGACAATCGGGCATGATTTTCTTTTGTACCAACTGTGAAACATAATGGGGGAGAGACTTGAACTAAAAACCTCCTCTTGCCTGAATTCTATATGAAAACTGTTCTTTCCAGTCTTGCCATTCAAAAACATGGGATATGGTTTGGAAAAATCAAATACATATCATTTTGTCTGCAAACAGACTTTAAAAGAATAGAGTTTTGGCTGCAATGAGACTTAGCTGGAATTATGTAGTAATAAATGAATCGTTTCTGGAACCAAAACAGCAAACCAAGCTTGTGTCAAATGTTCCAAATCTTTTTACATGTTTATTAAACACCTAACCATGATTTGCTTTTAACACCATCTGTATGTTTAAATGCTCATCTGTGTTACCAGGAAACACCCCTCTCCCCCCACAACCCCCGCCCCCAAACCTTGCCAGAAACGTTTACGAAATGGAAACCGGTACAAAACGTGTCGGATGTGTCTGGGACGTTTATGCCGGATTTTCAATTTTAAAAGTCAAAAAAATTTAAAAAAAAGTAATTTGTAATATTTAATGTTCCTAAACCTAATCTACCCACCCAAACTTCTTAAAGACACTTCCTAAAAGCTATATAATGACATCTTTGGTCCATTTTAAATCACACTCTTTTTTTTTCTCTTGCTAAATTTGGTTTTCATTAAACTAACATTTAGCATTGTGAAGAGCAAAGAGACATCAAGGAACAACTTGAAAGAAGAGTTTAAGAAGTGCTACTAAGAGCTAAGAGCATCAAAGAGGAGTTTAAAAGAAAATTTGGAAGGAGGGATCAACTTCAAGGAGGAAAAATCAGGTTTTTTCAAGTTTTTTTTAAAGAAAATATTAATGTGATTAAATCACGAATGATTTTGCATAATGCACACATCATTCATGATCATTGATCATGATATCAATATGTAGTTTTAATTTAATAATTTTTAAACTCTATGTAAAGAAAAAAATAAAATGTATCATTTCCTTTGTATTTTTAAATAAAAACTTTATTTATGTTGTTTTTTTAAAATTAAAAATATCATCCAAACTCTGTGTATGCTCTCACCTCGTGCCTATACGATGAACTTAGTGATAAAAAACATAATAGGATGCGTAGGGTTTAATTTTTTTTACTATTTTAAAGAGTTTTTTTGTATTTTTGAAATTAAAAAATCCGAACTTTGTGTATGGTCTCACTTCGTGCCCAAACGGTGAACTTGGTGATCAAAAGCAAAATAGGATGCGTAGGGTTTAATAATTTATTTATTTTTGCTATTTTTAAAAAGTTTTTTGCTTTTTTAATTAAAAAATCCAAACTATGTGTATGATCTCACCTCGCACTTATACGGTGAACTTGGTGATCAAAAGTAGAATAAGATGCATAGGGTTTAGTTCTTTTTGCTATTTTTTAAAAGTTCATTTTACTTTTTTAAAATTAAAAATTTCGAACACTATGCATGCTCTCACCTCGCACCTATACGGTGAACTTGATGATCAAAAGCAAAATAGGATATGTAGGATGTAGTTTTATTTATTGTTTTCTAAGTTTTTGTTTTTATTTTTCATTGTAGCTTTGAATGTTGAGTCTTTGAGATATAAAAACATAAATGTCATCAAGATCAGCTTCAGGGGGAGGGAATGGGGAAGCAAGCCAAAGTCAAGGTGTGGATCCCACAAAACAAGATCCTTAATCTCCTCTTTGGAGACATGTGCAAGTGTTGGAGTACCTTGTTGGCGATGGCTCTCAATCTTGGATATGCAGTCATTGCAATATGCATTTCCTCATATACCCGACTCAAAGTTGCTCATTTAATGGAGCTAATGGGAACAGGGATTAGAAAATATTCCAAGGTTGAAAAGAACAAATTTTGGCGTACATGAAAGAGCAAGAGGAGGTTGACTTGCAAGTTGCAAAGGCTAGATCTAAAACCATTCCTTTGCAAAGGAGGGGTTTAGGAAAACCACCCACCCCATCAAACCATCCTTTCATTCAAACTCAAACCCAACCACTTGAAGTTGAAACTCCCATAGAGGAAGAGACCTTCTCATGAAAGAGAACAAAACATCCATTAGATCAAGCATTTGCAAATGAGAAATGGGAAATTGTTGATGAGTTGGTTGCTTCATGCATTTATGCATGTGGGTTGTCCTTCAATGTGTTGTGGTCACTATGTTGACAACAACTGGTGAGAGGTATTAATGAGGCACACCACAAGGGTACAAAAGCCCTAGATATGAAAAAGTTAGAACATCATCGTTGGCAAAAGAAGTGGATAGTATACATACTTCTTTGTAGCCAATTAGGGATTCATAAAAGGACTCAAGTGTATCTATTATTTCATATGGATAAAAAGATGCTCAAAATAGACCCCTAATCAACATTGTTGCAGTGTGCCCTAAAGGGGCAATGTTCTTAAAGGCTATTGATTGTGAGGGCGAAGTGAAAGATGTGGAATTTATTGCTAATATTTTGATTGAAGTTATTGAGTTCGTGGGCCTTCAAAACGTTGTCCAAGTTATCACAGACAATGCAAAAAATTGTAGAGCAGCAGGGTTGATTGTAAAGGGGAGATATGAGCACATATTTTGGACACGTTGTGCAGTACACTCCTTAAATTTGATGTTGTAGAAGATTGGCAGAATCCCATGGACAAAGGAAATTTATACGCAGCCAAATGAGATTCAAATGTTTGTCACAAATTATCATGTCTCAGGCTATCTTCAAGAGGTTCTCAAGGTCAGAGTTGCTAAAGGTAAGGGAACAATTTACTAGTTTCTAATTTTTATTTTCTTTCTATAAAATTATCAATTCAATTTCTTTTAAATTTAATTTTATACTTTATTAACTTGTTTCAATTTATTTTAATAGGTTGTTGAAACAAGATTTTCCTCTCACACGCTTGTCTTGAGACGACTTGTGAAGGTAAAACAAACCTTAAGCAGTATGGCGATTGATGATGTTTGATCTATGTGGAGGCAAGGAAACACAGAACGAGCCATCAAGATAAAATCATTGATACTTGATGATGATTGGTGGGAAAAGGTTGAATACTTGCTTAGTTTACCGAACCTATTTTATCCATGATTAGATATGAACACAAAGATCACGCTTGCATAGGGGAAATTTTTGATGGCATTTTGATGATGATTGGTGAGCAAAGGTTGAATACTTGCTTAGTTTTACCGAGCCTATTTTATCCATGATTAGATATGAAGACAAAGATCACGCTTGCATAGGGGAAATCTTTGATGGCATTGAATCTATGCTTGAAAAAATTAGAGACATCATACAAAAGAAAGAGCAAGATCCTGAACAAATCTTCTACAATCAAGTTAAAAGCGTGATCATGAGAAGGTGGAATAAAATGATCACCAGATTGCATCTCCTTGCCTATACCCTGAATCCCAAATATTATAGTAGTGAAATACTTGGGCTACCTGATAGGCAACTGCCATATAATGACCAAAAAGTTGCAAATGGAACTAGGGCAACATTCCAGAGGCTTTTTCTTGATCCAACTGTAGCTAGTGCGGTCCTCTATGAAATGGGGATCTTTGTCTCTGCGTCTAATGCTAACATGGGTGAAATGGAGGCATTATGTGACAAGTACAACATGACCCCATTCATGTGGTGGTATATACATGGCCATGACGCCAAGTACCTACGGCTTGTTGCCATTAAAATCCTCTCACAAGTATACAATATTAAATTGAAATCAAAAGTTTGTTGTTTATTAATTAAAAAATTATGTTCTCTGTAAATTAATATTATTACTAATTGAAAATTTCTAACAACTTTTTTGTAACAAGTGGCTAGTAATTCTTCAGCAAAGCGGAATTGGAGTACATACACCTTCACCCACTCAGTCAAACGAAACAAGTTAATATCCAAGAAGAAATAGCATCTAGTGTATGTACATTTCGATTTGTGCATCCTATCACACAAGATTGAAGGCTATATTAGAGGTCCTAACAAACTTTGGGATATTGATCTTGAGTTTAGTAACTTTGATGCTTTTGTTGCTAGTCTTAGCAAACTTTCATTGCTTGGTATTGATGACGAAGATTCAGGAAGTTCTACACTAGGGATGGATAGTGGAGCTAGTGGGAGTGAAGTTGTCAGTGGTATTCATGGAGATGATTATGAGGAAAATCTAGATGATATAATCTAGAATTTAGATTATAATCATGTATATATGAAACATTGAAATTGTAACCATGTTGAATGATGAATGTTTAGAACTTCAATGAATACAAAATATTTTGAGTGCTTTATCAATTATCTCTTATGGTCCATGGACTAAAATTTTGAAAATGAGTACTATGCATATATATATATATATATATATATATATATATATATATATATATATATATATATATTATACATTTTTTATAATATATTGTACAGACGTTTCTGTAATGTTTCGTACCCAAGGTTTTTTTGAAAATCGGCATTTCCGCGTTTCGGACCCATACCCGTTTCCTGGCAACATAGATGCTCATTCAATGCTTTATGCATCATTGGAATGCGATTTGCAGCATTCAAATTTTTTGGGATGCCATTTGTAACACGCTCGCGCTTTATTCAGATTTCCAATGCATTCTTTGCAGCATTTGCAATATTTTTAATCTTCTTTTTGCATTATTTGGCAATGTTTTTTCAGACAAACATTGATCACACCTCAAAATAACAATATCCTTTTCCGAGGAAACTTGCAATGCTTTCAAACATCTTGTTTATCTCTCTCATGCTCCCCAACAAAGAAAACAACATTCAGGCAGCAGTTTAATGTTTCAAAGAGGAACTCAAATGCTACTTCCACTTTTTCCATCACCACATCTCATGATTGTAAAATTTACATGTCTCGTATGAATGTTACATACCTCTGACATCTTTTCCAAAACACCAAGACAAATTTATCACACCATTTTCAATGTATTTTCTCCTTGTTCATTGTTTTTGCTCTTTCAGGAAGATTTATTAAGTTGTTTAGAGAAATTCAGATAACCAGCAGACTTCTAATAAATACATTTTCTCAGACAAAATGAAACTATATCTCCTCACATAAATCTTTAAAAACACTCATAAAAAATACAATTGAACTTTTTCTCTTTCAATATTTGTGAATACTACAATTAGATCTCCTCTTGAAAGAGTCAATTCAAATTTCTCTCCCATCCAAAACTGAAAATGCAAATGGAGAGTAACTAAATTTTAAATTTTTTTTTAATTCACCTAAGTTTGCCTTCTCCTCTTCACAGGGGCTTCTTCTTTTCAATCTCATCCACAGGCCCACCAAAGATATGGGCTACTTATTATTTTCATAAAATTTTCTTTTTGGCCTCCTCTTTCCTTAGAGGGTCCCAGATACTGCAAGTCTGCAACTACCTTCTCTTCATAGGCCCCTCATCTCTTTAACCAAGACTCTGATGACATTGATAAGTAAACAAATAAAATAGACAAAATGACCGATATGCAGTTATGACATCGGTAAAGAATTATTAGATATCTAAGAATATATAGGTTACAAAGTTGATAGAACTCCCTTAACGGGAGTAACCACTAACAATTTAACTGCCCGATAGTAAACATATCCAATCACATGATGGTTAAAAGATGGCCAATAATAAATACTTAGGATTAGATAAATATTCCTAACAAGACCCACAACGATAGGCAAACTGCATGATGGGCCTTAAACAATCCCATCTATCTTTTGGTTTTAAATTTAATATGGAATACAATTTATTATTAATCCTTAATATGTTTGTATATAAAGTATTGTTTATTTTAGTTTAGTTGTAACATGTACGTGGATCACAAGATTGGATTTACTTTTGAGCTTGGACATGAGATCACAACCCAAGGACACAATTTGAACAATATATAAGATAAATAGAAAGAAAGTCTCGTTGTAGGCTTTTCCACCAGGCAGGTCTCCAAAGTAAGGAAGGAAGGATATCATATTCCAAATTGGCATCTGGTTTGGCCATGACCTAATAAACAGCCTTTATGTTTATAGCCCAACTCGTTTGTATTAATTCTATGTAACAACAATAGTTATCTTATCACTAATTGAGGTGCAAAATGCAACACGAAAATTATGCCAAGCCCTAAAAGCACATTTCCTAGGACAATGATCTTTTTCAAATTACCACAATAATGAGGACACAAGTATCATTCATTCAACATTAAAAACCATTCCTTAAATGGATAGGTGATAATTAACAGAAGCTATAACATGTCTCTCACAAAATAAGTTGAACACTTTTCTTGACACCTCTAATGGATTTAAGTTTTCACTTCTCCTACGTGGAGAGCAAGAATAGAAGCTTCCCAAAACTAAAAAATTGCTTCACAATGAAAGTTGAGGTGTGCAAGGGATGTCTCACATCAATTTTGTAATGAAGGATGAGGTGCCCAAATATGGATTGTCTCACATCAATTTCACAACAAAAGATGATGTGTGCAAATAAGGAATGTCTAGCGCCAATTTCACAAAAGGAAAAGTGATGCACAAAACTAAAGGGGTTTTGCAACAAAGAGAAAGCACCAATCAAAAGAAACAAAGCTCCACAAGGCACCAATCAACTCACGATACAAAAACAACAAAAGTGGTGTGAAAAGATAAATCATAATACATGTCTTATATGGCGTCACGTGTTACGGATTTGTGGAAATCGAAACTCAAAAGTCGCTTTGTATGGTCATTCAAAATGTACTTTGAGATCTCCAAGATCATCATTGCAATCCAATTCGGTTAAGAAGAGTCATGTCACGTTTTCAAATAAAGTCTAAAAATTAATAATATAACTTAAGTGTCAAAAAGTGACTTTATAAAAGACACTTAAGTTATTATTATTAAATAAAGGTGACTTTTCTATTTTAAGTGAACTCAATGATTAAATAGAAAGTCCCATTATCAAATAATGTTAAAGGCACATATGTGGTGCCCCACTTGGGAGAAGTTGCGAAAAGGTTATAAAAGGAACTGTTGTGGTCATTTAGAGGATATCTTTTGTATATTATCTCTCTCCTTTCGAGAAACATTGAGCATTTTGTTTGTTTTTGCATTAAGGATGAAAACCCTCCATCACATTCATCACTTCAAGACGGAAACCCTTATTGTCATTAGTTTTGAGGACGAAAACACTCAATATCTTCTTGGTGGCTTCTTTCAAGGGTCACATTTGAGTGTAATTTCGGATCATCAGAGCTAAGGCACGTCTATTTTCAATTTGTCAGTTTGTAGTTCAACTAGGGCACATCTTCTACTTTTCTCGCTTCAGATCTTTGTTTCAAGCGAAGAAATTTATCTAGTGGAGAGACAATCCACTAGACTTCAATCAAGGAAAGCTAGGGCACGATTTGAAACCATTTCTACGGTTGTTTACACCCCTTTGGATTTCAGATCAGCATTTAGGGCATTAGCAACAGACGGAATTGGTTGGTTTCAGTTGCAGCATCTCTTTTTGGTCTCCTATTGTCATCTAGAGCATCTTTTGTGAGAAAAATGTTTTAATCTTATGCAAGTATTTTTCTTGTTTTATGATGTGAAAAGAAATTCAGACTCTGGTTAGAAAAGTTTTTTTTCATCGTCTCTAGTACCAAGAGGGTTTCTAGGTGCTTTGGGCCTTATAGGTATTTTTGTATTATGATTATTTAATAAATAATGGAAGATTTCAGATTGTTGTATTTTATGTCTTAAGGGTTTGCATAAAAATCAGATTGTTATATTTTGTATAAGGGTTTCAAGGAAATTCTAAAATTTCTTAGATCTGCCTTGTACAGGACATTACAATGGTAGTAGAGCAAGTGATCTTCCCATCCTATGAATCATGAGGACAACTAATTGACCAATGTTTTTTCGAGCGAAAGAATTGTTACAAAGGGAAGAAATGATAGATCCCATTCTAACGGTGGTGATACAATTAGAACAGTTAAAAACAAGGTTGCAGAAAGAAGAGAAAGAATCAAAAACACCAGAAGTTGCTAAGGAAGACATTTTGATGGTGGAGCATGAGGAAAAAGAGCAATCAAAGCTGCAAGAAGGTGAGAAGGAGCATCCTATAGAGGAATCCACCATGCAAGGTGAAGAAGAAGAGTCCTCCAAAGGAAAAGATATGGATTCGAATTAACAAAATGTTGGGGTTAAAGAGAAAAAGGAATTCAGATTTTCAAGTGCAAAAGATGTAATGAAGACCCAACAAAAGTGTGATGAATGGCTAAGACAAGCTAGGAATGCTAAGTTGATAGCCGCTCAAGCAAAACAACACCTACCAAAAATTTGGGCAAAGAATTCTCCTCTGACGATGAGGAAAGAGGGAGAAATCGTGGAGCATAAGCCAAAGAAAGAAAGTCATAATTGCAAGATTGTGGAGAGAATTTTGAGGTTAAAGCCCAATGGTCCGATGATAATGTTGATGTTCAGCTTGTTGGAATTTTCAAAATAGCAATCAATAAGAAGCAAGCTGATGGTGTTCTTGACTTTTGCAAGAACCATGAAGATGCTCCATGCACGTGTCAACAAAATATGGATGAAGTCAAGGTGGAAAGGGCTTCACTTGCTGAATGTGAAGAGTCTAAGAGGAAGGAGAATGTTGATCCTAACTCAGAAATTTTGAGTCACAAGGATGGAGGTGTTGAAGATATCTCAATCATTCTTCATCTGGCAAAGGAAGGTGAACAAGTTGTGGACAGCCAAAGGTATGGAAGTGTTGTGGATTTGTTGCTTCCTACTATGTCATTTCAAATGTGTTGTCATCATGGGTAGCATGTTGAAAAGAATGATCTTATGTCAAGTTTGATGCTTCATGGTAATATCACGGAAAATTTGTGGTCCTCATGGACAGCATAGTGAAAACGGTGATAGAGTGAAGAACCCTTTGAGGGGCAAAGGGCACATAGACACTTTCATACAAGTTCCAAATTGACATGAAAGTTTGGGATCCGGGTGATCTTTGGAGATACAAAAAGGGCAAGGCTATGAGGATAGTAACCATTTCTGGGACAGCTATATGCTTGATAGGGAATGTGGGTAAGTCATATGATCTTTATACACTTGCTACCATGCAAGTAGTTTCATTCATTGAAGTGAGTGATTTTCAGTTTCAGGTTATTTTTGAGGAACTTTCAGTCACATGGTGTGAAGGGCAACTCAAGCAAGATATGTTTCTTCATAAAGGCTTCACCAATCCAAGAAAGAGAGTTGTTGTCATCCTCATTTCCAACTAGCTCAACAGTTTATATGCAACCATACAAGCAATTTCAGTCATACATGAGTAATTTTCAGTTTGCGGCTGTTAATAAATTTTCAGCCACTATATGGTTGATTCCAGTCCCTATATCACTGTCAATTCTGAATTTTGTGAATAATCCGAAGTATGCCAATTGTTGTCCTATTCTTTTTGCTGTTGTTTGCAACAGCACCAGCTCCTTCACACTTTTTATAACAATCACAAAAGTGTTCTCAATCACAAATAAAAGGATTTTCCGCCTACGATCAATGAGAGATTGTTTTCCGTTGTTATAAAAGAGTTTCCATCCACTACAATGTTGTTTGTGAGTGAGAAAATGCAATGCTACAGCTACAGCCATGTGTGGGGCAGAAAGATTGGACCGTTGGAAGCCCATCACATGAAAGGAAATTATGAAGAAGATGCAAACAATAAAAGAGAGGTAATTAACATGTCTATAAGGCATGATGAATCGGATGGAGTGTTGTTGAAATCTTGTCTCCCTAGATGTGTTTGTCCTATGTGCAGGTCCAGGAATGGAGAAGATAGAAAAGAAAAGGCATAAGCAAAGTTCAGTCCAGCATACTCATATGTATGAGAAGTAATGTAAGGAAGTGAAACAAAATGATAGTATGACAACACCAATTGAAGAGATGATTGATAAGAATATAACAGCAAAAGAGACTTGACTCCAAGTCATCATGAAAACACAAGAGAGTGGCAAAATGATTGAACAAGGATGTTTCCAACAGGACATGCAGGAGGAAATCCAATTGCAGTAGCAAGAGGCAAGAGAGAAGACTTTCACAAGAGCAAGTTAAAGAGATTGGCAAGAAAAAGAAGACCACCTCATTGGGACAGCAATGAGACTAAATTTTTGTGTTGTTGTCATCACCATGTCCAGTCACTATAATTCACTATTTGCAGTTGTATAAGTGTTTCTAGTCATAGAGTTGCTGATTTTTGAGAATTTCATGAGTGAGCTGTTGATTGTTGAAGGATTTTTAGTTTTTTTCCAACCTCCAAATTGCTAACAGGGCTAATTTTTAAAGAGGAATTCCAATATTACTACTAATGTACCATATTTGTTTTGCTGACCACCTGGGTTTCTGACTTTGGACTGCTACTTTTGGTCATCTACAGCAACATGATTGCATACTTTAAGAGGGTTCTCTTGCATTGTGATGTTTTTAACAGGTTTCAGTCTTTATATATGATGAAAATGATTTAGCCCAGGTCCTATATTGCTGATGTGGATATGGTCTCAGATGATTTATGACTGCTGCAATTTCATTCCAACCTATGTACAATCCAATTTGTGCCATTTGATGGGGACATTATCCTGCAATGCAGCTGTAAGGGTTGCCAAAATTTAAGGAAATTATCATGATGCTCAATGGGAAACTCCCCACACTTCAATTTATAGTTATAACAGAGTAGCGTAGCATAAGCATGGTGGTAAGATCATAGGGCAGCCTTTGGCCTTAGAAGAGATGGAGGATATCCTCAAGCTTTGGGAAGAGTGCACTCTTACTCTACAAATCAAAGAGGAGTTTCAATTTTTTAGTTATTATATGTTGTTAGACTTGGGATTCTCAGGCATAGGACCACTGTTAGTAGTCATGAACAGCTGCAAGTCTGCAGAGTTTCAGAGGATTTTATCTGTGGATGATGTGGGTAGAAGGATTCAACTAAAGGAAACACACATATTAGTGCTTCCTAATCAAATCAATGAGGTGCAATAGAAGCCAACAGCTTCAAGGGTTGGGAATTGCAAATCCTCGAGATGGATTTGGGATCCCAGAGTTCTAGCATTGCTCGAGGACAAGCAATATTTGGGAAGGGCAAACTTTCATGTCCCATTCTCAAATAAAGTTTAATAATTAATAGTATATCTTAAATGTTGAAAAGCGACATTATAAAAGACACTTAATTTATTATTATTAAATAAAGGCGACGTTTCTAGTTTAAGTGAACACATCGATTATATAGGAAGTAACTTTGTTAAATAAAATTAAAGGCCCATATGTGGCGCCCCACTTGGGATAAGCAACGAAAAGGTTATAAAAGGAACTATTGGGATCATTTGGGGGATATCTTTTGTCTATTATCTCTCTCCTTTTGGGAAACGTTGAGCATTTTGCTTGTTTGTGCATTGAGGACAAAAAACCTCCATCCATTGCATTCATCACTTGAGGACGGAAACCCTCATTGTGATTAGATTTGAAGACGAAAACCCTCAATATCTTCTTGGTGGTTTCACTCAGGGGTCACATTTGAGCATAATTTTGCATGATTAGAGCTAGGGCCTATGATACCAGGAAACGCGGGGCAGGGGTCCGTTTCTGGGTAGAAACGTTTCACAGAGCCGATACGGGGGAAACGTGAAAAACGTTTCCGGAAACGTTTTTCACATTTCCTGCACCTGTCACTTCAAAAAAACGGGAATACGTTTTAAAAAATAAAAAAACTTTGCATTAAATGCGGCGAAACCCTAATACGACTACATACCTTGCTAAACACACTTCCTAAAAGCTATATAATGACCTCTTGGGTCCATTCTAAATCACACTCTCATTTTTCTCTTGCTAAATCCAGTTTTCATTAAACTAGCATTTAGCATTGTGAAGAGCAAAGAGACATCAAGAAACAGCTTGAAGGAAGAGTTTAGCATTGTGAAGAGCAAAGAGACATCAAGGAGCAGCTTCAAGGAGGAATTTCGAATCAGATTTGGAAGGTGGGATTGACTTCAAGGAGGAAAAACCAGGCATTTTTCAAAGTTTTTTTTTTTTTTTGCTAAAGAAAATGTTAATGTGATCAATGATCATGAATGATGTGTGCATTATGCACACATCATTCGTGATTATTGATCATGATGTCAATATGTAGGTTTAATTTAGTAATTTTAAAACTCTATGCTTAAAAAAATAAAAAAATGTAACATTTTCTTTGCGTTTTAAAATAAAAAACATATATTCTTTTTTTAAATTATAAATATCATTCAAACTCTGTGTATGCTCTCACCTCGCACCTATACGGTGACCTTGGTGATCAAAAGCAAAATAGGATGTGTAGGGTTTTTAAATTTAATTCTTTTTTGCTTTTTTAAAAAAGTTTATTTTGTTTTTTTAAATTAAAAAATCTGAACTCCATGTATGCTCTCACCTCGCGCCTAAACGGTGACCTTGGTGATCAAAAGCAGAATAGGATGTGTAGGGTTTTTAAATTTAATTTTTTTTTGTTTTTTTAAAAAAGTTTATTTTGTTTTTTTAAATTAAAAAATCCGAACTCTATGTATGCTCTCACCTCGCGCCTGAACGGTGACCTTGGTGATCAAAAGTAGAATAGGATGTGTAGGGTTTTTAAAATTAATTCTTTTTTTTTTTTTTTAAGTTTATTTTGTTTTTTTGAATTAAAAAATCCAAACTCTGTGTCTGCTCTCACCTCGCGCCTGAACGGTGAACTTGGTGATCAAAAGCAGAATAGGATATGTAGGGTGTGGTTCTATTTAATAATTTATTTTTATCTAAGTTTATGTTTTTATTTTTCAATGAAGGTTTGATTCAATGGCATCTAGTTCAGCTTCAGTGGGAGGGCATGGGGAAGGGGAAGAAAGCCAAAGTGGGGGTGTGGATCCTAGAGCTCCTCTTTGGAGACATGTGCAAATTGTGGAGAACCTTGCTGGTGGTGGCTCTCGAGTTTGGGTATGCAATCATTGCAATATACAATACAAATCCTCCTCTACCCGACTCACAGCTCATTTAATGGGGAAATCAGGAACGGGGATTAGAAAATGTGGCAAGGTTGAACATAAACATATATTGGCATATATGAAAGAGCAAGAGGACGCTGATATGGAAGCTTCAAGAGCTAGATTTAAAACAACTCCTTTGCAAAATAGGGGTTCACAAAAACCACCCAACCCATCAAACCATCCTTTTATCCAAGTTGCAGTTGAAACTCCAACAGAGGGAGAGTATCTGTCACGAAAGAGAATTTCCAAAGGCCCATTAGAGCAAGCATTTGCAAATGAGAAAAGAGATGTTGCTGATGAGTTGGTTGCTCGATGCATTTATGCATGTGGGCTGCCCTTCAATGTGTTGCGCTCATCTTATTGGCAACAAATGGTGAGAGGTATTAATGATGCACCGAAAGGGTATAAAAGCCCTAGTTATGAGAAGGTCAGAACCACATTGTTGGCGAAATAAGTGGCCCATGTACATACTTTTTTGCAGCCAATTAGGATGGAAGAACTCAGGGGTATCTATCATTTCAAATGGATGGAAAGATGCCCGAAATAGACCATAATCAACATTGTTGCAGTGTGCCCTAAAGGGGCAATGTTCTTAAGGGCTGTTGATTGTGAGGGTGAAGTGAAAGATGCTCAATTTATTGCTAATATTTTGATTGAGGCTATTGAGTCAGTGGGCCCTGCAAGCGTTGTCCAAGTCATCACGGACAATGCCAAAAATTGTAGAGCAGCAGGGCTGATTGTTGAGGGGAGATATGAGCACATTTTTTGGACACCTTATGCAGTACACTCCTTGAATTTGATGTTGCAGAAGATTAGAAAAATACCATGGATTGAGGAAGTTTATACAAAGGCAAATGAGATCCAAATGTTTATCACAAATCATCATATGTCCCCGGCTATCTTTAGGAGGTTCTCAACATTGGAGTTACTGAAGGTAACCAGACAATTTCCTAGTTTCTAATTTTTATTTGCTAACTTTTTATGAAATATCAAATTATCAATTGAATTCCTTTTAAAAAAAAAAATTTAAACTAACTTGCTTTAATTTATTTTAATAGGTTGCTGAAACAAGATTTGCCTCTCACACGCTCGTCTTGAGACGACTTGTGAAGGTAAAGCAAGCTTTAAGGCTTATGGTGATTGATGATGTTTGGTCCGTGTGGAGGCAATCAAACACAGAAAGAGCCATCAAAATAAAATCAGTGATACTTGATGATATTTGGTGGGCAAAGGTTGATTACTTGCTTAGTTTTACTGAGCCTATTTAATCTATGATTAGATATGCAGACACGTATAACGCTTGCATAGGGGAGATCTATGATGGCATTGACTCTATGCTTGAAAAAATTAGAGACATCATACAACAAAAAGAGCAGGATCCTGAAGAAAAATTCTACAGTGAAGTTAAGAACGTGATCATGAGAAGGTGGAATAAAATGACCACCCCATTGCATCTCCTAGCCTATGCCCTGAATCCCAAATTTTATAGCAGTGAAATACTTGCACTACCTGGTAGGCAAAAACCATATGATGACCATGAAGTTGCAAGTGGAGCTAAGGCAGCATTCCGAAGGCTTTTTCCTGATCCAGATGTAACTAATACAATCCGCTGTGAAATGACGCTCTTTGTCTCTTCATCTAATAGTAGCATGGGTGAAATAGATGCAGCACTTGACAGTTACAAGATGACCCCATCCATGTGGTGGTGTGCACATGGCCATGATGCCAAGTGGTTGCGACCTGTTGCCATTAAAATCCTTTCACAGGTATCAAATATTAAAATGAAATCAAAAGTTTGTTTATTAATTAAAAATGTATGTTCTTACTTCTTAGTAAATTAATATTATAGTATTACTAATTGAAAATTTCTAACTTCTTTTTTGTAACAAGTGGCTAGCAATTCCTCAGCAGAACGGAATTGGAGTACATATTCCTTCATCCACTCAGCCAAACGGAATAAGTTAGCATCCAAGAAGGCCGAGGATTTAGTGTATGTGTATTCCAATTTGCGCATTCTATCACACAAGAGTGAAGCCTATGTTAGAGGTCCCAACAAACTTTGGGATATTGATCTTGAGACTAGCGACTTTGATGCTTCTGCTGCAACTCTTAGCCAACTTTCACTGCTTGGTATTGATGAAGAAGAATCGGGATCTTTTGCAGAAGGGAGGGAGAGTGGAGCTAGTGGGAGTGGAGATGTCGGTGCTAGTGGTGTTCATGGAGATGATTATGACTATGAGGAAATCTAGATGATATATTCTAGAATCTAGATTATTATTATGTATATGTGAATCATTGAAATTGTAACCATGTTGAATGATGACTCTTTAGAACTTAGAAGTTCAAATTTCAATGAATTCAAAATATTTTGAGTGCTTTATTTTTTAATAATATATTGTACGGACGTTTCCGTCGACATTTCGTATCCAAGGTTTTTTGAAAATTGTCGTTTCCGCGTTTCGTTTCCGTTTCCGTTTCCGTTTGGCTAGGGCACGTCTATTATCAATTTGTGTTAGTTTGCAGTTCAACTAGGGCACGTTTTCTACTTTTCCTGCTTTAAATTTGTGCTTCAATCAAAGAAATTAAGCCAGTGGAGAGACAATCCACCAGATTTCAGTCAAAGACGGGTAAAGCACAATTCGCAGCCATTTCTAGGGCTGTCTACACCACTTTGGATTTCAGATCAGCGTTTAGGGCATCAGCAGTGGACGAAATGATTGGTTTCAATTTATAGTGTCTCCTTTTAGTCTCCTCTTGTCATCTAGAGCGCATTTTGTGATAAATTTGTTGTAATCTTATGCAGGTATTTTTCTTGTTTTATGATGTGAAAATAAATTTAAAAAAATTCAGACTTTGGTTGGAAAAATTATTTTTCATCAACTTGTACCAAGAGGATTTCTTGATGCTTTCGGTCTTCTAGGTATTTTTGTATTGTGATTATTTGATAAATAAAGGAAGATTTCAGATTCATGTATTTTTTGTCTTAAGGGTTTGCATAAAAATCATATTATTATATTTTGTATAAAGGGTTTCAGGGAAATTCCAAAATTTCTTAGATTTGTCCCATACGGGACATTACAAGAAGTATTTTTGGGCACCCTTAAAACTTGATAAGTAGGGTGTACTATTAACATGCCTTGGGATTCAATGTGACAGCACCCCAGGCAATAGTGCATGGCTTTCCACAAGTCAAACATTGGGTTGTTTTATTTTATGTTTGAGTTGGTTTGGCTTTCTATGAAAGTTCCCAAATGTACAGATTTATCATTCAATTCTACAGGAATTCAGAGCATTCTATTGCACCAATAGAGAATTTGTTAATGGAAAAGGGGAATAATATTGTCGGCTAAACAATTTTTATTTTTTTGAGTTAAGTGTTCATGGCTAATTTTCGACCTCAAAGATGATGATGGGAAAGAAAAGATAGAAGTAACAAAAATCCAAAGAAAACTCTAACAAATTAATTTTTGATTAATTTGTTGCACTTTTGCAACACAAAAAGAAAAACTAATGAAGAAAGCAAGTGCAAGTTGAAGACACATGGTCGCAACTGTTTGGTTCACATTCCCTCTCCATTTTTTGTACTTGAGCCTATGAATATGTAATGGGAATTCAAATAGGATAGAATTTGATGTAGTAGTATACAAAATTTATAAAAAGAGATAGGTTTGTGGAAAGAGACCGAAGTGGATTCAGATTTTAATGCAAAGGAGATTCATTACTCTACCAATTTTGGTAATAATTTCTTTATGTACCTTTTTTTTATTGGCATATACTTGAGCTCTTGTTGTTTCAGTGTAGTTAAGAAAATGACATCACATGCCTGTGAGTGTTTTGGGTTGTTCTTGATTATTAGCATAAGATATGGACCTCTACTACTTCTGTGTTTCCATCGTTAAGAACTGCATTTAAATTGTTCATTTCATGGCTCTATGCCTTTATATTTGAGCCTTTTTTATATGTGAGAAATTAATTTGAGTCAATGGTCTTTGGTTAGCAAAGTTATTTTTTGGGTTTCTTATGTTCAGGGTGCTTAGCTAAGCAATTCTAATTTGGCACGGGGTCATAAAAAATCTGAACCTCTGTTATTTTTATTATGGACTGTTCAAGCAAATATTTTCAGTAGCTCCTCAGTGATGAATAATCTTATTCACGATATGCCTAAGTTGGCCTAATGGTGAAGAACATGTGCTCTTGAAATAGAGGTCACAAGTTCAAATCCTGCAGGGGGTAGGGTATGTACGCCTCGTTTGTAGCAAAGTTAGTTGCCTCCCGCATGTGAGTACGAGGTAGTCCCATATGCTATAAGCCGCTTGTAGACCCAAAAACAGGCCACCCCACAGCATCATGGACTGTAAAAACCTATTATTATTATTTATTATTATTTCAGTTTTCCCTAGAAAGTTTTTTTTTTCCAAAATCCTCTTTGTACTAGGATTTCTTCCTAGTTTGTTAATAAGTCTTTTGCAGATGTTGGGAATCCATACCCAATGGATAAGGCATTAAACCAGGAGGGTTCTTGAAATCCCTTCCTATGTCCGTGCCAAAGCATCAGGCAACAAATTCCTTTTCAAATACTTTACTGAATACATTTAGTAGATGCCCTTGAAATGAGAAGCCTCAAGCAAGGGCTTACAGAAAAGTCCCAGCAAATAACAGTTTTCTAGGAACATTGCATGCTACTCAAAAGTATTGAATAATCCATATATGGCTTCAATATTTACTGCTCAAAACTCTGTTTAGATAGTAGAACCTATAATCAAGAAAAATTAAGCTATATTTTGAAAAGAACAAGTTGATGAAAACTCAATCTCCTATAAAAACAACCCAAAAAACAATACAAATAAATTCCACCGAATCATAAAATAAGATTGCTAATCCTCAATCTATTTGTGACAATCCTTACTTGCTCAAGAGTATGTTGTGCAAAATCAGTGGTTGATATCATAACTCCTGCAGCAAACGACCCTAGTTCAAGGCTGAGACCTAATTTGTCACTGCACTGCGAATCATAATAAAACACAAGCATCAGAAAAAAAACAACATCCAGATTTTCATATTCTTTCTTACTTTGTAATCAATACATTACAAGTATTGAAAATGAAGCACAAGAAATAGGAGCAATATGCTTTTATATTTTCCTCTTTAATTTGTACACCAATTTCAAGAGAAATGAATCATGCCTAAAAATATGTTTGGAAAGGACCCCAAAATCAAGAAGCACAAACAGAATAGTAAAAAATCCCTTCACCAACAATGAACTCAGGAACTCATGAGGTCACAGAATATATATTCAGAACAAAAAATTACAGGGTATACATTAATTGATAGTTTCAACTTTTCACAAAGTGTGCAAGACAAACGCAACCAAGACAGTATACAAACACAAAAGGCCCAAACTGAAGGAAACCCAATCATCAAACCACATCTGATGATGGAAATCCCTAGATGTTCATTGTCGTACAGCATCACTATTTTGGGACTCCAAACAGTTATATCTTATCCATCTAGTCCATAACAAAATATAACAATCAAATGTCAAACAATTCAGTAATTCATTAGAGCTCAGTCTATCTTGGACAAGAATTCTCAATATTAAAGCCAGGTCTATCTTAAACAACGAATGGTTAGCCAACAATATTTTCATCTCAGTAGGAGGAGGTTCAGTTTGTATATGGAATATACAATCAGACCTGGTCCCCTCTAGGGATGCATAGATGCCAGTGTTGAGTGACCTCTAAAGACATAGAAAATACCTGGAAGTGTTTGTCTACATAGGATACGGGACCTTATCATGTCTTCCAAGATTGGTTTACTACTTTTCTTAATCTATTTGTGGGTGGTCATCACTGCTGAAGTTTATTTGGGCTCCCAAGTGCTGGAAAATATCTTTCCATAAGATATTAGCGCATTTGGGATATCTATCACTTACAATACCGTTGGTTGGACGATACGTAAATATTCCATTGTTGAGGATTGGTACGAGGCTTGAGGCTGTGTCATAGTTAACAGATCAGTCCAAACCTGAATCAAGTTCAGTTTGGACTGCACTTGTTGGCACACCTGAACCTGTCAGGCTCAGTGCAAACCTATTTTATATATTTTATCAGAAAAAAACATAAATCATTGAAATATTACAAAATCCTAACCCTAAAAATTTGAAGGAAGAAGTAAAAGAAGAAAACAAATGAATAAAAACACACAGTTTAAAACCACAAATATATTGTGGCACTGTGCATTGCTGGAGTGACTTTAGGAGTAGTTAAAGAACTTATGGACCAGGTCAAGTTGAAAATCCACATTATCATTTGGATGCAGAATCCAGATACATTTTCTCGCACAGACAATAATTTTCACTTATTTGCGCAAGGTTGTTAAAAACAAATATGAGTAATGACTAATAGTTGAGTTCCAAATCCAAATCATACGGATCCAACCTTTTTTTTATGTATGCATGATTTGTGTTGGTGCTAGCACGCATTGTTGAGGTTACTGCTTAGCCGTCATGCATGATTATCTCATTGATCCACTAGGTGATTTAAGTTGGGACATGCTTAAAATTTAAGTCTAATGTTGCATATGTTTGATATGTTTTTCTAGTATTTACCAAACCTGAGTTTATTTGATTTCAGCATAAGATGAATTGGTGCTTGATGATGCTTCAAACTTGCAATTCGATTTCTGCACCATGATCATGTAATTTGGAAAACTGGTTGCTTATGGACTATTAAACTTTCATATTACTTGACACTACTGTTCACATTTGTTTTTCGCCGCACACATTTTTAGCATTATTATTTTGATGCCTTTTCATGGTCAAATTTGGGTGAAATGATGGCTTGTTCGTAATTTGGTTTGGTTCCAAAGCACATAACTATTTTATTCATATTTGATTTTTGCTGGGTAAATGATACGAAGGTATGGTGCAAAGTAAGAATATAGCATGAAACGCCAAATCTCTGGTGATATTATGAATAAGGGAATTAAATAATTTGATTTTCAACGAAATTATTGAAGGATTTTAGCTTTAATGTTTTAGGCAGTGAGGTGTAATGGCGCTTTCCATGCCAAGCATGCATTTAATGCACACTATCGGAGCATTCAATCCCACTCCCTTTGAGCTAGAATTGAATCAATTCCTTGTCATTTTTTGGTCAAGCTGAAAGCAGAAGGTAAATTTTACCTCTCGGAAGTGGAAATTTTACATATTTTTCTGCCATTTTGATGTTTTCTTGACAAAGTTAGGGTGTTCTTCCTTACAGGAGTTGGTAGATTTTTCAGAGTACAAAGATCTTCAGTTTTTTCTCTGGTGATTTGGGGCAATGTGAGGTAAGTTTCGGGCCATATGACTGGATTCCATTTGCTGAAAGTGAAAAATTATCATAGGGCTTTTATAGCCACACATTTTGGTCAACCCACTGTGCTTGTTTTGTTTGCAAAATGTCTGCAGTTTCTCTCTGCAAACGGTATTCTTTGCATGGATATATTTTCCGTGATATTCAAAAAATGAAGATGAAAATGAAATAAATAGATGGCACATATGTTTAGTATTCTTTGTTTTCTTTAACAATAAGATGTGGAATTTTTTTGGAGACGTTTGGGTTTTATCTGGTTTGAAATGATTAGGAGAAATCTGGAAGTTGCATGCTCTATGGAAAATGAATCAGGGGTTCTAGGACATCTTGCCATTTTCATTTGCTATGCGATGAAGATCTCCATTGCTTTCAACATGAATGGGTTTTTTTCTCTCCAAATGAGCTTCAAATTCTTGAAAAAACAGAAAATCTGTCTTTTTTCTTAGATATCTGTAGGGTTGTGTTATAGTGTGTAGTTTACTCTCATTGGCAACCATTTCTGCAGGAATTTGTGCAATAGATTTTCAATGCAAAAATTTGAGCTTCTATTTTATGCAATGTTTCTCCTCTGCCTTTAAAAGTGGGTCCTTGGGGTTTTTTCAAATATTGTCATCTGAGCTTTTGGGCAAGATTTTTTATTAAATGTTTCCTAGTTCATAATTTTTTTGAGGCCAGTTGATAATGAAATAAGCTTGTAGAAAAACCTAGTAGTTTGCTTTTGAGATTCTCACATGGCTTGGTTGCCAGGGTTTCAATAAAATCTGAGAGATATTTAGAGGCAAGAATGGGGGGATTTTGATTTTTCATCTTTGGTGTACCAGGACTTAATTCTTAATACACTCCCTCTTTCGGTTATTTAATGTGAATGGTTCAAGAAGACTTTGACCATGATTGGTTGCTTGGAATTAGGTAATGAATAGAAGTGCTCGCGTATGTAATTTTTCCTTAGTTTATCTGGCTACCTTCTGGTTTATTCTGTGGATGAGTGCTCATGGAATCTTTGATATGAAAGCTTGAATGCCTTCTTTCTCCATGTGATATTCTGTATTTCAAAGGCTCTTCTTTGGCATGAAGGATTGATAGAGATTTTAAAGGGAAACATCTATTTTATTTCTCATTTCAATTCAGTTATGAAAGACTGAGAAATCCTTCACGAGAATTTAGAAAGGTATAAAGAGTGAAATTTTATATGCAGTTTATCATGGTCTTGTCTCAACAAGTCTTTACATTATTATCTTTGTGCTCTCATTTGATAAGATTTGTCTCAGATTTCCAGTTTTATAATATTCCAGGTTCATTTGTAATATGTTCTCGTGAGGAAATGAATAGATGAGGCAATGGCCAGGGCAAGGTGATAAGTTTGGAAATCATATATTCAATTTGAAACATAATTCTGAGATATACAGGAGCAAACTTGCTTTCATATGCATGCTTTTCCTTCAAAATATGCCAATTTTATCTTCTATACTTAGCTTGAGGTGTCAATGTCAAGATGAAATTGACTTGATAGAGTTATATTTTGGTATACTTCATGCATGCATGTTAGGTTTTTGATTGCTCAGTGATTCAGATTGTTTAAAACAGATACAGTTTGTTTGCTCTGTTCAGATTTAGTAAACGTGGTAATAGAAACAGCAGGAATGCCTATAGAGCTGCCACCCATGTTCATTCTAGTTCTCTCGTGAACCTTCCACTTATTGGCCTTGATACTCCTTTCCACCTGCTGCTTTTCCTTGGCATCTTCTAGAGGTTTTGGTAGGTGTTATAGAATATCTCTCCATTTAGATTTTAGGGATTCTACCTTTGGGCACATGTTGAATAATTCTATGAATGGTCATTATGATCAGTGTTTTCTTGGCGCTTCTAAACTTTCATTTCCCAACCTCCTCAGGATGCTGCCAGACTTTTTGTACCCTCATTTCGGAGCAATAATCATTAAGGAGCAAAACAATGTTATGCTTGCTGCTTGAATTCTTATGTGGCATGTTCCACCTTTTACTGCCAGTATTTCCCAGTCATCCAAAATGTGCTAAGTCTATTGTCCCCACCCTTCGAGTACCTTTGAAAAAGGTCGATGTTCATGTAGAAGATGAAAGTAAGGTGATGACAGGGCAACCCGTGTTTAACCTGCAGTATGGCATGAGTTTCAAACTTATCAAAATATCCCTTTAGTTCTGAGTAGCAGGGGAAAGGTAAAAGAAATTGATAAATTCAATAAACAGAAAGCATTGAATTTTTGCTTTTAAATATTTTGAGCACTCTATTTTCAGGTTTGGAATGGATTTCAACAAAGTAATTTTTGTATTTCTCCAATAGTTTTCTAGGACAGTTTTATTTTGAGAAGGATAGTTTCGTGATATATTCAAGTCTGCATCTTTATTGCACATGGATGAATTTGATGGTTTAAATATTATATCAAATGCATTTAGTGTAAAGAGCTTAGTATGAGATGAAATGCCTTTTTTTCAAAAATTTAGTTTTCCATTGTATTATCTTTAAATAATTCTCTGGAAGCATCTTGTGAAATTTTGGATTATTTGTGTAGGTATATATGCTCAGAACTGAATCTTTCATGTGATGAATCAATTTTGATGAGATGACTTTGATGAACATTCTGTACTCCTGATCTTTACTGGAAGTCGGAATTTTTTATGCTTTTTGGTTCACTTGGAATTGTATTAAATGTTGCTTTGAAATGCCTATTGTTATGAAAATACAGTGTAACTGTCATTCAGCTAGAAGCCAATATTTTAGCTATGCATGGTGAGTCCCCAACTTGGTTTTCACTTAAAGTCGTATGATAAAATTATTGTATAAGCCCCCATGTCTATGTTATTTTCATTTTATAAAGTCGCTTTATGATTCTGTTATATAGTAAAGTGAGATTTCAAGTTAGGTTTTTAAACTCAAATTATATTAGTTATCATCAAAGTAACTAACTTCCTTAAAGAATAGTTATGAAAGAGGAAGGCTTCTCATTCACAATCAGCTGAAATTGGCTAGGTATTACTGCAATTAAATAGTTTCAGCTTTCAATTGTTCATATCTTCCTTTCTTCAATACCTTAAACAAGACAGATTATTTGCTAATGGAATAAACAATTTGGGTTATCTGTTTAACATAACTTGTCTCAAGGTATACTGTACTACATTCAATTTACTAAATGTATCCTTTGAGTGAAACATGTTGTAACGGCTGAATTTTGCAGGAATCTCAAAGGTGTCATGGCAGTCTTGCGACTCACATTTCAAAGCTAGCCACTCAGTTATAAACCCTACTTGTGTGTGAGTCGGTTTGTTGGGACTCTTTTCTGCTGTAATGGCATCTATTTTGAACTCAATGTATATAGGAAGGACAACATATTAGGCAAAAAATATTTCGCTGACTTTGCTTCAATTTGTGTAATCTTTTGGTTGAATTTTGGCATAAATATTTGTACAATTTGTTCATACGGTTTTAAAACCAAAAAAAATACAATATTATTAGTTAAAGGTTTAAAGTTTTGTTTAGTTTAGCTTCCTGATTTTTGCAATTTGAATTTTTGGTTTCCTAATTTCTTAGATAGTTCTTAATTTAGTTAGCTCTTCTTACATTTTAATTTCAGATTTCTTTCCATACTTCGTTTCTTTGATTTCCTTAGTCTACATAACTTGCTTTGTCTAAGCTAGCTTAATCTTTTTAGTTTTCTTTGAGTTAGTTAAGTTCGTTCGTTAAGGTTTGCTTTCATTTGTACATTAAATTAGTTAAGATGTTTCTTTACTTTTCTCTCATAGCACTTAGTTAAGTTTTGCATCTATTTTCTACATTTATATTTTTTTTAACTTCTGGTTTGATTTAGAGTTGATAGCTTTGCTCCTTGATTTCATTTTTCATTTGTTAGATTTAAGTCAGACCTTTAGTAATTCTGACCTAGGTCCCTTCTATGGAGGATGACATTGATAGTATTGTGAGGGAGTATCATATAGAGGCCACAATGTGTTGGAACATAATGATTAAGTGGTCTGGCCAACCCTTAATGTATATGGGTCCATCACTAATATATAGGTTAATATTTAATAATATGAAATATTTATATTTCTATTATTAAATATGATAACCTAGGTATATACTTTAGGTTAAATATTTAATATCATCAAATGATTATATTTCTAATATTAAATATTTTAAACCTAGGTGTATGTGTCAACCATTTAGGTTGAAAATGTGGGTCGGGAGACATACCCGATCACCTTATATAAAAAGGACTTTAGGTCCTCATTTGATATTCGAGAAATATATCAAAGGTGTGCAAATCAAGTGATTTAGTTTTACCCTTGGTAAATAGGGTTTTAAAAGAGGAGGTGATCTTACTGGATGTAAAATAAGTTCTCTGAAGTAAAAGGTTATTTTCAAAGTGGTTTTTACCTTATTGGGGTTTTCCAATATAAATAATGTGTCACTTGTGTTATTTATTTCCTGTAAGTATTTCTTTATTTACTTATGTTATGTTGTAATATTTATTTAAATATTTATTGTAACATTATATAATATGTAAGTTGATTAAATCCGTGTTTATTAAAATTCTCAAATTCTAACATGGTATCAGAGCGAGGTAAATTAAATAAATTAAGATCAAATGTTTAATATTTTATTTATTTAATTTATACAGGTTTTTTCAACCAACCCGAAAAGGTATTTAAAAGTATACGGTCCCCTTCTTTTTTCTCCAATTTATTTTGGCATTACATTTGTGCAATTAAACTCTCAGTAAAAATCTAGGGTTTTTCAATTTTAAATCTCTAATTTTTTTGGAGGGGGAGATGTAATATGATATGATTTTTACTTTCATTTACATTTTGTAAATTATATGGAATTAATGTTTGTTTGGAGATTGTTGTGTGCACAGGTGAAAGGGGCTTCAAATATTTACCTGCGTGAAAATCATATACAGAAAAATAAAGGATTTCTTACTATATGAGATAATTTTCATGTTTTCTATAATTTCAAATGTTTGAAGGTTAAATATTTCGGAAGGTAAATTCATACTCGTGTTCTTTGGTCCCCTCTAAAAGGATTTGATTTGAAAAACTATAATTTATAGTTAATCTAATATCCTATATAATTTGAAAACTATATAATTATTTTTAAATAAAAATATATATAATATAAAATAAGGTTTATATAATAATTTATATAAACATCATATTAAAATTTATATAGTTTTGAAAAAAATAATAATATATTAAAAGTCTTAAACCATATTAAAATTACATGGGATTGAGGGAAGAGTCAACAAACCATATTCTAATCCTAAGTTTAAATCATATTTTATATATATGGATAGTTTAAACCATAGTAGAAATACTCACCAAATCCAAATCCTCGGCAGACCCCAAAAAAAACCCAGCAAAAACTCAACAATATTCGGCTAATACCCGGGAATACTCAGGCAACTTAAAAAATACTCAAATTTCTTTAAAAAACATAAATTTTAAGCAACACATAGCTACAAAATGTATCAAATGAACCCATGAAATGTTGGAGAAGTGTTTTCTATTAGATTTGAATACAAATACAATACAAAATCACATCATCATGCGAATACAACAACCGGCTAATAAGTAATATGAATTTATGATGATTAACATTGAAAAATATCATCATAAATTTCATATCTATGCAAGTTACAATATACAATAAATTACATTTTCCTCTTCCCCAATCTAGAGAAATATTGGGGAGAGGGTCTAGTGCCTCTACTAGTCTCTGGTTGCATCTCCACACTCCTCCTAGAAGGCTGTGAATCTAGCTCGATCCTAGAACTAGATGGTGGTGTTGGTGGCTCCTCTGTTGCATGTTGGAGATTACCTCCAAAGATGTCATCCAATCCAATATCTCCTCGGAGTCCTGCTAGTGCTTCTCCCTCCATACCCTCCCTCTCAAAAGAAGCAATCTCGTTAGTTGTGAACGCAGGGTTTTCCTCTTCTTGCCCAGTCCACTCACTATATGGATCTATCTCATCCAAATCAATGAGCTCCTCTGATGTGGCCTCAACTTTTTTGTGCGAAACCGAAGATTGTATTGCACAAAAACCAAGTCGTTGAACCTTTTTTGAGTCAATTTGTTGCACTTCTTCGTGTGATTATCATTGAACAAAAAAACTCTTAAAATAGCAAAAAAATACCTACGCATTTGTTGATATCTGAAGTCAACATTTGAATAAGCAGGTTGCGACCAAGCTAGCAGGTGGGACGATTAGTCTGAGCACGGGAGAATACTCGTCGAGTTTTGAAAAGCTATCTAGTATTTTTAATTACTAATCTGTCTACAGGTGATCAAAGCTCATGATTCTTTCAGAAGATTGCAAGAAGTTGCTTGGTCCAAAAAGGTGCAAAAACAGATTTTATGAAAATAAGAAAAATATTGCCATCAATGCATAGAGCTTGAGAAAATATGCACTTTTAGAGAAAACGACACCTGAAACAGAGCCACGAAATGAAAGTTATGGCACATACAAGTTTTTGCTGCAACATCTTCCCGGACCCTTTCCAAAAATGGCAAATTTTATTCTTTAATTGTGTTTTCTTCACCAAAAATCCAAAAAAGGCAAGAAATGCTGTCTTTGGCAAGTTTTCTGGCGGTTTATTCGTTTTGCATGGTTTTTTGCAAGTTTTTAATAACTCGGCGAGTTTTTGGCAAGTATTCCAACTATGGTTTAAACCGCTTAAAATATAAATTTTATTAGATTTGGTCTATATATGTTTAAAAAAAAAAAACTAAGTGCTTTTTTTTTTAGTAAGGGGGTCCGTGTTTATTGCTTGGCCATGAAGGGATTATTTTTTAAATCTTAATACTTATTAAATAAAACCTAGCATGTGTCTCTAACCATTTATATTATCCATGTAAGGGGGCGGCCACATTCATTTATATCTTATAGTTTATAAAAACTATATAAATAAACTTATTTAATGGTTTTCTTTAATATAAGAGTGGGAGTGGAGAATAAAATGAAATAATATCTCATGTATAAATGTGAAATTCTTAGGTATAAATGGAGAATTTAAAAAAAAAAAACTAGTTTATTGGTGACCCATATGAAGTGTGGTAAATATTTATTAAAATATTGGTAGTTATAGCCACATAAAAGTTTTAAAGTTTTTAACTTACTTGTCCCCTCTGTAAAATATGCAGGTTAATTTATACTCTCATAAATCTACTTGCACTTGGTAAAATTCTTTTAACTTGGTCTGTCTTTTAAACCCCTTTAATAAAAGTTGTGTTTTTTTATAAAAAAATATACTATAGTTTATAATTTTTATGAACTATATGTTGTTTTTTATTTACATTCTTTAAACTATATACCTCTTTTTTTTTAAAAGTATATATATTCTTACATTATAAATTATAATAGGTTATTATAATGTATTAAAATATAACCTCCCTAATATTATAAAGAAAAAAAAATTATGGAATTCACATTCTGGAAATACACAGCAATTTTTTAGCTTCATTAAATTTGACGGTCAAATGAGCATCACGGTAGACCAAACATAAGACAGTATGATGGTCATCTAAATGTCAAATTTAAGCTCGTAGGTTCTAGGAAACTTTCATTGTGTTAAAATTGACGGTCAAATGACCATCATGACAGACCAAAAAATAAGTCATTATGACAGTCATTTAGACGTCAAATTTAAGCTAGTCGGACCTTTGTCTACATTAAGTTTTTTCAAAAATTTGAAGTTGTTATGCATTCTTAAGGGTCTCTTCTTCACTTCTATATGGTCGGAAATATTTTTTATATAAATGTGGGGTATAATGCAGAGCCCTTTATATTGTGGGTTATTATTTTGATCATGGGAGGGTAATTAGTATGCATTGTAATGACAGAATTAGTTATGATCAAATAGTTTCTTTATATCTATAAAATTTAGATCTGATTCTATTAAAAGTGTTGTTTTTATTATCGATAAACATTTATCTAACTTTGTGGTACATTGTATATTATAATGAGGTGTGTTTTACAAGTTTAGGAAAACAATGGCGTTCAGGTATTTCTATCTTGACAAAATCCAGATCCTAAATGAAACCAACTACAACATTTGGGTTAAAACAAAATTTATGGCGAGGAAACTCTGGACGATTGTTTCTAGATCTAAGGTTGCTCCCACCGATCGTCAAGCAACTGTAAATAACATGAATACATTCTTGCAACGAATGTAGGAGGCTCTTTCAATGATTCTACGCAATGTGAACGATGAGTACCTTCTATACATTGGTAATATCAAACATCTGAAAGAGGTATGGACACAACTAGAATCCACGCATGAAGGATACTTGGTATATCAAGGATAGTAATGAGAGTACAATAGCTGTAGGAATTCAAAAAAATGGTATGTATATTTTTGATGATTTCTCTTCTGCATCTTGTTTTATATCTCAAAGTTTCAATAATTCAAAAATATGGCATAAAAGGTTACGACATGTTAATTATCGAAGCTTATATGAAATGTCTAGATATAATCTAATAAAAGGTTTACATATGTTGTCTTCTTCTCTTAAAGTTACTTCATTAAATTCTTTTACATGATGGTTTTGATTCTGATTTAGTAAATTGTCATGATGATGTTTTGATGTTATAGATGTTTCTTAAACTCTTATCTTCTTAGATATGAAATTAAATTGGGCTCAATCTATGTTAGAAAGCTCAAATCCTATTAACCTTAAGAAAATGACCAGAAGCCATCATATGTACTATGCATTAATTACCTTGTATGAACCTGAGGTGCAAAGTATTGTAAAATCTAAGTCGATATACAAAGTAAAATATAATGTTGATAGTAGTAATAACAAACAGAAAGCTAAATTTGTTAGAGATTTCAATCAGAAACCTAGTATTGATTATGTTGAGACATTTCCTGTAGCTAAAATGACTATTGTTAGGGCCTTTTTTGCAATTTCCGCTCCATTTGGGTGGAAAATCCACCAAATGGATAAGAAAAATAATTTTTTAAATTGTGATTTAAAAGAAGAAATTTACATGTTTCAACATAAAGGATTTGAAGAAACTGGTAAAGAAAACTATGTTTGTAAGTTAAGAAATCCTTGTATGGTTTAAAACAAGCTCTTAGAGCTTGGTATGAGAAAATTGTTTCCTTTTTTTAAATTGTTAGGTTTTGTTAATTGTTCTTCTAACAATGATATATTCATTAAGCAATAAGGCTCGCATATTCTCATTATATGTATATATGTTGATTTGTTTATGTCTAGTGACAACTCTGATTTAATTCATAGGATTAAAGAGAAATTGAAGCAGTACTTTGAAATGAATGAGTTAGGTCTCTCACATCATGTTATTTGTATGATTGTATTTTATTCTATTGTTATTTTTCAAAACACAATATGCAACCATTGTATTGAAAAAGTTTCTTATGATTGATTGTAAACCATTTTCTACTTCAATGGAAGTTGGAATAAATATTGATCCTAAATCTGCATATGAAAAATGTTGATCCTATTTTATATACGTTGTTAGTTAATAGTTTGATTTATCTAACTATAACTAAATCAGATATTTTCTATACAGTAGGAATTACTTTAAGGTTTATGCAGGAACTTTTTTTAAAGATCATTGGAATCTTGCAAAAAGAATTTTTAGATATTTGAAAGGAACAATCAATTATGGGTTGCATTATACTAAGAATGAAAATGCTATCTTATATGGATTTTGTGATTCTAACCATACTGATGTTGTGTTATAAAATATACTGGATGTGTTCAAATTTTTTGGTGTAAGAACCATTACTTGGAACAACAAATACAATCAACAGTCTTCATTCCTTCTACTAAGGCAAAGAAGTACAATGGAAGAAGTAAAGAAGTCATGTGGCTGTAAGGACTGTTGGTAGAGATGCACATGGAAGCTAAAGGAAGTATTTATCTTCTATGTGTTGGTCAGAGTTGTATTACTCTTGATTAAGAATCCAGTTCAACATCAGAGAACGAAGAACATTGAGATACATATACGCTTCACCAATGAGAAGGTGCAAAGTGATGAGATAAATCTCAAGTTCATGTTGACTGAAGAACAGGTTGCTGACATCTTCACAAAATCCTTGAGTGCTGCAAAGTTTTGTCATTTTCATGAAAAACTTGGATTGCTGGAGTTGCCATTGAGGGGAGTGTGCATAACAATGTCACCTCCTAATGGAACTTGGTTTTTGTAAAAAGACTTTCGGGTATTTGTAAAATACCTTCGGGCTAGTGTAAAAAAGACCTTCGGGCAAGTGTAAAAAGACCTTCGGGCATATATACCTCCTCGGCTTTTTTTAGAAAGAAGTGTAAAAATATCTTAAAGGCGGTCTTCAGTAAACTCTTTAGTGCTATTGAGTTTACTGATAAACATCCAGTACAAACATATTGTTAAGGAGGTCATTGGTGGTAAAAGGCTCCTATATGCTTGGGTTCAATAACCTTTTATGAGTACCTGTGAAAAAATGTAAAACTCACAAATCATACTTAGCCACTGATCATGGGATGATCTTTGGGATTCCAAATCTTTTTGTACCAAAAGATAAATTGAGTATAATGAAGGTGTTATAATTCATTCAACCGATATGCTAACATAAAACATTTATGGTTTAAGAATTGTGAATCCTGTAGTGTACAACGAGCAGGTAATCTATTGGCATATGTTATGTTATCCCACTTAACATTAAGGGGGAGTGTTGGAACATAATAATTAAGTGGTCTGGCCAACCCTTAATGTATATGGGTCCATCACTAACATATAGGTTAATATTTAATAATATGAAATATTTATATTTCTATTATTAAATATGATAACCTAGGTATATACTTTAGGTTTAATATTTAATATCATGAAATGATTATATTTCTAATATTAAATATTTTAAACCTAGGTGTATGTGTCAACCATTTAGGTCGAAAAGGTGGGTCGAGAGACATACCCAGTCACCTTATATAAAAAGGACTTTAGGTCCTCATTTGATATTCGGGAAATATATCAAAGGTGTGCAAATAAAGTGATTTGGTTTTACCCTTGGTAAATAGGGTTTTAAAGGAGGTGATCTTATTGGATGTAAAATAAGTTCTCTGAAGTAAAAGGTTATTTTCAAAGTGGTTTTTACCCTATTGAAATTTTCCACTATAAATAATGTGTCACTTGTGTTATTTATTTCCTGTAAGTATTTCTTTATTTATTTAGGTTATGTTGTAATGTTTAGTTAAATATTTATTGTAACATTATATAATATGTAAGTTGATTAAATACATATTTATTAAAATCTTCAAATTCTCACAATGTACTTGGGAGAAACATGTTCAGAGGAGTGCCCCACAAAGGGAAAAGATGGCCATGCACAGGCATGGAATGCAGACAATGAGATGAAACGGGTGGTGATGAGTACAAAGGTTCCTCTGGACTCCCAACCAGGGAAGTCTGAATAAATTATTAATGAAGATAAACTCCTCCAGCATTGTAGAAGGAGAACACCTACGAGGTAAAACTTCCAAAGCATACAACTTCGAAACTTAAGAACCAGCTGACCACTCAAACTACTTGTACGGATGACATGGAGATTGGGCACCACATGGCACTGCTTGTCACCTTTATTTACAAGAGGGAAGAAGGGAATCCAAGCATTAGCATATGGGTAGGGATCCATGAGAAACTAATCCATCTACATACATGAATGGTGAAGGAGCTCAAAGGCTCTGACATTGAACAGTGGGAATCTTGAATGGGCACATTTATGTCCAACTCTCAAAGGCCTATTGAATGGGCACATTTATGTCCAACTTTCAAAGGCCTACAACAAGGCCAAGTCTAATCCTCACACATATGAGTTGGTACACCACCACGAATAACATACAACACTATAGAAAGATGTATACAAGATGAAGCTTCGAACAGGGAAAGTACTACAAGTCCATGTATCTTATTTGTCCCTTTATGAGCCTTACAAATAACAAATCGTAAATCCACCTTGATTTCCTCTACTTGCAAGCTCAAAAAGGATGTCTCATGAGATGATGATTCTAAATTTTTCTTGTTCAATTCCAATCCAAGGATCAAGGATTCTTCATTTTGGTTCCTCAATCTTTCCATACAAACCTCCTCGATCAACTTCCACACCTCTTTATGCAATCCCTCTAACACTGTCCCATTTTCCCATTCATCTTAATGAACTTGACCACTATCATTCCTCGCCTTTCTTCTTGACGCCATTTAATTAGCTTCGTTAGAATTTGCTCTGAAAATATTCTTATTTAGCAAAATAGCTAACCAACATGGTTTATCCAAGGATATATTCCTACTTCATCTTCTATCCTTAACAATAGATTATTGGAATAGTCTGAAAATGGATCCACTTCATCAAACAATATCTCAAGTAGTTTTCCTTAGTGTGTTCCATTAGGATTACCAAAAAAAATTATCATGTTTTGTCTATTTAAAAACCTTTCTTTGCTCATTTGTGGTACCTTTTTGCCTCCATTTCAATCTCATTCTAGGTGTTTTGGTTTCATTTTGTGTTGGGTGAACAAATGAATTTTCAACCTTGTTTGACAGATTAGAGCATTCTTTCATTCTTTGACCAGCTTTTCTACATTTGTGACATTTGAATAAAAAAAAATCATAATCCATTTAACTGTGTTTCAAGATTAGAGCATTATGATTTATCTCATCATGTGGCCAATTTTTCTACATTTGCAACATCTTAATAGAAGAAATTATAATTTATCTCTTGCCAATATACCCCTACTAATGTGCATATTATAATAGCCTGAGGCATAGGTTTTGAGAGATTGAACTTTACACAGGTCCTAGCTTAGGTAGAAAGTTCTTTGGATTTTGCTATATTTGCTAACTAGAAAAATTCATCAATTTAACAGCTACTTTTTTCATGATCTCTTCACCCAAAATTTTGGAGGATGATTATCAAATCTGACCCACAATAATAATTATATTAATAATTCCTCCTGGAATTAAATAGTGGAGATCAAGGTCTTAAATACACTTGTGCATTGCCATAAAACAAGGGCCCTCCATGAAAAATATTCTCTATCCTCTGCACTTTGAAAAGCTACTTGAAAAAACCTTTTTGTTATGAATCTAAATTCAAGGGAATCGTCCATTTTCATCCCATCCATTTTTTGAGACTTTCTAATCCTAGCCACGTCCCATTGGGGACTTTTTATATAGATCTTGAGTTGCCCTATCCAACATTTTTTTATTCAATTTGAATACTTGGATTACCATAGCCACTTGCATCTAGAGATCTCCTAATTGCAAAATATTCCCTAGCTTATTCCTTTCCATCTAAGCCAATATTTCCACCACTTCTTCGTCATCTATTGGGTTATCAATCCTGCCTTGATCCAAAACCGTCTTCCCAACAACCCTTCCTTGCCTTTCTGAGGCTTTCATTTCTTCATCATGACTTGTCCCCAAGTCATCTTACCTTTTTGACTTTGATCTTCCATTTTGAGTGTTGACCCCAAACACCACCAATGCTTCCTTTGTTCAAACGTTAAAACCTCCATTGGTCACATAATTACCTCTTTATTTTAACAAATCTTCCTTTCTTACTTTCTCCCCCTTGCAACCCCCTTCTTCTCTCCTCGCACTATCCTACTCACTTTCTTCCTCCAAGTCTCACCTGCTTTTTGCTTGCACCTTTTTTCTCCATATTCCTCCAAGAGGACTAATAATCAAATTTTAATTATTGATGATTGAATTAATTAATGAATTTTTTTTCTTCTTTCCTTATTTTAATCTAAATTACCTATTTGACTCAGGTACATTGGTGCAATGAATCAAGCATGCTGGTATGATAATTCAGGTTTGTACATTCTTTTCCCTAGGTACAACTTGGGGATCACGATACAAAAAACATATAAATATTCAAGTCACACAAACAAGAATTAACCACAAAATATTCATAGAATGAACAAAATAAACACAAAAACACTACAAATAAATTGACAACGATGGTTGAAAGTTGCATGTCATGATAAATATTAAATCAAAATTAGAATCAATGTGATGACAAATATTAATGCTTTGGGGTTATTGTTATGTTTTTTAGTCATCAATCAAAGTTAAACAATTGAATAAGGGGTTTGCCTCATTTTTTCCAAGTACACTCGTGTCCTTCAACAAGTTCACCCCAAATAACATGGTCATACTTGGGCCATCTTTGGCAAAATCAGGTCCGACCCGAACCTATATCCTCTAGGACTAGTACTAGGAAGTGGGACCAGCCATACCCAGCTACTTAGCTTTTATTATTTGCACTAACTTTTTATCTTCTTTGCCTTCCTTTCTTTCTTGTTTGATTGAAGGATTCTTTCTTGGTGTTCCAAACCCCCCATGGCCGATTTTCTTCCAATTGTACATGTGGTTTCACCCACTTGATCCAAACTAGAAGAAGTTACAAAGTAGTTCAGTAGGTTTATAATAGAATATAGTTAATATAACTCATAATATGAGTTATATTCAGTGTTCCCCGGAGACACGCCCCCCCTAAAAATTTGTTGTTCTAGAGACTCGGGACGTCCT
Organism: Taxus chinensis; assembly: GCA_019776745.2. Taxonomy (NCBI): domain Eukaryota; kingdom Viridiplantae; phylum Streptophyta; class Pinopsida; order Cupressales; family Taxaceae; genus Taxus; species Taxus chinensis. Next base: position 342,040,110 of record CM034146.1, read on the forward strand.
GGAGACTTAGAGACATCAAGGGGACGTCCCCCTACTGTCCCGCCACTGCCACCGCCACCGCCACCAGTGCTTTGGGGACATCCTTGAATGGTTTTCCTCAAAAAGGGGATGTATCTGAGGCTTCCCAATTTTTTGAGGACTTTGGGCGGTCCCAGAGACTTTTCTAGAAGTCTCTCAGGCCGTCCCGGAGACTCCTAGGCATACCCCATGGCATAAGCTGCCTTACAGGTTTTATTTTAATTTAGTTTGTTTTAAAAAGTTGGACCCCCGACCCTGAACCTAATACTTAATGGGCCCCACCCATCCCCTAAGCACTCCAAAACAAACTATAAAGACGAGTTACACCCTCACTCCAAATCACAAGCAAAAAATCAAAGCAAAAGTGAGAGGGTGAGAACATTAACAACCAAGAGTGAGAACAATACCATTAGCAAGCACGAGTGAGAGCATTAGCAAGGAAGAGGGACAACATTAGCAACAAGTAATAACAAGAGTTAGAGCAAGTGCCAAATCTTCATTGCATTGAACCACTGGCCAACTGTATTTGCATTTTGAATGTGATCATCATTTTGAATATAAATATTAATATATTGATATCTACCATTTTCACGGTTCAATGCAATGTGTTTTGTATTTCAAAGTTTCATTTGTTTTTCCTTATACATTCTTTTATTACTAGTTTTTCAAGTACTATATTTATTTGCACTACCATCCCGCCATCCCCAAACCTAGGCCCTTGGTCCCCACATCTTTGAGAATCGCCCCCCTGTCCGCCCATCCCCCCGTTCCAAGACTCTGTGGAACATTGGTTATATTAACTAATATTTAATTAGTTGATGTTTACATAATGACTTGATAATTTTAATACCCCCCTTTAATGACTAATCTCGAAACTACTTCAAGATTGTCCCGATATTTTACAAACACAATGGAACCAAAGGATTTAGTCATTAAATTTGTTGGCTGCACCTTTGATGTTAATTTGAAATCTGCAGTCCTTTGACGCTTTGTTGTTGTCCGGTGTATGAGATTTGGTTGAGTCCAAAAGCCAAGAAAGATTGCTAACAGAAACAGATAAATATAGTCATAAGATGTATCGGGTTGCCCACAAATTGTATGTAGAGTGATTCTTCTAGTGAAGAATCATCATTAGCTAAAAACTTCAGCCTGACCTCCATGATTCTGAAATTAGAATCTTGGAAATGTTGGTCATTGTGAATATACCAAGCTCATGGAATTGACCTAAGTCCAGACAAGGACTCAATAAGAAAACCAAATGATCACTACCAGGTACCTATTAACCTTGGTTGCACCAAGTAAACCTGCTCATACAAATCTTTGGAGAAGCAACTGAAATGTAACCATTTTTACAGTATTTGTAGGAGTAAAAACCAACTCCATAGTAGGAGAAACAACCATCTCCACGATACGGGAAACAACTATCTTCTCATTTATTCCCTCCTATTGTGAAAATCCTTTTGCAACAAGAAAAACCTTGTACTCATCCAAAGTACCATCAGCTTTGTTTGTGACTATATCCAACCATTTATACCCAGTGGGTAATTCCACCAACTTTGGATTAACAACCATGGCTACGGTCCTCCGAGCTTGTGACATTGATTGATTGGGTTTTGTGCCATCTCACCACGCATGGCTTTTCCTGCCATCTCACCATGCACCTCTTACGCATCTTGGATAGTGAAGTCATCCTCCACAATTATTTGAGTGGCTTTTCTTGCAAGCTCACCATTTGCCTCCCACACATTCTTTACAATGGATATTCCATCCACCATTAGTGTGTGTAAGTTCACCTGCACAGGGTCAACAAGCCTCTGAGAAATTTCATATTCTAGCTCATTTTGTATGGTGGAATCTTTGTAAACGCGTGCTTTTAAGTTGACTATAGCAGATTCAACAAGCATATATTGACCACCTTTCCCAATGCCTAAGGCAATTACCCATTCTTGTTTCACATCTAACACAATAGACTGCTTCTACAGAGATTTACAACAAAGCCGGGATTTTTTGTTAACTGATGAATAGATAGGAAATTTTATGTATGTTAGGGTACAAATCTAACATTCCTTATAGTGAAGTTTACATTATTCATTACTATACGAATATCCCCAATCCCCTCCACTACAAAAGGCTCTCCATCAACTAATAAAACTAAATCAAAAACTAATTAAATGTTAAATACTAGTCCCTATGACATGAAAAATGTCTAGATGCGCTGGAATCAATGAAGCAACACCTAGTAGCACTATCAATTAAGCATGATGCCACAAGAGCATAGTCTTCCTCAAAATCTCATTCATCTATTACTGTTGCCACATTTTCCTTACCCATAGCTTTTTGTCGTGTTGGAAAAGATCCTAATGTTGCTTCCAGCAATCCTTTCTCGTATGCCCAACCTTATGGTAGTAATGGCATTTCATCTAGTATTTGGAAGATTCATGAAGGTGATGTTTCCACTTTCCCTTTCACTAGGCAATCAATGCACTCTTTGTTTGTCCAAAAATAGACTCAATTGTTCTTTTTTCCTGCATTCCTTCTGCAACAAATAGGAACTGACCTGATCAAACGTCAGGGTATGGCTTTCCGCCATCAAACGTAGAGCCTCCACAATGTTTAATAGGTGGGTGGCAAACTATTCAGAACAAGCGCAACCAAATTGTCATCATCCAGTTGTTTGTTGATGGCACCAATCTAGTCTTGAAGATCTTTCATCTATAGAAGATATTCAGAGAGGGGCATACCCTCATGCATTTTTGCTAAAAAGGGTAAATTCTTCAAGTATGATACCCAACTTTTCTCCAAAGTTTGATACTTCTCTTTAGACAAGCCCAAAGCATAATTTTCTTGATCACATTACAGACCTCCAAGATCAAATCATCTGACATGAACAACTTTAACAAGGCCTCCTTATGACATTTGTCACAATCCGCAAAGTTGGTACTAAGTCTTGCTTCAGTGCCGAGAATGATTTTATCACAGTCACGATACTCCACAACAATTAAAGTTTTGTGACTCCAAACATTGCAATAATCACAAGCGCTTCTGATAAAACTAAACTTTGAACGTTAGCCATTATACACACAATATATGACCTGTAAATCAAGGTAAAATTCAAACTCCCTGACAATAACTCAATATACATCCAATTAATGAGCCCATAATCTCATAAACGACTTTATTCACCCATAAAAAAAAATTGAGCTTACGACAACATCTCTTTCAAAGAATACACTATTATTTAAATATTAAACGAGTCAGAAAAATGACTGAACTAAAATTTGCAGAATCACCTCACAATAATTGTGTGCACAAAATAAAAAGTCTAGTGAAAATTTGTGAGTCGATTTTTCTGCATTTTCAATCTTCTTAAGCTGTGATTTGCACATATGAGTGATAAGTCAATTATTTACGACAGAATCATGACAGTCTACTCGTGCCCTCTCAAGAATTATAGTCTTCGAATACTCCTATAATAGGTTGAAAATTTGTGATGTTGGACTTCTACAAGTATTGTGTGCCCTAGAATGATTTTACATAGTCAAAATTGTTTTCTCCTGCCACCTAGACTTTACAGGATGCGGAAATCATAAATTTGTTAGAATTTCGACCAAGAATTTTAAAACCTTCTTCTGTCTTCTAGGAAAAATAATGTGTCGAGCACTCTTCTACAACACTTTCTGGTGACCACGCATCACATTTGCACAATTCTGGTCCAATCAACCTGAAAATAAATGACATTGTTTTCTTGCATGAAATACCCTTTCAATCACAAAAATATACTGAAAATAGACCAGAATTTTCTCTCCCGTGACTCCTCTACCATCATTCTGATCTTCCTCGTGCCCTAGCAGCAAGTGCTCTGGTATGCAACCTCTCACTTCTGCAACTTCGACCTCTTCAATCTTCTTTTTCCACAGTTCATACTTTCTTCCACGGCTTCCTCCAACTCCAAGCTTGTTGCCCATACCCTTCTCCTACGGCTTCCTTGAATAGTGGCTCTGATACCATTGTTAGAAAATGATGAGAGAGAGAATGAAGAGAATACACTACACATCTCTCTAAGATATGTGTGTGTGTGTGTCAATCATTTTATTATGCTGAAAGAAGTTACATTGTAGTTGGGGAAGGTCATAGAATCATAACCACCATTAGTTAATAGATAACTAATAGTTCATTAACTGCTACCTATATATTTTAATAGTTTCACACATTTAACACATACTATTGTTTGATTCATTATAGATGTCTTCTAGTGCGTATATGGCATCTTGCATTTTTGTCTCTTATAGTATATCAAGTTCCTTCTTCCTTTCATCTTCTCTGGTTACTGCCAAGAACTCTTCATCTTATATTTTGACCATGTTTGCTGATTTGAGATTTCAGACAGCCTTCATCCTCATGGTCTCCTAGGCCACACTATACACAGCTTTTGTGACTTCCTTTGGGGACAGTCTCTCACAAAATGACCCCACTTAAGGCAATTCCTACATTGAACTATAGGCCTCCACCTCTTATCTCTCGATATTGGAGGTCTTTGGTTTCAGTTATTGTTATTATTGCTATTTTAGTTATAGCACTGATTCTGCTGATTCTTGTAGCCACTGCTTGTTGCCATTGGTTGTGCAAGTAGAGCTTTTTTATATTCTTTTGTTTTAATCCCATGCCTTCAAATCACAGAAGGTGCATGGTTTCACTCATTATTATTATTCTGTATGTCCCTCTGTCCAATATTTGAAGCAACATGTTCGAAGTATTACAGGATTTTTTTTCTTCTGACTTCATTATTTTATTGAACATCTTGGTGGTCAGTTTTAACCCCAGAGGATCCTCACAATCATCCTCTGTTGTATTATTGAATGCAAGTATTTCTGATGCTCAACATCTAGCATCATATTCTAAGTGTCCTGATAACTTACTGCTGGAACAAATCCCTTCAAAGTATTCTGGAATCCTTCATAATATACTGCTATTTGAGTCCATACCCTACATTTATTTCCCAGTATTTATATCAGATTCAGCATTTTTCTGTTATACTCCTTAATGGATTCACCCGTTTTCTGTTAAGCTAGCCAGCTCATTGTAAATCTAGGAATCAGTGTCACCTATTTTATTTCTTTGTTGAATTCTATTTTAACACATGTCCATGTCTTTTTCTTTACAGAATCTAACTGATCATAGCATTCAATGGCATATTATTGTAATGTTTTAAGAACCAATTCCACTCTTATTTAATGATCCATCATATTGTTTTCTTTCCAATAGCATTCCCAATTTAGACAATGGGTCATGGGATACTCGTTCTTCTCCCCATCAAACTCTGCTAGTTTAGGAAACTACTAAAGTTTTGGATCCATATTCTGTCATTGTAAATCTCTCTTGCCCAAATCTATATCCCTCCTCATTTGTGAAAATATTAAAGGTCTTTAAGTAGTCCTCTTCCTTTTCCTATTATAAAAAATAAACTCCTCCCTAGCAATTATGGTTGTCCCCGCTCTACTCCAAAAGATCACGTAAATGTCCTCCTATGCATTCCAATTCAGTTGTCTTAAGTTTTAACCATGTTGAGACCATTTACATATCTGATATAGGATTTGAAAACATCTATGTCTATATCACGAGTGATAGCTAACAGCAGAAACAAAACAGTAGACTAATGATTTACAGTAACCAAATGTAGTAACATAAGCATACACCAAAGGAAACTAGGAAACATTTCCATTATGGCTTACAAAATCCATAAAAAGATGAAGAGGCCACCTATAGGAAACATATAAATTACAACCAAAACAGTATCGATGGCATCAAGAGACTGGAAATATACTGCATCAGCAAGAAGTTCAAGAGATCCCAAACAGTCCTTGACCAGTACTGCCATGGCAGCAGCCAACGCACTTAAGAGGTCTCTGTTTCCTTTGTTAATAGGGTAAAGGTCAATGATGAATGTTGCTAAAGTACCTACCAGGTCACTGGTACTTGTGGTTCCTTGAAGATATGGGCCAAAATATTCAGCTTAGTGTCCATCATACTGAACCATCTCTTTGCCAGGGGTGGAAACGTTTCTATTGTTGAATTCCTCCACTAATTTCTATGAGAATTTGTTCATGCACACTGATTTTTTGATTGGCCATCCACCTAATCATACACATTCTTCATTTGGCAAGTTAAGCTCTAAATGGAGATCAGCCAAACAAGGTTTGAATTTGACCTGGGAAGGAGGTAGTGTGAGGCTTACAATAGAAGGACGTAGATTGGGAACAAGAAATGCAGGGTCCAACAAGACGATTTCACCAGCTGCCTGCAGGCAAAAGAGTTGAATGTCCACCACCCCGAACAGACTTGGTAGAAAAGATGAGGGATGTTGGCGGGAAACAAGTGCATGGAAGCCGATGCCTCTGACGATGGTTGAAGAAACACTATTTATGGGTGATATATGAGGGTTTCAATAGGATAGCCTAGTTGGCTGATGAATTGTGAAAGTTAAAGACATGAGAGCGGGTGACAAACAAAGGGTTTTAAAAGTTTGTCAAACTCTGAAAAGTGGTAAAGGAAGTGAGGTAAATAGATTGAGGAGCAGGGTATCTTGTCCATCAAAAAAGAAGAGAACGGGTCACACCTATAGCAGAAGACAATCTCTAGTCCGGTCCATCCTCCAGATTTACCGACCAAGCATTTCTTGCAGGCATCTAGTGACCTCAAGATTAAACTATGATTTTGTATGCTGGCTCTTCTTGAGGAAAGCTTGCAACAAGACACAACATTGAGGTTGAGATTGAGGCATCTTGCAGATGGACAAAATGAAATGTAGACAGGCATGGGCAGCTGCAAACTTGGCAAGACAGGAACAGGAGTATTTGAATTGATTGCATTGACACTGAAATAAAAAGTCTTTCAAGCACATCTACCTAAATCTCAGGGGCAGTGTTTTCCCAAACGACAAAAAAAATCCCAGATTTTAGGGACTGGGGGGTGGGGGGTGGGGCGTGGCTTTTAAAACAATATATAAAATTTAATATTTTAATATTTTAACTTTGTTCCATGAAACTTAGGGTATAAAATTTAATTAATTTTTTGTATGGTACTTTCAGGACAACAGTTCAATATTTTTGGTAAAAAAAAAGAACATTTTTTGAGGGTGGTGGGAGATTGGGGGGTTCTGTTTTGAATTAAAACGTCAGAATTTTATTGTAAACAAAATAAACAAATTGGGGATGCCCCCTCCAAGTCCCTGAGTCCCCGAAACATCCAGGACATTCGGGCCGTCGCTAAAACATAGAGGGCATGCCCCCGCATAACATTGCTTTCAAGTCTTTTAAACTTTGCCTCTTTTAGGGGAAGGCTTTGGTAGAAATTAATGTTGAAAATTCTCGTGATGAAACAAATTCCTTCACAATATTTATAGATCAGAGCCATCAATCCCAAAGGGAAAATGAATTAATTTGAAGGCAATGAGCAGCTAGACTCCTTTGAAATGGAGTGCAATAATCCCATGGCCTTAGTATTCAAATGTATGGTAGACAAACAACAATCCCCATAGCCACACAACACAGAGGCCACCATATGGTGAATTAATTCCAGATTAGTCTCCTCCAACCACACACTCATGAAGGTGAAGTAATGGAAAATGGGTTGGCCCTTGAGAATTGAATGTTCCTTATATGTTTGACAAACATCTGATTAACCTCATTCAGATGGAAGTGGAAAGCCATTTTTGCTAGAACATGCTAACATAGAAACTTCAAAAATTCAACCTAGGAGATCCAAGTATTGTCCTATGTAATGGCTGATTTGAAGGATGAAAGAGGCAAATGTGGAGGAGACCATGTCCTCGTCTCCCTGAGATCTTTATTAGCAAAGGTCATAAGAGATCTGTTCAATGAAAAAACAGGAAATAAGGAATGCAGTGAACCTAAGAGTGAGCATCACTTAATCAATACTGATAGCCTAAGAAACTACATCACTTTTTCCACTCCCATTGGTTTGCATGTAGGATCTCCACCTGCTTGGTAAGAAGTGGCCAATGTATGCATTAAATAAAACCTTCACCAAGTGATCACTCACCTCATCTAACTTACTCAATTCATCTGGCCATTTTCGCATGTCAACACATATGATTTTTGCCAAGTGACATAATTCGATCTGTCCTTCATTTTCTTTGATTTGTTAAAAGTATTAGCATCTTCAATTTGCATGTTACTTTCAAAAGTTAGGCATAATTTCTCAGCACTTTGATGATAACCAATACAGGCTAGTCCAACCTAAACGTTTTGTATGTCCACAAGAAATGTTGTTTCCAAAACATCAAAATACGAAGCCAGATATTACCATTCAAAAATTATTGGAGAGATAACATTGCAGATTACTGATGCAATCACCAGTTCCAAATGTAAATTAGATTTTGATTCAACAATAATGCTGGATTAGTATTCTGTCAACAGCTCAAGTTTGTTAATAAACTTTACTGAGACCCTAGAGTAAAAAAGGAAACGCATGAATATATAGGAATTAGAATTTAAATTGATAGACATGCACTAACCCAAGCGACGAGCAAGCAGAATGCGACTGAAGCCAACTGATAAAGTTCATTCGTCTGCATATGTTCCAGCATCAACACAAGTCAGTATAGTGGGAATGCTATTTCAGTTTCCTTCTTACCGGCATTAGAAACTAGTTTTATCAATAGTGTGCTAATTAAAACATAATAATGCAATAAAACTGAAGGAAGAACATCTCTACTCAAAAACTTGTCTTACACTCCATAGCACATGACCTTCAAAAATATGGAACTGAAATAAAGACATGTTTGGCCTACTTATTTACCACCAAATATGAGGGCTCCATATGGACATGATTGGTATGCAATACATTTGACTTAATGAATAGACAGCCAAACAAACAAAGAAGTTACATCTATAAAAAACAAGTGTGTAGTTTAGAAATAGTGTATGATAAAGAACATAGGTCAAAATAGAGAGCCATTTTTTTCTGAATGCTTGAATTTTTCATAATCATTAAATTACCTGGGAAGACAGGCGTATCATCAGCTTCAAAAAGCGGGGAACAAAAGACCAAGATAATATAGATGCTGCTACCAAGAAGATGGCCAAGACAACTAACCTGCATGGATACCACATCAATCAAGATTAGATATATCAACTCTAAAATACAAACAGGACCACATGCTTCCTTATATTGATCCACATATCAAATGACATATCACAATAGTCTACAAAAAGTTATCTAATTTTACAAAACTTTGGTGTAAGAACTTCAGTTTCCAACTATGGTACATCCGCGCTTGTATAGTTGAGATGGGTCAAGGATGTAATGTCCCCTTTGCAAGCTAGTCATAATGGAAGACCTTATGCCCATTCCTCTTCCTGTGGACATCGAGGAAGGAGCGAAGGAGTGGAACTTGCCATGGTTGTATGTGATGTACCTCAATAATTAATTATCTTATTTACTAATCATGGCATTCGAACGGTTCGACTAGGGGGAAGTAGACCTGTCAAACAAAGCAAGGAGAATTTTTATTTCTTCATTATGAGGTTGGTCTTCTTCAATGAAGATTAAAAAGTGCATTAAGAGGTCGGCCATAAGGATTGGGCCTCTAATTCATCCTTGGTGCCAAAGAAGGGGTACTTAAGGAGGATCGAATGGAGGAGTATTATCATCTTTCATCTATTTTGACATTTAATTGGAGTTGGAGCTAATGTAGCTACTCTTCTTGCCATTGAAGGACAAAAACCCTTCCTTGGTCACCTATTGAGGACAAAACCCTTCAATAGGATCACACTTAGGGACAAAAAATTTCAATTGTGTATTGGTAGCTTCATACGGAAGTCACAAGTGAGCTTTAAGGAGGATTTCATATTTATTTCTTCCCTTCTAACCGAAGGCAACTTACTTGGGTGAAGGGTTTGATATCATCTAGGGCACTTTTGGACAATTTGAGTTGATATTATTGTTCTTCATATTTTATAAGGCTGGAATCTACAATTTGGTGATTTTGGAGAGGTTTATGAGCTATTTTTAGCCATTGTTTGTGGCTTCCCTGCTGCTGTCATAAAATTAATTGCAGCTGGGTATAATCTATTATTTTGATGTAATCCAGATGGATAAATGTTTTCGTGCTTGAAATAATTATTTAGAAGCATTTCCAGCTGTTATTGCATGGTTATAGGAGGATTTGAAATGCTTATACAGTCCATTGCCTTAAAGGACTGGTTATTGATCACTCAAATAGGGTTGAAGTGTGTTTCCAATCATTTTCAGATTGATACTTGTTGGTTGATGGTGTATCTTCAGATTTGATTCATTTGGGGTTGTGGCCAAACCCATAGTTTCAGTTTTAGCCCTAGAAAGGGGCATTATAAAGGAGGAGGATGCGTCACATTTACCATTGAGCTATTCAAATACACAATCTGTCCAACACAGATGTGTATACATCAGGACCATCAAACTCAGAGACAAAGGCAACTGATCCTGACACAAGAGATGCAATTACCCCAATATGTTTTCCCTGCCCTAATTGCGGCAATCTATACAGAACCTTGTTTTAGTTCTTAGTTACACTGGAACCCATCACAAAGGCACAACATGGCATCTCTAGGTTGGATGCGCACATAGAAGTTACCATTGGTCCTTATAGGGACAGGTGATAATGGATGAGGCATCGTGTATTTAGATGTTTGAACAAAGAAATTGTTGTGTCAAGTTTACAAGGGTCTATTTCAGCCATGATTATGGCCAAAAGTGAATCTTCATCAGATGCGCAAACAATAGATGCCCACACTAGTCTCTCAAACTATTACTTCTCCGCTTAAAAAGGTCCTTGAATTCTTTTGGAGCATTGAGCATACCTATAGGTATTGTATTATCAAATTTAGTATTTTATGGTCTAATTAGATATTATTAAGTGCATCAAATAATTCAAAAGAGAAAGATAATATATCAAAGAGTCCTAAATTATGTAAGGATATTAGATTGCTCAACACACTATAACTAGGATAGTGAAAGTACAATTGGGATTAGGCTTTAGAAGGAAGTCATTCTCTAAGCTCAGACTGCATAACAATGAACTGAAATAGGATGGGGAAGTTGTGCAGATTGTCGTGCAGTTTGTCCAGAAGGGGACAAAAGTTTACGGCCAAACCTGTCCAAGGACCTACAAACATGTCCTTTGGGGATCTAAGCTATAATGTGCTACTCGGATTTGCTTTTCCTATGCTTTTGGATCTAGAATCTGTATCTAGATCTTCACGATGACACTTATGTACTTGTACATGTCTTCTTCTCACTATAGACCTAAAAAGTGGTTAGTCCAATTTGAGCAGGACCCAATCCCCAATGGTGTGATAAGCATCACACTACATACCAATACTCCAAAAGGGGATCAAGCCTCATGTAGTTCTTTAATTCCTATGATGATGTGGATATTAGTAGATAAAGTAAACAAGACTGAGCCCTTGTTTTGGCCGTCAACATTTGGCAATTGAAACTTGGCTTGATTATAGCACATGAACTTGTCATCTAAAGCAACAATACTCGTATGCAGAGTTTGAGTACCTCAGTTGGAGTTGTGCTCTACAAGATGGATATATTCAATGCTTTTCTCATGATCTTCATTGAATGTGTTTTGATATGAGATCTCCTAGATGTGCCTCACATGCCTGTAATGGGTTAACATGAATCTATTTATATAGATGGTCATTCGAATAGTTTTCTTGCTCAACCGACCCTAAGCTGACTAAGGTAATTTGTGCATTTGAAAAGTTGGATGTTGCAAGTATAAGGCACAAGTGTGTCAACCTGTAGACGAACTAATTAGCCAAACCTATTCTGGGCCCACAAACCTCTCTGGGCTAAAATTGGAATCAAATCTTACATAAGTGGTAGTTTGTAGATAGTTTGAAGCTATGTTACCAGGGTTTGTCTCCCTGCCCCATGTACCCTGCCCAATACGTATTTGGTACGGATACATGAGGATATGGGCACGAATACGTGTTAGATGCGTAATGGGTCTCAACGTACCTGGTACGCATCCAAGCCTAAAAATGTCTTTTAAGGCATTTAAAACAATTTTTTTGACTTAGTCAATGCAAAAAAACGAACCCTAACACTTAAATGGATAAAACATTAAACCCTAAACACCTCAAAAAGCTATAAAAAGCACTCACCCATTCATTTGAAATCACACAAACAATTCATTGTTGGTTTTTGCAAGTGTATGAGCAAAGAGCCAAAGAGTTGTATTAAGCCACAACATTCTTGCTTCCTTAAGGAGGTTTAGAAGGTGATTTTGGATAATATGAATGCAAGAACCAACCATTGGACTGACCTCTTTAGTTATCATTGGCAGGTTAGAGTCAGCCTAATTAAATAGGTCCTTCAGAAGCTCCCTATTTTATGGCCAACATCGCAACACAAAAACTAATCTCAAAGAAATGGATGAAACACAAAGGAATATAATCTTCATATATCATAGACAATGTTAAATCTTAAGTATAATGAATGTTTTGAACATTGATCGTACTATATTTGTCAAGTTTTGTATTTGTTATGGACTAAAAATGAGTAAAATGAGTATATGAATAAAATATATATATTTTTATTTTTTAATATATGTACGGATGTATCTAACACGTACATACCCAAGGGTTTTTTTAAATTGACGTGTCCGCGTATCGAACCTGTACCCGTATCCTAGCAACATAGGTTTGAAGATGTATTATGTAAAATGTGCAGTGATTGTTGAAGTACTAAGCCAGAAAAGTGGTTATGACCGAGTGGACTCAAGGTACAGGACAAAGCAAGAGGCTTTAAGTTGGTCAATAAGTAGGTAAATGGGATAATGTCCACATAAATAACAAAGTGACATGGCCAAGTGTTATAGAACCAAATTTTGGGTACCACGGGTACCAATGCTTCTTGCTTTAATCCTCCATGTGCAAGTATCATATTTTGCATGAAGAGAAGGCTAGTCTAGCTTGCAAGATGACAACCCTATGTCATGAGATAAGGTGATCAACAAGGTTGGTTCCAAGAGAAACTATCACAACTAACAAAAGTATAGAGCCATAGGGTGTCAGAAATGAGCAATAGCTCAAAGAGGTTAAGGCCAAGCAAGATCAAGAACTCAACCATGTACATGCCAAGCAGGAGCAAGAGCTCAAAAATGTACAGGCCAAATTCAACCATGTATAGTCTATGTCATACAAGTTGAATTGTGCTAGTCAAAGGTAGCTCCTTTTAGCTCCCTAGTGAGCAAGAAAACTCACACTCATCAAAGGACATGTTCATATGCCCCTCTTATTTCTCCTCCTTGATATGGTTTTTATTGTATAGCCGGAAAGGACTCCAACTTATCTAAAGGAGGGGTAATATAGTTAAATTGGCATTTATGAATTAATGTAGCCAACATGTTTTGTTAGTGTTGACACCAAAATGTTTTGTTAGTGTCTTCATCGGCATGTTATTAAGTTATTGCCAACACTTTTTGTTGTGGTGGTTGGGATGGTTGGGATAGCTGACAATTGTATGGTCTTGTCCTTTAAGTAACATACGGAATATCGGGAGAGAGGCCGTTGAATCACGTCCTCCCTAAACTAAGAAGATAGTAATAGAAGTAATCTTGAGGAATACAAAGTTGTTGTTTTGTACTTATTAATGGTATGTGTTGCATTTATTATTTTATGTTTATTATTGTTAATAGTCTAGCCATAGTTCAAAAAATCATACTCAACAATTAATTGCCAGCCCAAATTCTGACTCATAAATCTATAATCAATAATTTATTGTCATTAATCGGAAACTTTAATGCTACTTAAAAATATATTTAAATTCATAAAATCAACTTAAATTTAATGTAGAACATTGTTAAATGACATGAGAAGTGAATGTGCAGGATGACATAAGTATATTTCTATTAATTTTAGACCAAAAAAGAGTACAACTACAAAGTTACAGACTACATTGCTCATAGAGTCATATGAATTTTGAAATGTCAATATACATATTACATTTCATTAGGTATGCCTAAAGTAAGATTGTAGTGGTTGCCTTATGGAAGTGGAAGGTAAAGATTCCTCCTATGCAACAACATCATCATCCATAAAGATATCATTTGGATCCTCACCAACTCCTCTGAATGCCCTTGATGCTATTACTTCTTCTATCTCCCTCTCCAAATCTGCTATCTCATTTGTGGTAAACATGGCATCCACTTCAGCATCAATCCAACCATCATATGGATCAATCTCATCCAAGTTAATTGCATCATAACTTTGTACCCCTCCACTTGTCTCACATGAAGACAAAGATTGTATCGTACAAAGAAAAGTCATTGAGGTGTTGTGTTGTCAACTTGTTGCTCTTCTTTATGTGAACAACTTCGAACATGCTCCAATTACATTCACAGCCAAAAAAACTACACGGCTGACACAAAATGTGGATAACTAACCTTTGAAGATTTGGTGTTTTCACACCATAATCTTCCCACCCAACATCTACAAATATGACATTTATAAATTTGTAAGTCAACTCGCCTTGAATAAATAAATGAAGCCTAATACTAGTATCTACAAGTAACGAAACTAAAAATAAAAAACAAATAACTCAATTTGTTTTTACCTGGTTGAGAGGTGTTTTTTATTTTATTGCATAAAGTCGAAAAAAAATCTCCCCATTGCATTCTTTTAAATCTACAACTCCTCAATAACATCTCTAGTGTCATCATCAGAGATCGTCCTCTTTATGCATGTATTGAGGCCATCTATAAACTTCTCATTGGCCTTAATAAAACCGAATAGAGAAACTGATGCTTCAAGTAACAGACCATTGCATGAATTGCATCACATTGAGGTTTAACATCGGGAGAGAGCTTGCTCAAAATGACATCAAGGCATTGTTATAGAGTGGTCCTCCTTTCCTCAGAATTCTCCTGGAATTGGAAGATGAGCTTATAATGCTCTACAAAAGTTGAATAAATTTTAGAAAAACTGATGAGCATGTCTTTTGCCACCTGTATAGCTTTAATTTGTTCCTGAGCTTGCTTAGATTAAAGCGATTCAAAGAATTTTTTTGGAGACTCTATATCTAGTTTTGAGCCAATGGAGTCTTGTGCGGATTTGAGCCTCTCTCACAACATAATTCTCGTTAAGTTTGAGCTTGTATCAAAGCTTAGAAGCCATGGTCTGCAACTAAAGATCAAAAAGGCCAGATTCAAGAAGAGATGAGACTATTTGGAATTCGGTTTTCAAGGATAGGTCTTGTTGTCACCCAGAAGTTGCACCCTGATAGAGAATGGTGTGTGTACTCTCTCTCCTGTTGACAAAATTGTAACACCTCAACGTTCTTGGTAACGTATGTCTGAGGTGAACCTCCATAGAGGGTTGGTTCCCTTGTGAATCACCTAAAAAATGAAAACTTGACAAGGAAAAGAGAAGAGCAATGCAGGAATTGGGAAATAGGGGTGATACAACAATAGTTTGATACTTGCATGTAACTCTGCACACAGAGAATGTAAAGATCCACACACTTGCACAAATCTAGACTATTTGCATCATAAATTCAAGGGTTTAGGAAAAATGACTACAGTAGAGGAAGTACATTCCATAATAAAGCAAACACAATATCCTATGCAACACAATGAAAAATCTGAAAACAGCGATATGAGAGGGCAAAACAAAGCTTTTTTATTCAGAGGTGCAAGTACAAAGGCTAAAGATGCCTAAGCAAATTAGCTGCTCCAAGTATATATGATTTTACAAATAAAAATCAGCCCATATAGCGTGCCCCAAACAAGAATAGACTGTTGTATTTCCCCAAAATAGACTGCTATTTTTTTTAGTATTTTATTTACCCATGCTCACGCTTGGCGCCAAACCTAGGTGGAACATTAGTGCTATTTTTAACTATTTCTTCATGCACTTTGGCGCCAATCTCCTCACTGGACAACAATTGCTATTTTCTTTATTTAGTTTAACCCATGTACCTCTCCTCCTTGGCAAAAACTTCAGGAACAGCAGCTTTATTTATTTATTTAATTTAAACCATGCACCTTCCTCTTAGCACCAACCTTTTATTGGAATAGCAGCATGCTTTCCTTTTATTTATTTATCTTCTTTCATCTTTGGCGCATCTGCAAGATGCTAAAACTAGAACAGCAGTTTCTTTCTCTTATATTTATTTATTTCCCTCCAACATGCAAGGTGCCAAACTCTAAAAATAGAACAGCAGCACGCTTCTATTTCTATTTTAATTACTTCCATGCATCTCTCCTCCTACGCCAAAAATAGGAGGTTTTTATTTAATTTTATCTATTCCTCCATGCAAAGTCTTCTTTATCTCTACATGGCACCAACACTGAGAAGTTCTTTGTTTTGTTTATGTCATGCTTTTCACCATGCACCTCCATGCATGCAACCTTTTTCCTTTGGCGCCAAACCTAGTACAGCAGCTCTATTATTAATTAATTTATTCCATGCTCTTTGCATGCAACCTCTTCCTTTGGCTTAAAATATGGTAGCATTTTGGCGACATCACGGAATTGTTTGCTTGCTAAACAAAGAGATCAGTAGCCTTCTGCATCCATTGGGCTATGGAGTCACATACCTCTGTCAACAATTTGTATCCTCTGAAACAAAAACAACTGAAATACCCTCTCTAACAAAGGAAAACATGTGCATACAAACACAGATGGAAAAGACAACTAACTAGGAAAATTGGTAAAAGCAATGTGCATGCAAGCACTTATTATGCAAGAAACAAACCTAGCATACTCATAATCTAAACAAAGAGAAATGAAAGCTAGACAAAACCACATACTGGTTGGGAGAACTAACTTCTTTTTCTCATAAAGTGTGGCCACGAGATTAATTTTGCAACTAGATCACATGATAAAAGTGAAAAGATCGTTTCCACCTTTGATTTTCTCAAAATATCAGTCCAGAAAGGAATAAACAGTTCTATAGGATACACACTCTCTCTTTGTAGATGTTGGGGCTGATTTTTGGCAACTTGAAGCTCTTTCTTATGCTTTGAAATGAGCACAACTCATGCCAACGCTTTATGTGGCTCTAAACTAGCCAAATACCTAATTGGACATAGTTTCCTCATAGCTAATAGACTGATTTTTCTGATCTTCCCCTCTTCTTTGTGTGTAATATCATCATTTGGATTAGTTGAGGCACTTCCTTGATCATATTGGATGTTTGTAGACTAATTTGAATTGTTTTCTACTTCATCCTTTGCAAACAACCTCATATTTGGCTCCTTTTCAAGCTCGAAAGAAGATGTAATAACAAGAGAGTCTTTATTGAAGAAGATAGATGATGGAGGTGGAATACTTACAATTTTAATTGGCTTTTCCTCATCATCAAAATCTTCTAAGTTTGCAAAAACCTCATCCTCTTTATTGTTCATGCATGAGGAAAATCCTTTTGAATTTGAATTTCTTTGTTGATTTCCTCTTCAACTTTTATTTAAGTATTTCCTTCACTAGAAGATGATATAAGCTCAAGATTGATGATCTGATCCTTAGAAGCATTCATATGTTCCTTCAAAACATTATCTTTACGTTGTATCTCAAGAGATTTGAGAAAACTTTGTCTAACCTTTGTTTGCTGGTCATATTCCTCCTACTGCTATGTAACTTCAACTACTTTCGTGCACTCCTCTATTGTAGGCTTAACCAATCGTGGAATTTGTTTGTCCTCAAACTATAAGCTCCATTTTCTTACATTTTTCCTGAGAACTTCTTCGCTTGGTTCTTTTGTTGGTTGCTCTTCCAAACTAATTTGTTGATTAGTTTCATTCCAAAATAGATTTGGGAATATGAGGGGAGGGATGGGTTGGGTTGCTAACTGATTTTGCAATGGTTGAGATGATTGAAGAGGTGTAAGATCTTGTGGAGGAGAAGCTTTACGAAAACTAGGAATTTGGGACTTGGGCACCGGTTGAAGTGGTTGGAAAGTAGTAGGAGGGTTGCATGATGATAGTGAAGAATTACCCCATTGATAGGGTTTCTCAACACTAGATTGGTGTGCTTCCATTTCTTCATTCCACTCTAATATTTGTGGTAAAAATTCAGACACAGTCTAACTTCTCTTGAGGGCTATACCAGTTTGGCATAAGACCAGCCCATGGTTAGGGTACCATGAATCCAAGCTTGGCTACCTTAATGGAACTTGCTGCCCTCATTTGTAACATTTTTATCTCCAAGTGTTGTACCTGCATCTGCAAATCATCATTAGGCATGGAATTGTTTTAATAATCTACATATTCTTGCGCCTGAAAAACACCATGATTTTTAGGATAACCATATGAATATGTGAGGTTTGGATCATGGGCATATTCATTATGTTAGGGCTTATAATACTGACTTGGAGGAGGATTTTGGGGAAAAGGCGATGGAGGGGAATAATAATGCTCTTGGGAGTAGGAATTCCAATGGGGAATTGAAGTCATAATTGCACAACCTCATAAAAAGAAGGAAAGATGGAGGAAATGGTCTGTTGATTGAGAAAAAAGGATCTTTGGGCCAATGGAGTTTCCAAATGTTGAATATTTGGTCTAAAACACTGATATTTGTTCAGAATAGCATCAACTTCTTTAGCAAATTTGTGTATTGTCCCACCGGGTGTGTCAGGTCCACCCGCTTGCGAACACGTGCCACCTATTTTCGAAAAAGTCAAAGCAAGACGGTGGAGTTGTTGATGGCCTCATTCCACCACTCAAAGCAACTAGCAACATAAGGAGAACCTGAAACTAAGTTCGATATCCTGGCAATGACCTAAATAGTCTCTTCACGCATCAGCAAGGAGGAGTTGAAATAAAACTATTTACGTGACAATTTAAGTTGGATTTTGCCCCACATCAGCTAAAAATTAATGGGATTGTGATCAAAAAGCACAAATTCCTAATACACAATGATCAGTGAATGGTCGGAGATATTGATAGAGAACATGTGTTGATCAGAGAGCATAACACGATCAAGTCGTGTAAGGACCCTATCAAGTCCACTCTACAAGTTGGACCAAGTAAACCCACCACAAACGAGCCAAATATCCTACGGTAAATTATCCACTAACCACCGCCATAACTATGTTCGATCTTAGTCGTCATTAGAGGCATAGATAATAAGCAAGCAAACAAAGAAGGCATTAATGTCAACCACAACCCAAACCACACGGTGAGTCGGATCTTCCCAGGAGGTAGTAATTAATGAAGCAAAGCTTTGGGATATGAAAATATTGGCACCACCTCGTCCATCATGCAAAGTATGGAAGTGCATGAAATCTGAAGCAATACACTTAAGAGTAGTATGAAGCAAAAAACCAGCAATTTTAACTTCGTGTAAACAAATCACATCGAGATTACCAATTATTTTACAAGCAAAACACGGATTTTTTGGGAGGCCTCTAAGAGCCCTCTAACATTCCATGAGATAAAATTCATGCAGGAAAATATTCCTTGGAATGTTCTCCCTGACAATCCTAAAAATTTGTCTCAAAGTCTAATAAAGCAAATTGTTAGATAAAAGAGTGTTGATTTGACTGAACTTTGTCAATGGCAATGGAGCGGCATTTAGCCCCATTTTCTCCCCTAGACAAATCGTAACCATCTCTAGGTGGGCTACAAGAACGTCTCAAGGGTTGAGAAATGATCGATGTAGTCCCAGCCTCACCAACAGAGGATTGAGAAAGAATTTTCTTGTTTGCTTGTGAGCGGATTGGACAAGGGGGCCAACATGGAATTGTTGAGAAAAGCCGTCGGATTAGGAACCTTTGTTCAGGGCTAGACATTAGTCACAACACTACCAATCTGGGTAGGCTTGGTTTTGATGGGGTTTTTTATTCAACACTATGGTCCAACCATCACCAGTTGAAGTAGCCTTGGAATTTTCAACCGACAATGTACCTTTAGCAGTCTTAGAACAGGCCAAAAGGGAACAATCACGAATGTGGCAGTCAAAGGACTGACAATGAAAGTAAGTGTTAGGCAAATTAAAGTCCACAACCTTTTGAGAGAAACAAGTTGGCCAACTTGGATATCTATGTGCTCGACCAAATCCTTGATAAGGTCAACCTCAACACAAATCCGCGTGTTTGGATGAGCAAAAAAGAAACGGGATTTCTCTTCGCAAAGAGCTCGACAAATAGGCTAGACTATCTCAAGAATAAAACACCAGAGATGGACTGGGAGGACTTGGAGCTCGATCCAAACAAGGATTTTGAGAGAAACCTGATCAAAGACTTTAAAGTTTGTGTCCAATGAGAGAGCACAAGAAGTGTATTTCACAGGTGCAAATAGTACAACTTAAGAATCATGACGTGCACCTACAAAGGCTCCTTGTAAGTGAAGAGATAGAAAACTTTAGTAAGATTCTTAATGCCGATAGCAAGTATACCATTGGACTCCCAATGGTTTTCAAACCAAACTGGAGCCAACCTTCCAAGGGAATGCAGCCAACAAAACAAGCAATAACATTCTAATGTTGATACCATTTTACAATTGGCTCAACAGCATCATTAGTTATCACTATAGCAAGGGCAGAGTCATTATCTCATCGTAGACCTTGGGAACAAACTTTTGAGCGCATTTGGGAGCCATCCTCGCCATCATCTACAACAAAAGTTGTAGCAAGATGGTTGAGGGTCATATTTATAGGCTTTAAACCGCCCTAAAAGGTTAAATTAAATGTTGAGCTTTTACTGCCAAGAATATCTGCAAAAATTTTCAATGACCCTATCTTTTGATCTCTTCGAAAGTGTAGTCCTCAGCCTCAGAACCTCGAGTTGAGTACCCTTTGCCAAATGAAATTGATTGTCGAACCGCATTCTTAGAATGAGGACTCCTAACGACGTGGAATGGCAAATTCATAAAAGGAATCAACTCATGTATTATCAACTTGTTATTTTTCTACAAATTTTCAAAAGCTATTGAGTGTTGTTGCCCCAGTACTAGAAAGTGGCATTACAAAACTAGTGGACATGGTGGAGGAGAAAGATGTGTTTGGCACCCTGGGCCTAGAAAACTCTACTTGAATTCGTTGTTTTTGGTGCCCTTTGTTGATTTCATACTAATGAATGCTTGTAGTCTTTCTCTAATGTTGCCTTTAATACAAGACCGACATTTGGACATGCTCTAACACCACATCCTTGACCACCCGATATGCCGTGAAGGTGGTCCATTACCCTTGTTAATGTGCTTGTACAAGAATGCTAACATAAAGTGCATGTGATATTATTTGTCCATCCTTCCTGACTCATATAATTCCATCCCTCTGCACTTGAGTTTGGAGGTGTCATACCAATATAATAATCTGCATTTTTTGGAAAAAAAAAAACAAAGAATTTAAAATATAAAAAAGCTAAATTATAAAAAAACTATTATCATACATTCAATTGAAATGTATGATAATAATTATCGAATAATTATCCCCCTTGGTTTGCAAACTCAATTTCTATTGTTCTTCCAAAGGGAATGTCGGTCTATCGGGGCCGGGGTGTATCCTACGTGATGAGAGGGGTTTCCTTATCAAAGCAGGTTCTTTTCGGCTACCCCCTGGTTCTAGTAATGCGGCTGAAGCTCAGACTTCTCTGCATGGTATCAAACTTGCCCTCAACAGTGGATTCTCCAAGCTCTGCATCGAGGGGGATTCACAAATCATCTTTCATGTCGTTTGCAAGGGCAAAGCTTTGGCTTGGTTCCTTAATATATTTACCAGGTAGCCGGTACGGGGGTACGGTACGGGTACGGGGGTACGGTATGCTGATACGGCAATTTTTTTGGGGGCCCAGGTACGGCACTTGGGTACGGCAGTACAATATACATATAAAATATTAAAAATATAGCCAAATAAGTAAAAATTCAGCCTTATACATGAATAGAGTAAACAAATTACTAATTAAGTGAAATAGCCAAATAATGTATTAATAATTTAATGCATTTTGTCATGATTTTCATTGATTGAACTTCGAACAAGTACATTGTTCAAACTCCAAATGTTACAATGTCCAATTATTAACATAAATAATAACAAATCACATAACTGGACTGGAATTCTGGCTATTATCAGCTCCCTTCAAATCTGGCAGTTCAGATTCCTTTGGGGTTTCTCTTATTATTCATGCATTAGTCTTACTTGCTAGTGGAGATGCTGCCACTGTCTTTTTTGATCCTACATTACCCAAACGCATCTCAACTGTTGCATTTTCAGCCATTGTTTTAGGTACTTCTGTGAAGTTTTACCAGAATTGAATCATTTACGTAATCCCATCTATTGACCTTTATTGACCCTCAAAAAAAAGTTTTTTTCCTACAAAAAAGTTTTTAAAAAAATTAAAAAATTATTGTTTTTACTGGTGGGTACGCCTTGGGTACGGCCCAGGTACGTCCAGTAGTACCCGGGTACGTCTGGGTACTTCCTGAGAAGTACCCAGACGTACCCGGGTACTGTCAGACATACCCGGGTACTGTTGGACGTACCATGGCCGTACCCAGGGTGTACCATACCCGTACCACATACTGGGTATGCACTGTACCCGTACCCATGCCCTGTAGGGTACGTATCGGCTACCTAGTATATTTATCAATCAAATTATTCATTGGCTTTCTTTCTTTGAGGATAGGTCCATTCACCATGTACATTGCGAAAACAATCAAGCCGCGGATATCCTTGCTAATTATGGGGTGATTCAAAAAGAGGTTGTCATTCTTAATCATGTCGAGGCTTGGGATTCACTCGATAACATCCTCCGCCACGATCGCGATGGTAGTCCCTCACACATGCCGATGTGCTTTTAATTCAGGGTGGGCTCTCGGCTTCTCTCATTCGTGTCATCTGCCTCCCTGCCATCTATCTCCCTTTCTTCTACCCACCATCCCTTTCTTTATGGTGTTGCCCTCCTTCCCTTTCGTTCCCCTGTGTGGTGAGAAGCCTAAAATGGCCTTCTTCTCCGCAGTTTATGCTACTCGTTTGCGGCATGTTTTTCGGATTGGCTCGGGTCTATTTTAGGACGCGATCAAAAAAATTCTAGGTTTCAATTATCTTTAGAGTTCCGGGCAAGCTCGGGTCAATTCAGAGTTTGTTGGTGTTTTTGTGTTCAATTCCCTCCTCTTGTGCACCAACAAGGATACTGCGGTGGTGGTCGCAAATCATTTCATTTACCCTCGTTATCACGTGGGTGGTATGGTTAAAGCAATGGCTAATATCTTTTTTCCTTCTCCTTTTTCAGTGGTCGGTCCTTTTCCCTCCCCCTTGTGGGTGGACTGTAAAATTTGCGAAGAATTAGACCAAAAACCCGAGTTCTTCTTCAATTCCTGGAATCTGTCCACTGTGTTTATCACTCTCAAGGGGCTTCAATCTCCAAGGTTCCCTCTCTGAATTTGTCTACCTTCGCTACCCCTGTCTTGCCTCCTCCCGAACGTGTGGCGGTTCTCAAGGCCTCTGTTGGTTCAGCAACACTTGGCTCAGCAGACCGGTTTCGTGGTCAAAGGCTTTGACTTCTACTCAAGTGAAACAAGAAATGGAGATTCTTGAAATCTCCGATTGACATCCTTTCTCTTCTTCACTTTTGCTTATGGTTTTTGATGGCCACTCTTCTCTCACTCTCGTTTGACCTTCTTTTGGTTCCAGTCCCGTGTTCTTCGATTTTGGTTTTTTTGGTTACTCCTAAACGTTGTCATCTTTTGCATATTGTAGGATGGGGTCCCATCAACCCTCCGGTTCATAGCTCCGGTCAAAAGTGTTTAATCATCATATATTTAAATTAAATGTATGATTAAAAAAAGACTTAATACATAAATAATAATATTTGTAAATAAAATTTAACTCGTAACATTCAACAATATAAATTATTAAATTTAAATAAAATACGATGATTTTATAAATTTTAATATTTTAACAAAATAGAAATCAAAATTACCAAATAAATAATTTTATAAATTTAAAATTTTAACAATATAGATAACTTAAAATTTGAAATTCAAGATTTAACTTTATAAATTTTAAATTCTATTTCATAAATATATTCTTTATATTGTCAGAAATTTTAATCTTGCTTTATAAAGTTTTATCTTGAATTTAATCAACAATTTTACAACACTTTATAAAGCAATATTAATTTTTTTAATATAATAATAAAAGCTTTAAAAAATAAATCAAAACTTGATGAAATAATTAAATTTTTATAAAACAAATATCAAATAAAAAATAGAAACGGGTAAACTATACCTTTTGGTTGGCATGTTGTCGACTCCTTCAACGACAACCTACGCTCAAAGCACCCTACCTATTTGTCCACAAAGTTGCAAACCAATCGGCAATCTCCAGAGTCCTAATCAGTCTGCGGTAAATAGCGGTATGCACAGGGAATTCTTCGACCTTAGACCTTCAAGTTTCAACCTTCTTCGAGCTCCTTCAACATAGGCTTTATGCAATTAGACACATCACACAACAGAAGCTTCATGTTTCTTAAGCTTAATGTGATTAGACAAGGTTATGCACAATTGAGGGCCGTGGCAAGGCATACATACCCAAACGAAGGCGTTTAAAACGGAAAACCCTAAAATCTGAAAAGCAAAAACCCTAAAATGAATTTAAACTTTTTGAAACGAATTTCAATGATTTCCAAACACGAATTTAAAAGGATTTCAAAAAAAAATCAGGTGCACTGTTTCTACGAATTAATTCGCGATTCTAGACAAAAAATTTCATGCCCTGTTAAATCTGCTGAATATCAAATTTCTGCATTAAAAATAGGTGAATGTGGTTACTGAACTTTTCGTTTAAATCTTCAACCTCCGCTTAGCATCCATGATGTTTTCAATGTGAACCAGTTCAAGTTGTATGGACCATCTCAATTGAAGGAGGTTTCCATTCCATATTGTCAGCAACCATTGGGCAAGGATATAGTGCACAATGTTCTGACTTGCACAAATTGTATGGAGAAAACCACTTCTTAACTAGATGGCCACAAAGGTTGTCTACCAAGCCAGATGGATTTCTAAGACCAGTTTTGTCAAGAATTTTGCTCATCTAAGGTAAAAGTTGGGTACAACTATATCTTAGCAAGGGGAAATGATGAGAGTCACTCTTTCAAAAAATTACTAATTCTCTAATTATCTTTCTCTTCTACTTGTGACAGTTTACAAAAGCCTTTTCTTAGTTCATGTAATAGATACTAAGGTACTTTTACTTTTGCCATTTGTTCATCTTATCCAGCCAGCAGTCACTCTCGTACATCTATTACTAGTCAGCCCACAGTCATGAAGAGTGTAAAGTAAGCAGATTTGGAAACTCTCTCCTTTTTCCTTTGTTGTTTACATGTTTTCTTCTCAGTGTATGCTGTTCATTCTGTGAGGGATATATCATTATTGTTTCAATATTAATTAAAAGCTTTATTTCGAAAACAAAAGACTTGAACACTGAATAAATTAGGATTTTTTCTTGACTCTTTCATAATCAACTATTCTTGAATTCATTTGCACTAATGTATATAGGAACAAATCACAGATTCTTCAAGTATTTGTAAATGATAATAAGGTAACATAGTTGACCACAGCATTGCATGATATAAAGAAATACGCCTAAATAGAAAAATAAGCCCTGCTTATAATTGAGAAAGCACAAATGATATAAAGCATTGTACATACGATTTCATCATCGACATAATTCCTTGTGTTAGTCCACCGGTTCCAACCAAAATAGGAAGCAGGGCAAATAATAATCCAACCGCACAGTCCTATGAAAATAATAAAAACAATGCAACTCAAGCTCCATTAGCAAAAAGTAACTAACCAAACATTAAAAATGTAAAGGTACCATTATCAATGTTTAGTTTTGAATCCCAAAATGCAAAGACCTAACAACAATTTGTTCATTCTAAAAGCATGCGGATTTATCATTTGTAACTTAAGCTCCAATAGCAAGAAGTGATTGACATAAATAAATGTAAAATTCTGAACATATAGTTTTAACTTTTGAATCTCAAAATGCAAAACCTTAATAATAGCTATTTCATGCAAAAAGCACAAGAACTACAAAGGTAAATGTCGAATTCCAACATTATATTCACCACAACCTTCCATTTCTGTATATAACTTGCCACATTTATACAATACCTGCAGAATAAGTGTCCCAACTGTGACTTGGCCATGAAGAGTGTTGACACTGTTTCGTTCCATCAAGAATTTCAATACCTGAACAAATAACAAACGAAACCATTGGTGATATTTTATGGTGGAAGTCACGTTCAGTAATGGATTCAATCGCTAGTGATCACTTGATTACCCACAAGTGACTACAAAGATGGATCTCAAAACTATCACAACTAAAATTGCAACACATAATTACATCTCACTTTTACATCCCTATTGCTCCCGAATGTTAAAACTCTAATACCAAGGAAAACTTAAAGATCAGAAGAATTTCACTCTAAACCAGATGCATGACACAAAAGTCTAATGTGATAAATTTGAATATAACTAGTACACATAAACTAAAGCAAACAAGTATCTTGAATAATATGACAGAAGGGGCACATTATACAAAAGAACAAACCTTCTGAGAAAAAAAAAGGTACCTCCTATGAATGAAAGCAATCTGGAAGGACTGACACAAATTTTTAAGACAGCAACGTGGAATCAAGCTTTGGTATTGTTGGCAAATAGAAGAGTTAATTTTCAGATATTCTAAAGAAAGGATATGAAAATGAGCAATAAAGAAAGAGGATACTCTCTTGTTAGAGAGAAAAAGAAATATATTAAGCCAAAGATAGTTATGAACAGTTGACAAAGGTATGTTGTGGAATGAATGAGGATAAAAAGGGAGAAGGCTTGAGACAATGACAACAGCCCAAGATCTAAGCATTGCATGGAAAATGGTTCTAATTGATATTATGACTCGAAATACATACTTGTAGCATGGTTTTGAAGGGCCAAGCATAAATTTATGATTTAAATTTGATGAAAAGACCTGATCACCTGTCTACATGTTTTCTAGAAGAAAAGGTATGAATATTTTCTTACAGGCATTAATACTTTTGGTTAGAAAGAAAAAAATAGACTGCTAAGAGGAACCAAGAGGATAGAGATACCATGTCTGTTATATAATCTCATCAGCCCTAGAAGAAAATGTAAAATTTGAAGGAAATCCGGAAAGATTGTAAAATACTATCTGAATCAAGGGAGGTCTAAAGTTTACTGAAAACCCAGAAACCCTGAAAAAGCTGAGGGATGCATTTACAGAGATGGAAAAGCTAATGGTCTGTTATAGTACGTGAGGATGAGGCTAAGAGAGCTTTCATAGGATTCATGGAAGCATTACTACAAGGATTAAGTAACCTAATAGTTGAAGAAGAATCAAAAATTACAATAACTCTATAAACACTAGAAAAACATGAGGATATCAATATGACTTTAAAAAGCAACCAACTGCGACTGACTCTTTGAGCAGCATTTTCCACTCAGTTAGTTGTATGCATCGTAGCAGATTTGATCTCACTGATGGATCCAGTTGGAAAAGTAAATGAGTGGAATACCAACTCAGAGTGATTGTTGGAAGTCCCTATGGGAGCTAAATAGGGACAGAATGATAGAATGAGATGTTGCACAATTCCAAAATGATTTCCAATAGATTTGAAAAAACTTTTTTTCTGGATATTTTGAAAACTAGAGGAGCTACAGTGGAAGAGATGAGCACTCTCAGAGACGTGGAAGGCTGTGAATTCAAAGAAGGTGAGTAGCATAATCCTGTGGCACAAGTTATCATCAACCATATAGTTGGATTTAGCACTATCAGGTGGATGGGTTCCAAGGTAAATCCTAACATGATACTTTGTGGTGGAGCAGTATCACATTCAATTGCATACTTTCATTCACCAAAGTTCTGCTAGTGTCCATAAGGCCCTAAATATAAAGAGACAAATTTTAAATAATGGCGAGGAAGGACAAAACTCAATCACCACCAGCAAGGGTGTGTTGAGAAAAAAAACTGAACCCCAAAAAGTTTTCAGAGAAATAAACTCTAAAAACCAAAAGCAATTGGCAGCCGAATATATCCCAAGTTACAAAAAACCACAGTGCACAGACAAAAGAGGCGCTAGTCAAGGGTACATGTCGCAGGACAGTCCACAGAAACTTCAACCACTGAATACTTCTTATCGCAAGATTTGGTAATGTCATCAAAGGATTAGCCTGGGCTGGAAGATCGTGGTGAAGATATCTTCTGAAATAGGTAGACTACACTGTTTCATCCTAACTCCCTCTAGTTTAATAATATGACAAACATCTGAAATGAAGTGTTCTTCAAATGCCACATCCTAAAGGGTGCAAAGCCTGCAGACCCTCTCTTCCAGGGTGAATAACGATCTATCTAAATATGTAAAGTATGTGACCACACTCTCACCTAGCCAAGAGTGAATCCAAGACACTGTTTGGGTTGTCACAAATAGTTCCAGTGCATTATAATGCCTGCAGAAATCTGTATAAAATTTCCAGCATAAAAAGAGAAGTTTAGGCTAAATGGCTGGAAAGGAAAAGGCAAGGATCTAGATAAACTGTCATAAATGTCCTCTCTTATTGCCTTACCGAGCTTACCTTTAAAGGGGAGAAGGCCTCACCATACCAGCAATTGTCTATTACTAGTCCGAGCAGCACGGAAAAAGAGCTCAGTTAGAAAGGACAATACTAATAATTGAATCGCCTACGGACTAAACTCTGCAGATGTATATAGTGAGATGGAAAATAATTTCCATAGAGAGTGACTCTGCATCAAATTCTCCTGGAGAATACTCTAATGCACAGTCTGTTTATACCAGACCATATATTGCAACATAATGTTCCAAACCCTCCCACACACTGAATTGGTCTAAGACTAAGCCCCTAAACCTCAGAGCCATATAATACTATTGGTTGATAATAGAATTAGAATGGCATAATTGGGATGGGATATCCTGAAATGTAGTTGAAAGCATTGCCACTCAAGTATCGCTAAGAAGGGACTTCTGGTGATTTACCAGCAGCTTCCGGAAGTACCGAAGGCAATACAAAAACTGATCTTGGATGAATGTACAGCCAGCAAGGGATGCCATGATGCTAAAAATCAAGAAAAGAGTCTTCTTAGGGCTAGACCCCTGCACCTATGATATGATAACAGGGAGAAGTCATTGTAAACGTCATATGGGTATCAGTAGGCATAGAAGCACTCAAGTCTTCCATTGTCTCATCACTTATTATGTTATGCTTCCCTATATGGCAATTTTTGCGAAGACTTCAGGCACCCCTCTTTTGTCCTTAGTAGATCCATTTGGCCCCATCATATTCGTTGATTCCATCCCTTACATACTTTTCACACTCACTTCTAATCTTTCTCTTTTAGAAACCAAGATACAGCCCATCAGCAAAAGATTTTATCAAGGTGAAAGTCCTAAAGAATTTAAATCAAGATCACCAAAACAAAGTTCATCATCTGTTGTGCCATGAATCAGTATTTGTTAGGTCCCAATTCAGGCATTGAATTCACCCAAGAGGATGACATTACCAAATTATGAATATATTTGGGTAATCTTTGGATATAAAACAGAATACATACACCCACCAATGCAGGCAGAAAGAAAGAAGGCCAGAGCAAGCAGAAAACAATGATGAATACCCGCCAAAAGAAAACCACTCTTTGAATCAGGAAACATTTTTACTTAAAATGTTCATTTGAATTGCCATTGAAAAAATAGATCTGAAACAACGTTTATTGAGACATACAATTAGACAGAGCCACAAAACCTATTGATCAATATCTATCCTGCCTGAACACTGAAGCATAGTACTATCCAATGACAGGAGATTGGTACACATCCAGACCTTCAATGCTCTCGATTTGGAAGATCAAATCACATCCATCAATAACATCCTGAAAAGTAGTGAAAGAGGACCATACAGCACCATTACAATTACAGCATGGGATGGACGCATCAGCGGCAGCCAAGTGTACAATTGGATGCCTTCATTTATAGGACCGACAACATGAACCCCTGGCAGGGAACAATCGCAAAGAAGAGCCCACATGTTTCAAATTACCATGGGAAGCAAGAAGACCCAATTTTTAACTCTTGGAGCACAAATCTAGATTGGATTAAAAAGACATTGATAAGACACTAGAGCATAGTTAACTAACACTCCAGAGTGGGGGTTGTGGGGACGGGGAGACAAGAGGGCAAAACTTTTCCCAGATTTTGGGGATGGCAGGGACAGTTAATAGAATAATATGTAAATGTTAAAAATATATAATAAGCTAAAATTTAAAACAATAAACTTAAATTACTAAATAAAATCATCAATCTAACATTCCATCTATTAAGTAACAATTTTAAATTATTAATAAATTACTTTTAAAAATCAATAATCTAATAATCCATCTGCTAAGGGACAATTTTAAGTTATTGTTAGCATAATATAAAATCGCGAATGAAAGAGAATGGAGATACATCAACAATGAACACGCCAACTCACAGCTGAGAGTCAAGATAGTGCGAAAACAAAATAGTACAACAATAATAAATTATGATTAACATGAGTTGAGAAGAATACATAATCAAAAAAAAAGTCCGCAACTCCACTTGCTCTCGTCCTCTTCCTCTTCCACTTGTAAGTCTGATTGTTATTGGTAGTGGGTTGGACTTGTTATAGCTTTTTTAGTTTGTTTTAAGCGTTAATCAAGTCTCAGCAAAGAATCACAGATCCGGGTACAATGCAGCTGGTGCAAATTTTTGTGGAAAGTTTTCCAGACTTGTGAGCCCTGCATCTGAACTCACCAAGACTTGCCATTTTTCAATTTTTGCACAACGCAAATAGAAAAAAAAAAAATCAATTTTATGAAGTTTTCTGAAACCCATTATACAAGAAATAATTATCAATCATAGCATACCAGGTTGTGGGGGCATGCTTCGATCCATGCAACACCTTTTTAAGGCAGCACAATAGATGCTTTCTACTCTCTTTTGCATATCCACATGGCTACTCCATATTGACTTCCCATGTCAATTCCTCGTTAACCAAAGCATTCTTCACATATAACTGATGGGCATTTCACTTAAACCATGAAGATAAAGCAAGGACACATTTGAGGGTGTAGATTTCAGCCACTTATCTGGCATGGTCAATCGTTCGCAGGTTCTCCTTTTGATTCACACTTAGTATTTTAGATACATCTAAACCAAATAGTTTTCTTCTATTAATTCTATCATGGTCCCAAGAATTATTCCTGTGAGTTGCTTTGATTTCTTAATCCATCGCAAGTCTCCCCTTTTGTACCTCACCTCCTCAAGATTGGAAGTCTCTTCTGCAGTTCACACTTGAGTTATGAGCACATAATTAAGTGTTTTGAGTGCTCACCTTACTGCCTCTTCCCTTCTTGCTCAAGAAATTGTCTCGGAAAAAATCTTCAAGTATCATTTCGACATCTTTTTCTGGCAGAGATTTACTGCAATTCTATATCATCAAGCTCATCATTGTCATGTGCTAGAGAACTCAGTGAATTTGACATGTTATTTTCCCCTTAAAGTGTTGGATTTTGGCTATTTTGACTATTATTTTGCCCTTGTACATTATATTTTTTTGTTGATGACATTACCATGGATTTCTAAATCCATATTTTGTGTACAAAAAACAATTTTATGAGTATAAAAGCAACTCTTGATTAATATCACCTCTCAAGTTTCAAGTTCCACTATTCAATTTCAAACAATCAATATCACATTATTTACTTACTTCTTTGTGTATACACATGTATGTTGGTTGTAATTGATCAGTTGCATGTATATTTTAAGTTGCTTTGTCATAGACTGCATTTTAATAGTGTTTTCTCACATTACTGGGTATGGCCCTGACCATACCCAGTATGGGGTATGTGTTTGGTACATGGGCAGTATGCCCAAGGTACTATCAGACATGCCCAGGTACGTTCTGCAGTAACCTGGCCGTACTCAGCACGTAACCACAGGGAAAACGACAGTTAAAAAAAACATTTTTTTTTCTAAAAAGGTCAAATCCGGATTTTTAAATATTACAATAATCTCCTAAACCCTAAAAGACACTCCCTAACTCTTTTAAACAACAACACATTAACCTCACATTACATACCTCTCATTGCACATTTGCTCTCTCATTTTCATATTTTCTGAATTTTCAATTGCTTAGGGCTCATTACAAGTGTAAAATAATTTAAGGAGCTTGCAACAAAGATGTTTGGTGATTTAAATGTTTTGTGATTTTTTAACCTTTTTGTTTAGTCTTTTAGTTTGTATTTTGTAATTTTTTTTGTTTTAACTTCTGATTTTCAACACTTATTTAATTGTTTTAAATGCATTATACAACTATAGGGATTTGCATAATACAACTATAGGGATTTGCATAATGGTTGCAAGTTCTAGTTTTGTGGGCCAAAGTATTAGAGGTATCCCCTTCAAATATGATCCATGCTCACCCCTTTGGAAGTATGTCATATTGATAGAACAACTGTCAGGCAAAGGGGCCATTGTTTAGGTTTTATCAGAATGTAAAAAGCAATTTAAGAGCTTGAATAGTCGGGTGAAATACCATTTGCGTGGGCTTGTTGGCTAATGAATCAAAGTATGTGGAGGGCTAGATGGAAAGGGGTTGCCGCGTGCAAAGACCCTTGCATACATCAAAGAGCAAGAAGATGTAAATGTAGCAGCTGCCCGAAAATCCAAGCATCCTATAGCAAAGAAAGGAAGATTGGGTAGCAAGCCACCTGTTTCTTCATCTGTCAATGTTGTGGCCCTAGATCACTTGTTTATGTCTACACCCATTGTGGTCAGAGGGGAAGAGAACTCAAGTCTTACGCACAAAAGATCAAAAGATGTAGGCCCATTAGAAAGGGCAGTCCAAAAAGAAAGCAAGGACATAGCCAACTAAGATATTGTGTTTTTTATTTACACATGCGGTGTCCCTTTTAATGTTGTTAGAGCACCATACTGGCGAGATATGGTGAGATGTATTAAAGAATCCCCTAAAGGATACACTAGCCTAGGGTATGGAAAGGTGCACACCACTATATTGTCAAAAGAAAGAAAACAAGTTGAAGAGACATCGCATCCCATCAAGAATCAATGAGTTGAAATAGGGGTGTCCATCATTTTTGATGGATGGAAAGACACAGTAAATAGGTCATTGATTAATGTGGTCATTGTGTGCCCAAACAGGGCAATGTTTTTAAGGGCTATTGATTGTGAGGGGCAAGTGAAAGATGCCCTATTCATTGCCAACATTCTCATAGAGTTCATTGAGTTGGTGGGACACCATAATGTTGTCAAAGTTGTACCAGACAACACAAATAATTGCACAGCTGTAGGGTTATTGATTGAGGCAAGGTACAGGCACATGTTTTGGGCATCTTGTGTTGATCATTTCGTCAACTTAATGTTACAAAATTTGCTTAGATCAAACAATTCTATGAGGAGAGGAATGAGATCCAAATGTTTGTCATCAACCACCACATGTCCCAAGCCTTCTTCCGTAGATTCTAGACGTTGCAGCTATTGAAGGTAACAATATAAAAACATTTAATAATTTTATTTTTAAATAAATTCATTAAATTAATTTTGTACGTTTGAAATTTGTAAAATTTTAATTTTTGAATGTTTATTATCTTAATTTTACTTGTTTTAATTTCTTATTGGGTTGTTGAGACTCAATTTGCCTCACACATACTCGTCTTAAGACAACTTAAGAAGGTGCGAAAGGCATTGAGCGGAATGGTTATCAGCGACCTTTGGGGTGTATGGAGGCAGGCAAATTGTGAGAAGCCCAGAAAGGTGAAATTGTTGATCCTCGATGACCGGCGGTGGGATCGTGTGGATTACTTGCTCAATTTTACTAAGCCCATCGTGAGAATGCTTAGATTTGTTGATATGGATCATCTATGTTTGGGTGAGATTTATGATGGAATCGACTCAATGATTGAGTCAATTAAGTCCATCATAAATCCCAAAAAACAAGATCCTACAGAGAGTTTCTTCAAGGAAATGCAGTGGCATCTCATAAAAAGGTTAAACAAAATGACCAACCCATTGCATCTTATTGCTTTTACCTTGACTCCAAAATACTACAGCATGGAAATCCTTTCTTTTCCCAGGAGCGTCCCACCGTATAGGGATGTTGAGGTTAGTGAGGGGTATAAGACAACATTCGCTAGACTCTTCCCGTATTCAAAAGCAGATGAATTGACTAGAGAAGAGTTTGTGAAATTCATATCCTCTAGGGATCACTCTGTTAGCGCTCTTCGCAACAAATCCAAGATGGGCGTTTATTCGTGGTGGTACCTCCAAGGGCAAGCATACACCCACCTCATATCACTTGCAATAAAAGTTTTAAAGTTTTATCACAAGTAAGATTTAAATTTTTTAATTTTTTAACTCTCTTTCTTTAAGGTTTTGAGTTTTTACTTTTATAAATTTTAATTTTGCATTTTGTGTCTTTCCTCAATAGGTTGCAAGTTTTTCAACTAAGCAAAACTGGGGCACATACTCCTTTATCCACTCAATTAACCACAACAATTTGGGAGCGAAAAACGCGGAGTATTTAGTCATCATGAATTTGAACTTGTGCCTTCTAGCACACAAGAAGGATGATTATAAGCAATGGCCAACAAAGTGTTGGGCTATAGAACCAAAGACTCTGAACTTGGAGTCTTCCATTAGCCATCTTTCATTGCTAGATTCGAAGCTAAAGGGTCTTTCGTACAACCTACATGGTGGAGCGAGCGGGAGCAACACTACTAATGCTTGTGGTTCTACTCTTGATGCTTGTGGCTCTAATGAACCACATGATTGTGATGATGCCCTCATTGAAGACATTGGAGGAGAGCCATTTGATTATGAGTATAATTAGTATGCTGATTTATCTAGA
Source organism: Taxus chinensis (assembly GCA_019776745.2). NCBI lineage: Eukaryota > Viridiplantae > Streptophyta > Pinopsida > Cupressales > Taxaceae > Taxus > Taxus chinensis. The sequence continues at coordinate 342,075,051 of CM034146.1, forward strand.
TTTTTGTGTATACATTGAAACAATTGAAAAGTGTACTTGTTCTAAGTTCAGTCAATGAATATCATGACAAAATGCATTGAATTATCAATATGTTTTGTGACTATTTCACTTATTTTGTTTATTCCCTGCTTGTATATGGTTAATTTTGCTTATTTGGTTATATTTTTAATACTTTTAACATATTATATATATTTTGAATGGTCGCACCCAAGAACCTGTTAAGTGTTGTCATTGATGTCAAGTTGTTGAGTGTCCTTATTGCTGCCAATGGATGATGTGGAGATTGTTGAGTGTGGAGCTTAATTGCTTCACAAAAATCATTTTTTTCATATTTTTTGATTTGACAGTGACCAACATTGATGTCAGGAAGTGACCGGCATTGGTCAGATAGTGACCGACATTGGTCAGGAAATGACCTACATTGGTTAGTTATCAACCAGCATGGGTCAGGAAGATGACTGTGCATCATTCAGGCAGATGAGTCAAGAATTGTTCAAGCAACTGTAATCTGGCATCGGTCAACCTGTGTGATGAAGTGACAAATGTTGTTTGGCCAAGAATGGTAGAATCAAATATTGATTTCTTTAAAGATGATTGTCATGGATCAGCTTGCAAAGTTGCCATATCATATATATGCATGTATGTATTGGTCATGAGGTAAAGTGCAGAGAAGAAAATAGTCAATTTTTTGCATGTTAGTTTTCTTGGTGAGAAAGAAAGAGTAGCTGAGTGAGCTTGGAAAAATGATTGAACTGGACGTGAGGTGTTGGAAGATAGTAGATGTTCATGAAGATTTCCTCTATGGAAAGAATCGAATAATAATTTTGAGCAAGATAGGCTTGGCAGATGTAACAACACACTAGGTGAAAGCACATTAGAGATCTAGTGTTGATCTTTCTCTTGTATTATAAAGATCTTATGTGTCTATGTGTCCACATTCATTTCTTAGTATGGATTTATCAAAAGGCTTTAGCATATGTACAACGGCTATTATATGCATCCAAAACAGCCAACATATGGCCATGAGACGCAGCCAGTGTGCTTCACATAAGCTAGCGAAAAGACAAGGAAGGCCTAAGGACAGTAAATCAAGGACGGATATTTGATATCTTGTCCGAATTATGTGTAAGAAGTGAAGAGTCACATACCTCCATTTTGTTTTCCAGGTAGATCCTAGTGAAAAGGTACAAGGAGTGGAGATGAGACTAGAGTGGAAAAAAATAAGTATAAGAAGCCATGACAATACATTGGGAAGATAAATTAGTAAAAGAACAAAAAGGTCTAAGCTGATTCAAACAGAGATAATTTCAAAATGCTATATAGAAAGTTACTGAGAAGCTTATGAGGTTATATGATGTGCCATTAGATTGAGAAATATCAGAAGACTGAGGAGGAATATTGAATGATAGTAGTGTTGAAGTAGGTTTGAAGACCATGTAATGACCATGAGTGGCAAGAAGAATTAGAGAAGGAATGCACATATGTCTACCTGAATGAGCTAACAAGCATATCATGCAAGTTTGAGGAGTGAAATATATATTAGATTAAGGATAGAAGACACTAGGTCATCATTTGTTCATCAACAACAATTTAAAGTATGAGGTGACAAAGACATAGTAAGTATGTTGAGATGACATTGAGTCCAAGATAGAGAATTATTGCTTCCCCTTGCAAGTGGGTGAATGCTATGACCTCAGTGGAGTTACAGATATCCTGACAAATTGGTAATTGCTAAAGCCTAGTTAAAAAAGTGCATATTACTATTTGAGAGTATGATGACTCAAAACATATTTAAGTATGGTGCTTCAACTGAATTTAGAAGGTTTGTAATCACTTGGAAGGACATATATCAATAAATTGGACACAAAGTTTAAAGAAGAAAAAGGTTGTCTTCCAGTTGATTGTATCCTATCTTGTCATATGTTTCTAAACAATCTTGCTTTGTATCACACGGGGCTAGATGTAGATCCTATGTATGATAAGATCACTATGTTAACATTTTGATGCATTCATGCAAGGTAGATTCAAAACGGCATAAAGTAAATATAAGGCCATTGAGCTCGACTCATCCTAGTGAATACTCTTTATTCCATATTCTTAGATTCTTATTCTCTACTCTTTTGTGGCTCACTATCTTTTCAGAATAGTTTGAAAAGGGGGGAGAATTAGATCTCAAAATGATTACACAAGGGTAGGTCAAAAAGAATCATTGTTGATGGCAATAGAAAGAAAAAGGAGAGACGGTTTTAGATTATGAAGAAGATGCAAAAGTGGTTTTTTAGCAAAGAGAATATCATTAGTACACTTCCACATTTTCAGATCATGATAGCATAGGACCGCTCTATCCTGGAAGCATCAAGATGGGATATTTTCAGAAATTTGAAGAAGAGTACAGTGCCTCCAAGAAAAAGTGGGCTCACAAGATCCTTGAAGAATCCTCATAGTATTATCTACATCTCAGCATAATTCAATTGGGAGGAGTTTGAAAATATTCATTTTTAGAAAAATATTGTGTAAGAACCCAAAGGAATGTCTTCATTTAAAGACATTTGTGCATTGATTTCTAGAATCTATGAGGTTTTTATTTTCTAAAGGATCTGTTAAGAGTTATAGATTTGAAGTTGGACATGCTAAGGTGGTTACACTATACAACCATTAGCAAGCATTGAAGGAAGATCACTGAAATGCTATGATCCCCTTGTTTAAACTAGTCAAAGATGACCATGCATCAACAGAGGTCTATTTTTTTTTGTTTCATTCATGAGATTATTGATATGTATGTTTAAGATCAAAATCAATGCCGAACCTATGCATTTTATTGAAGATAAGGCTTTTTTATTGAACAATGCTATGCAAGATACACAACAATTAGTCTTTGAACAAGTTGCATTATTTTGGTCACTACAATGAATGTTCTTTTGTAGATTTTAGCCTTTGCAATATTTGGTTTAGTCTATAAAATACCTTGTAATACTCCAACTTTAGATTGATCTATGATAATATGCTTCCAAGTGTATTTTTGGAGTCATCAAAGTAAAAGATAGTAAAGGATATGCAATTATTGAGTATGGATGGAACAGAAATAGAGTTGTGCATGGTTTTTCAAGAAAAAATTAGATGGTTAACATTTACTTTAATTAAGTGTCAATGAATGTACATATGTCCCTTCCAAAGTTATGGTTTCCTTGATTTTACTTTCTTTGCATTTTGAAAGTAGAATACTATAATGAACAGTGATTAGAGACATTTCTCTTGTGAGATCATTCATAACACCATAAGGGATCCACATTTATTGAATGGTAAATTATTATACCATATGTACACCTTGTTTAGTAATAGAGCATTATACTGTAGCATAGGCCCTCCATAAATGTAGTTTTCCATGGATTTATGGAACGAATCTCAGTATTCACAACAGTCATTGAGATCTGTTTGATGTTGTTTACTATAATTGTCAAGATATTATGTCCATGAATGCATATTTTATTTGTCATTTAGTACCCTCAAGTATCAAAATGAATTGATGTACACCATGAAGTGATATCTTTGTGGATAAATATTTGATGGTAGAATCACATACAGTCAAGGATATACTTGAATCAGATTCTACATTGCCCAAGTAGACTGTTTGCTATGGAAGATTAAAGGCCAGAATAATTATAGAGTACCGAGAATGTATGATATCAGGTACAACTAGTCCCCCATCCCGTGTTCGATTCAGACCTTATTCTATAAGTTTCAAACAATACCTATCTCTCTTCCTAATTCAAGACTATCAGCCTCATCCCTACTAATTAGTGGAGTTTATCTAGAAATTTCCTGAATTTCCTATCTTGTTCTAGAACTCATCTGAAATCTTGTTTCCCCTAATTCAGGCATCTTAGATCCCATTCATCAATTAATACCTAGCATCATGGAGTTGTGTTGCAAGGATCCTAATCACATCAAGAAGGTTATGTGATCCCTAGACCCTCATTATGAAAATGACTTTCCCCCCAGATTGCAGAGTTTTATCCATCCCTGAGGTATCCCACCTACCATCAGTTTAATGTTATATGTGTATCCCCCAGACAACCTTTTATCCATCCGTATGCAACCATAACCTTCCTAAACACCTTGCAAATCCATAATCAAGACATCTTATAACCCCCCTTTGTCATCAAGTTGGTAATCATGTCGGGCCACTACCCAAATTGACAGAATGATACAAGGTAGATTGATTGTGAGATACCATGTGGCTCACCATCAACCCTAGTTAGTATGCCCATACCCATCCTCTCCTAAAGAATGAAGGTATTTTTGAGAGCTTAGGGGGATCTTCTTACAGATTTTTTGTGTTTCTTTCTCATCTCCTTGAGCTTAGGTCAGTCGTTGACCAAGACCTATATGAAAGGATTTGACCCAGACCCATGTTAAAGATTGTCGATCCTAAACCCGTTGGAAGTGTTGTTGAGAGGTATTCCAATGGTGTTCATTGTTTCTAGCTTATGTTGGTAGTTGTCAACCCGATCCACATAAAAAAAAATTTGTACCCTAATGGTAACAATCATGTTTTCCTATAACTTCCTTTAATCAATCACGCCTCTTTGTTTTTGATCTATCCACTTGTTCAAAGATCCCAAGGTGAGTCATCATGATTGCATCGATGTTCACCATTAAAGACTTGGCCTATTCTCCACTGGACCCTTTTGGTAGCATGTATCAAATATATAAATTTTCTTACATCCTGATTCTATGTCCCAAAGCTTGTCCCACATCAGTAGTGTTGAGACCTCGGTATGTTTAGAGACATGTTACAGTCCTATTTTATGTATTTTCTAATCCAACTATGTTACACTCACCATCGTACTGATACCTGGAAATCTTGGGAAAATCATTGACCCAATTAGGTTTAGTCTCTAATATAATTTATTATTATCAAAGGGGGTGTATCTTATCTAGCATATTTTCAATCTTTGTTTCTGTCCAATAGAATCTTTTGCATCATAGTCATTTATCCAGTAGTTGTTGCCATCTAATGATTTTATCAAAGGTGGAGATTGTTGAGTGTTATCCCTGATGTCAAGTTGTTAACTTCTCAGGAAAAACATTTTTGATGTCAACCCACCATCCTATATGGAGATATGTACATTTTTCGTTATTGACTGTTCTCTTTCTGTGTGTCAAGTCACTCATCTCATAGTGGAGGAGTTTATTATATGCTAACAGATTAGATTCTTCACCATGTCATCATCTTATGTCAAGATGGTGATGTGTTTAAACTCTCATGAGTCATTTAGAGTTTCTAAGGCATTCTTTTATTCCTTTCCATTAACTTGAGGACAGAAGTGGGACAAATGTCATAGGAAAACATGGTGCTTGAGAGATTGCCCTCATAGGTTGTCACAGGTCAACATGGTGCTTGTGAGATTGATTTCCTTAGGTTGTCATTTTCTATTTTCAAATTCCCCTTCTTTCTTTCTACTAAGCATTGGTCAAGATGAGGTGCAAGGATCTTTGTCATTGCTTGAAGTGCATTCTTGTGAGAAGGTATGAGCATGATTTACACAGCAAAATAATAGAGCAATATTCAGCCTATTCAGATCATATATTCAACACAATAATAATTCTCTGATTAATCAATTGATTCGGATTACACATATATAGGAATATGCATTCCTAAAAACAAGGAGGTTGTTCAACAACACTCCCAAAAATCTCTCTCTCAACACCTATATACGTGAGTTATTAAAACTCATTCAACGTAATATTGTTATATCAGTTGTTTTATCATAACAACTCATATGTAACAAATTACTCAACATATTATAAACACTCTGCATGATAATATTACAATCATAAATTATTTAATGGAGCACTAATATAATTATTTCCTAACATTCCCCCCCTTAGTGCGAACATGGGGAAAACCTGCCTTTGTACTTGCACCTGCTCATGATCTGGTGATTTTCACAGGATGATCACAAACCTCAAGGATGGTTTTGACAAAAAACGGTTGGTTTACCACAAACAAAGTGATGGTTTTGCAAATGGAGAATGGTGGTTTTGCAATTGGTTTACCACAAACCACAAAGTGATGGTTTTGCAAATGGATTACCAACAACCAAGAATGGTGGTTTTGCTATTGGTTTACCACAAACCACAAATGAAGGTTTTCAAGTGGTTTACCTACAACCACATCATGATATGCCAAGTACTATTATCAGCCCTCATCACATCTCACTGTAGGGAATAACATAGGAAATTCTGCTGACATCTGTTGCTCATACATACATAGAAAAAAATGACATACTGGAAATGGAACATTGGAATGATGTTCCCCCCCTCAATGTGAAATTTCCACTTATTGAAAACAAGATCACTGCAAACTGAATGACAAACACACAAGCTGAAAACAAAAAAATGCCACCAAATCATCTATGTGGTCCCGTCATTGGCGACTAACGAGAGGTCACTGAATGACCTCCAACCTTCATTTGCCTCCATCCTCCAGTTTCATGCTGCTAGTTCAGCCGGATGTGATCATGAAGCTCAAAATACCTTCAATAATTTGGACGTCGCGTACAAGCGAAAATGCATCCAAAATTGAAATGTGGGCAAATTTTTTTTAATTTTTATTTTTCAGACTTAATACAATGACAACAACTTTTTGATGACAATAAAAAAAGACAAAAAACAAATATCCTAAAATCACCTATTTAACTTTTACAACTTCGACAAGAGGACACAACTAAAATTTTAAAAAGTAATAAAATGAGATTAATTTTTAAAAATGAATCTTTTACATGACTTCGATTCTTTTAAGGACAAATGTATTGAATAAATAATGACTCTTCCTCAATATAACACGAGACTTTAGATAATAACTCGCAAATAGAAAATAACATAGACAAACACTTTAGACTATCAAAACTATTGTAAACTCATGACTTACTTTATGACTCGAATATGCTCCTTGATACACATACAAGTACGCATGAAATATATACATGGAGAAGTTGATCGCTATGGAAACACATATCAAGGTGATTGAACAGGTTTAAAACACGTTCATACATGCCTCATTGGAGATGATGCTAGTTTTATGAACTGAGCTACTCCCTTTCCATGTGTTGAGCCACCGTACCAGGAATTAGTGGAAAACTGTAAGTTGTCAATGAAGGAGGATCAAGACGGCATGCAATTTGGATGTAGATAGACTGCAAGCAGCTTTTGCTTTCATGGATGGCTTTCACATTGAATATTTCAAGAGACTTTTATACCATTCATACCAAACACGTCCACTGCCATCCACATTCAAATTGATTCTGCTCAAAGAGAACCTGATACAAATGATAGCCGATATGTATAGGTGGATAACGAAACAATGAATGCCCATATGTATGGTAATTTTATACACCCTGCACTATAATTTGACCTCAATGCATTAATGTTGTGGGTGATGCATGAAGGAGATCACTTCTTGCCAGGATTAGACGCATTTATAATATCCAGATCGGATCAGAAGAAGGCACGAACATAGTAGAATAATGCTCATGTGATGGGCAGTTTCAATAGTGTATATATCTACCTACTCCTCATTGGATATTAGACAAGCTTTAGAAGAAGAGTTTGACACTTAATTTTCTTAGCTAGATCTTCATACAATATTTTATTCTTGATACAGAAGCACTTTTGAGAATCTGATACAACTAGATCCACTTCTACACAGGATTATGAAAAATAAAATAGATCTTGGTTTTCAATGAATAAGATCTGCAAACTAACATGAAAGTTACTACAAAAACTAACAGAAACTCTTTACAAATTTTATTTCTCAAGCATAACCAAGGGGCAGTATAAGAGATGGTTGCCCCTTAAAAATTGCTACAACATCACAGGTGCAAGGATTAAAGACTGCTCTGATACCAAATATAGAGAACAAAGATTCAGTCTATCATTCAGATCAAAATAACACAATAATAATTCTCTGATACAATCAATTGAATCAGGATTACACATATATAGGAATATGCATTCCTAAAAACAAGGAGGTTGTTCAACAACACTCCCACAAATCTCTCTCTCAACACCTATATACGTGAGTTATTAAAACTCACCCAAACTAATATTGTTATATGAGTTGTTTATCAAACAACTCACATTAACATTTACATCACCCATATATATTTACCTCTAAGTAAATATTCAATCATAAATATTAATGGAGCACTAAATAAATATTTCCTAACAGAGATGAGTGCATGGACAGATGTGTGAAGTTGTTGAAGCATGAAGACCGAGTTGTGGAGAGCATGGAATATAAGTGTGAGTGAGCTATGCTGGAAAAGACAACAAACTTGTTGAGAGCAAGTAGAGGAGGTTGAGAAGTTGTATTATAAAGATCAGTGTTTGTGTAAATAGTATGGAATAATCAAAGTGCTCTGTGAGTACGCAGCCATAATGCAGCCAAAACAGCCAGAATGCAACCAGTACGCAACACGTATGCAGCGAATTGAGATGGAAGGCCAAAGGACACTAGTCAATGACGGATCTTTGAAGAGATGACTCATAAGAAGTGAAGAGTCACACAATCGGTTATAAAGGTAGATGACGTTGAAAAGGTAGAGGAAGTGGAATAAAAATAGGGTGGAGAAAGATAAGTATAAGAAGATGAGAAACATTGTAAAGATGTGTCATAAAAAATCAAAAAGGTCTAAGCTAATTTAAAAGAGAGAACCAGAATGAAGATAGAGAGCTGCTGAGAAGATGATGAGGTTATAAGATGTGCCAGAGATGAGAAAGTAGAAAACTCAGGATGAATAGAATGATAGTGTTGAAGAGAAAGGAAGAGTGTGTAGTGTAGATCTGTGGCAGCCAGCAAGAGAAGTAAAACACATGTGTGCGAATGAGCGAAGAAGGTGAAAAAATATAGAGGTGGTTGAGTTGGTGTTGAGCCACTTCAGGAGTTGTTGCTTCCTTGCAAGTGGGTGCTTGCTAAAACCTTAGGGAGTTGTTGCTTCCTTGCAAGGTGGTTGAGTTGGTGTTGAGCCACTTCAGGAGTTGTTGCTTCCTTGCAAGTGGGTGCTTGCTAAAACCTTAGGGAGTTGGTGCTTCCTTGCAAGTTGGTGCTTGCTAAAACTTAGTTAAGTAGGTGCTTAACTATTTGGGGCCGGTGCTCCAAGTTGAGTTGGTGCTCAGCTGAATCTAAACTTTTGTAATCATTTGAAGGACATTTGTCCATTGGCAGAAGTTCTTAGTGGGTTTTCTTTCCCTTCAGGGCTCCCCACTTATATATGTGTCTTCTCTCTTGCTTCATGTTCATTTGAATGGTTTATGCATTATAAGATCACTATGTTGCTTTCATGGTTCATGCAAGTCAATTGAAAGAAAAAGTTTTATAATGTCACTGATTCACCCCCCCCCCTCTCAATGAATAGTGCGTCCAACAAATCTGTACTCCGGTCCCCAAAAAAATTGGCGTACCGGCATACCAGATCCATGTACCCAAACCGTAACACATACTAGCTACCTAGGTGTTTTCCCATAAAAAATCTCTAAATCTTATGGTTTTTTAAATTTTGTCAAATCTTGACAGAGTTTTGTTGCCAAAGATCAAATCAAAATTGGCTTGCCAAGCTTTTTCCCAGTCTGAGTCTCACTACCATGGTTATAGGGTTAGGCTTAGGATTCTTTATGTTTATTGCTTTTTATATTTCTTTTGTTTTAACATGGTTTTTTTTAATTGTCTATTTTTCTGCAATGGGCAACAGCGACGTCGGGACACCCCTCAACCATCATAGCATCCCCGTTGTCATGCCCTACCTATAGAATAATTGGAGACATCCCAGAAACGTCCCCCGTCCCCAAGCCATTCCAAATGCCCATGACAGCCGGGTAATAGGGGCGATGCATCTCCATGTAACTATGCACTATAGGGAAATTTTTAAATCAATGAGAGATAAATACAATTCTTTGGGACAGAAATGTATTAAAGGTGGAAACAGCAGGATAGAAGGATGGAAGTTACGTAGGGAAACAATAAACAGCATGTACAAATAGAGGTGGAAGAAAAAAATTCAGCTTCTAGGACCACTAGAGGAGGGAGCATACACACAGATGCCACTAATTTGATTTTGGAATAGAAGAAAGCTCTAAAAGGTTGCAATTGACTTTGAATAGGCAATTGGACAGAATTGTAGGAATTATATGCTATTCACAAAATATCATAGATACCTAAGTCTCGGGGACAGGGGGGCAGGGGGACGGAGAGAAGGGATTTCTAGGACGGCGAAAAATTTCTCAAATTTTGGGGACAGCAGGGAGACAGCTATTAAAATAATATATAAAAATTAATATTTACATATTTTAACTTTATTCAGTGAAATTTAGGGATTTAAATTGTATTTAAAGTATTTTAGGTACTTTTGACATAGAATTCAATGTTTTTGGTAAAAGTAAAAGTTTTTTTGAGGTAAAAACATTAGAAAAATTTTATAAAAAAATTTAAAAAGGGATGCGGGCGGGGGGTTGTGGGGGGCGTCCCCTCCAAGTCCCTGAAACGTTTAGGACGTCACCAAAATCTAGGGGGCGCATCCCCGCATAACACTGCAAAATAGTAAATAATTAATCTCATGATAATGGGATCTGGAACTGGTTAAATCAGAGTAAGAAGCAAAGACCAAGGATGAAAATCTATAAGGAATTACCAGTTTTTAAAAAAAATCACGAAGATTATTACTTTGGGTGTGAATCATAGAGACGGGAATCAGATAATAAGGTGGTTGTTTAAAAGGTAGGAACACCGTAGAAATTGAAGATCTAGAGAAATTATGTTCCTCCAGTGTCTCCCATGTTTGGCATGCCTTTTGAGTTGATGATGGATATTTTAGGTTCTCTTTGTTGTACTCGTTCCAATTGGAAAGAAATTTCTAGCACATGTAATCATGAATTGTTAGAAAAAAAAAAAGGACTGCTACAGGCAAAAGTAATCTGAATGATGGGTTTGCAGTATTATACCAAGGAATACAGTCAGTTTTGTTAAAAGATTTTGCAGATATGTGTGTTTAATAGAAATGGTATAATGTATGTTCTTTATGTCGGCTTATGTCGGCGGCAGACTGCCAACAGACAAGGTGTAAACTTTTTATATATAACAAATGAGCCTGCTGCACTATATTATCTTTTTCAGATTTTTTCTTTAACAATAATTGAAACTGGCACAAAAATATCTTAAGTTTGAAAATAATTTCCCTAATAATTTACAGTCCGTTGCTCTTCCACAAGTAAGACATTAAAAAAAACAGTATTAATGATCCAGATGATGAATTTTCCACATATATAAAGCATCATAAGAAAAAGACATCAAAACTGCAGCACCGTCTAGCAAGCATAGCATGATTATACCAAGTAAGGAAAACAAGAACCGCTATAAAGGAAAAACTCCATGGAACTAATTATTTGTGTTGAATTATTAGCAATTAAAAATTGATACTCTGTTCGGTAGCACAGTTCACATAATTTAAAAAGAACAATATAGATTATATACGTTTGAAATATAGCAAAGCTTTATTGAGACTTTGGTTATACCCTTTTTCACTAGTAGTTTAATAATACCTATCAGGTACCATAAGAACAAACACTCGTGCAGGTGCAGTGCAGAAGCAGCATTTCCAGCAGTTGGATGAAAGATAAGCAAAAAAAACCAAAGACATGAAAAATGCAAGGAAATTTTATAAAATTGATAACCTCGCAATCTAGTGGATGAAACCAGTATGTCTGAAAAGGTCTTAGTTGTTCAGATCTTACACTCAACATTGTGCTCTCCTGTGGCTATTCAAAGAATTGTTTATGTACCTAAAACCATCATGAGGGGGGTACTCGGTGTGTGTTGCAATCATGCAAGAAATTAGGTAACACTTATTTTGCTAGAGTCAATCATCCCCAACAGCAAGAGGCACTTCCATTGCTAGCATGAAAATCTTCATAAGGAGAGATTCCCCATATTAATCCAATCCATCTTTTCATAAGATGGTTCCAAGTGCAAGCAGAAGACATGTATCACCTATAGGAAGACAAAAAAGTATAGACTATAGGCTTGAATCCTGAGTTCAACAGCACACAACTTTGAATCATGACATAAGGAAATCTCTATCAAATTACAAAATATATTACAGACTATCTTCTATGACTGAACCTCTATTACATGTTTCCAAGACTTCTAGATTCAAGTTCAGTTAAAAAGTAACTGTATATATTGAAAAGCACAAAAATATTAAAGGACTCTATGATTACAATGTTATCAAATCTAGTGAAGCATTGCTTTCTTTTGTTAGGTCTTGTGTATATATGCAAGACTAAGCAACCACATTGCACTCACAAAGATAACATCAACTAATATTACTGCAATGAATTTCTTGACATTACCACAGCTGTTGACGACATTGATAAGAAAGCACCTACAAACACTCCTTCCGAAGTTTTTGCCCCACATATCTACATTCAACAACAATTTGTCATAATGGCTTCAAATGTCAATTGGGAGATTATACAGACATGAAAAACGTGAATCAAAAAAAAACAGGTACCAAAGCAGTAAAGCCACATAAGCACATGAAAAGGAAGATTTGGAGCAAGCCTCCCAAGACAGCAACCGATCCAACAACTCTAAGCTGCATTTAGATTTAAACAACAAGACTTTAGTCTGCTTATTAAGACTAAATGTCCATTTCTATATAATCCAAAGCTGGGCCTATGTTAGAACTAAACAATAAGCCATACTTGCATAGAAGATGGTTAAAACTCTCGCTCATCTACGCTGTGATGAAGAAATAAAAACTAAAGAGTAAAATATTTAGCAGTTGTATATGACAATATACCTTTGTCGCAGAAAATTCTAGGCCCAAAGCAAAAAGAAGGAAGACAACACCAAACTGGGCAACCGTCTCCACCTAGAAAATTTAAAAGAAAACATTCAGTTCATTAAGCCAAATATATACCAACAAATAAAAAATAGAACTGCATCAAATGACAGAATAACCATCCTGATCTTGTAGGTAACTACAGCTCTAGATGCTTCTCAAACAAAAAGTAAATAGAAATCATCATACTGTTATGTCATTGTTCATTGTTAGAAAGAAAGCTAGGTGTGAAGACATGGCATGGTAAGAACAGTGTTACAAACGATAAATTGTCATTAAATGCAATCCACATATCAGAATGCATCCTTAATTTAAAAGTTGATAAGAGAACATATATATGAAGAGAGAAACTGGTATAATAAAGGAGAAAAACAACACAAACTGATTTAAATCAGCAATGGCATAGGAAATTCCCAATCTTTTCATCCTACATGCAGAAAGTAGATATTTTGGATACAATAAGAAGTGTCAAGCATTAAAAGTTAAACTTGACTTCTAGCACGTAACAAAATTTCAATCTCCAATCATTATCGTTGAAGTTGCAGATATTTCTTAAAGGAAGATAAGCCAGAAAACCTGCTAATGCTATGTTTTTTCTTATGGCAGAGAGAAAACACGATACATCATAAAAGCTATACTTCTTGCTCAAAGATTTCTATAAAATTTATAAAAAAATACTGAAACTTCAATAGTTGCTTACAAAAACACAACATTATATCTAGTGCAGGGGATGTGAAAAAAGGATGCTATCCTCAATTAAACGTTGAGTTTGAAACACTAAGCCAAAATTGTCTAAAATTTGACCCGGTAAAAACTCAGCAAGACTCGGCGAATATTCAGGAATATTCGGCAACTTAAAAAATACTCACATTTATTTATTTATTTTTAAATTTATGCAAAATATAGCTATAAAATGTATCAAATAAGTCTATAAAATGTTGGAGAAGTGTTTTCTATTAGATTTGAATACAAATACAATACAAAATAGCATCATCATGCGAATACAACAGCCGGCTGATAAGTGCTATGAATTTATGATGATTGCCATTGAAAATTATCATCATAAATTTCATATCTATGCAAGTTACAATATACAATAAGTTACATTTTCCTCTTGTCTATTCTAGAGAAATATTGGAGAGAGGGTCTATTGCCTCTACCGGTCCCCACGCTCGGCTACGTCTCCTCACTCCTCCTAGAATGCTATGACTTTGGCTCCAACCTAGTAGTAGATGGTGGTGGCTCCTTTGCTGCATGTTTGAGATCACCTCCAAAGATGTCATCCAATCCAATATCTCTTGCTAGTGCTTCTCCCTCCATAGTTTCCCTCTCAAAAGAAGCAATCTCATCCTCTGTGAACACAAGGATTTCCTCTTCTTGCCCATTCCACTCACTATATGGATCTATCTCATCCAAATCAATAAGCTCCTCCGATGTGGCCTCCACTTTTCTTGTGTGAAGCAGGGGATTGTATTGCATAAAAACCAAGTCGTTGAGCCGTTTTTGAGTCAACTTGTTGTGCTTCTTCGTGTGAATGGGCCTCAAACAAACTCCAGTTGCATTCACATCCAGAAGCTCTACAAGGTTGAGATAGAATTTTGAGGGATAGCTTTTGAAGATGCGGGATATTTCCTCCCCAATCCTCCCACCAAGAACCTACAAACAAGATAATCAAAAATTTATAAGTAATTAGTGAAATCAAATTTGTAACTAGTACCACATATAAGTAACTTAGTAAACATTCTAATTTTTATATATAGTTCTCCCTTGGATAGCTAACCCTGAAGAAAAGAGCCTTCCCCTAACATGTTTGTAATTTTGCAATTCTAAAATAATGAGGTCCCTCATCTCAACCTCTAGTATCATCCTCTCAATACATGTTAAAAGGCCCTCCATAACCTCTCTGTTCACATCTGTGAAGCCGTCGGAGAAGAAAAACTTGGGGTTGAGGTAGTACCCCGCTGCATGAATAGGTTGGTGGAGTTGATTGTTCCACCTCCGATCAATTATCTCCCAAAAGGGACCATATCTAATGATATCTCACTACAATAGTTTTTGATAGCCTCTTTGGCCCTATCCACGGCCTCATACATGTACCCCATAGGGTTTTTCTCCCCATCAACCAAATGCAAAACCCTCACCAACGACTCTGACACCTACACAAAAATTAAAATGTAAGGTTACAAACTTACAAATAAAATAAAAAAATTAATAACAATATATTTATAATTTAACAAATTAAAATAAAGGAATCAACTTGAAATATAAATCGAAGTTTGAAATTACCTTGATGATCTCTATAGCTCTCTTTGCAAAGATATGATCGAAAACTATCTTTGTAGTCCTCTCTCCATCAGCTTTCTTTGAATATTGTGAGTCTAACCATGCTTCACTCACAAACATTTGTTTCAATGATGTCAACAAACTAGAAATACTTTGCAACGCCAAGAAGTTAGTTGCAAACCTTGTGACACTGGCTCGCACAGGCTCTTTCCCCTTTGTGTGTTCTCTCATCAAGCTCAAAACCCAAGGGTGATTATATATGTACTTCATTATATTTCTTGCATCTTCTACAACTGGCCTCACCCAATCAATTTTACCTGTCCTACAAAAGAAGGTCAACGTAATGAGCCGCACAAGGAGTCCAAAAAAGTGATGGAAGTCTCTCCTTAGTAGTCTCTCAGACGCCACATATGCTACTGCATTGTTTGTGACATCTTGCACAACATTCTATATACCCACCTCTAATACAACCTTCTCCAACATAAGACTCAAATTCTTTGCATTTTTAAGTGATGGATGTCTCTCCTTAGTAGTCTCCCAGCCGCCACATATGTAGTTGCATTGTTTATGACATCTTGCACAACATTCTGTATACCCACCTCTAATACAACCTTTTCCAACATAAGACTCAAATTCTTTGCATTTTTAACTATGTTAGAGGATCAATAAACTTCAAAAACACCATCTCATCATTTGAAGCCGCTAAAAAATTAATGAGGGTGGTTCCTTCCATCCATCCACCCATCTGAAAAAATGGTGCATCCGTATTTCTGCCATTGTTTCTTGTGATCTTCTAGAATTGTAGTTGAATCTATAACTACACCCTTGAGCATTTTCCGACTCAAGTCTTTTAACGAGGGTGCTTTGTACCCTTTCCCTGCAACTGTCAATGTTGACACCAAGTACTCCAAGTACGGGCTCTTTGCCACATTGAATGGAAGGTTGTTGTAGTACCAGAAATTCGCACATGTTTTATTTGCTTCCTCATGCATATCCTTGTTCCAGGTTGTACCTTGCAATGAAGGTTGTGCTCCAGGTATGTTCCTTGGTACAAAAAAGTTATGTATGCCTTTGCTCCAACTCGATAAAGCAGATGTGCCTCTTCTAGTTCATATGCATGGACCGTGAGTAGAGCCCATAATTGTTGCCGCATCATCTTCTGAATCCTCTGTCATTCCAGCCCTAGGCCTAATAGCTTTTGTTATGGCTGCATGCACCCTTTCCTTCTCTAGTTTCTTCTCCTCTAACTCTGCCATCTCTGCTTTCATCTCTCGCTTTGCCTCTTCCGTAACATTGGGGAAAACCTAAGTTACCGAAACGTTTTGGATGCGGGAGCGGGAGCGGGGTATCCGATACACGAAACGGCAAAAAAAATTTTACCCTGGATACGGCGTAGGATACAGCAGTACAAAAACTATATAAAAATTAAAAAATATATAAATTTCAGCCTTCTAAATAGGAATTTAATTATTAACCACATATTATGCATATGAAAGACAAGATAAAAGACAAGTTATAAGCTAAATAAGTGAATAACCACAACAAACAAGCTAGGATACCGATAAAACTTAAAAACTTAAAAGTTAAATTAAAATTTAAAATACTTAAATCAAACACAATGTGAATGTCATGAATCTCATGATATATTAAATTCAATCATAGATCAATATTCAAAGCTCAAACTATCTTTCATTGTCAATATTCATCATATTCCTCTTCATCAAGAGGATCAAAACCAGCTACATCATCATCATTATGTGGTTCATTAGAACCACATGGGCTCGAACCACTCGCACTAGGGCCACTGCCAGTTGCACCCCCTTGTGCATGCAGGTCTCGTGGTGCCACAGAACTCGTCTCATCATCATATGCTCCATGGTGGGAAATGGAAGCATCCAAGTCAACTATCTCTGGATCAATGTCCCAATGTTTTGTTGACCCTTCCTTGTACTCTAGCTGCTTGTGGGATAAAAGGCGCAAGTTGGAATGTATGTATACCAAATCTTCAGCCCTTTTAGCCCCCAATCTGTTGCGCTTCTGTGAGTGGATGAAATTATACGTACTCCAGTTGCGCTCAGAGGAAGATGAACTTGCAACCTATTAAGGCAACCCAAACTTCAAAGTCAATGCAAAGTTCAACTTCAGATTTAAACACTCAAACTTAAATTTTAAAAAACTAAAAGAAAAGAGAATAAAAAAATTAAAAACTTACCTGTGCCAAGACCTTGATTGCAAGAGGTTGCAAGTAAGTCGATGTACCATGGAGGTACCACCACATATGTGCATCCATCTTGTATTTGCTCCGAAGAGCGAGAACGCTATGACCCGTTTCTGCTATGAAATTGCCAAACTCTACCATAACCTAGTCTTGGGCCTCAGGATCAGGGAAGAGCCTAGCCAATGCCACCATATATCCCTCGCTGACTTCCGCATCCCTGTATGGTGCTACCCTCCCTGGCAAGGAAAGGATCTCTGTGCTATAAAATCTAGGAGTCAATGCAAAAGCTAGTAGATGTAATGGGGTGGTCATTTTGTTCCACCGCTCAATGAGGATTGACTTCACTTGTTTGAAAAATATTTCCTCGGGATCTTGTTCTTTTGCATTTATGACGGCTTTTATCTTCTCAATCATTGAGTCGATGCCGTCATATATCTCTCCTAGACATGGTTGATCCGTGTCAGTAAACCAGATCATGCTCATAATGGGCTCCGTAAAACTCAACAGATAACCCACTCTATCCCACCAAGAGTCCTCTAAGATCAAGTTCTTCACTTTTTGAGCCCCTTGAGTGTTTGATTGCCTCCATACAAACCAAAGATTGGATGTTACCATCCTCATGAGTGCCTCTCGCACCTTCACTAGTCGTCTCAAGACGATTGTGTGTGATGCAAACCGAGTCTCAGCAACCTAATAAGAACGAGGAACAAAAATTAAAAATAAAATTTAAATTATAAAATTGAAAGCTAAAAGAATACTAAAAAACTTATATTAAATATTAAATTAAAAAGAAATAAAGAAATAAAGTTTGTCCTTACCTTCAGTAGCTCCAACTGCGAGAATGATCTAAAAATGCCCTGTGACATGTGGTGGTTGGTGACAAACATTTGGATTTCAGCTTCTGCATACACTTGCTGGATCCACTCTATTTTGTTTGCCATTTTCTTTAGCATTAAATTCAATGAATGCGCAGCACAAGGTGTCCAAAAAATATGCTCATACCGTGCCTCAACTAGCATCCCCGCAACTTCGCAATTTTTGGCATTGTTCATTATCACTTGAACAACATTTTCAAGCCCTACTGCCTCAATGGACTCAAAGAGAATGTTGGCTATGAATTGGGCATCCTTCACTTGCCCCTCACAATCAACCGCTTTCAAAAACATTGCCCCCTTAGGGCATACTGCAATCACATTGATTAAAGGGCGGTTTCTTGCATCTTTCCATCCATCAGAAACAATGGACACACCAGTTTTGGTCCATGAGTCCCTAATTGGTTGTAAGGAGGTTTCCACGTGTTTTTTTGTCTATCCAAAAGGGTGGTGCAGATCTTCTCATATCCTGGTGGTTTATACCCTTTTGGTGCCTCATTGATGGCTTTCACCATCTCATGCCAATAAGGTGATCTCACAACATTAAAAGAAAGACCATTAGCATATACACACCTTGCAATGCATTCATCTGCAATCTCCCTGTTCTGATTCTTAAAGGCCTTTTCCAATGGCCCTTTTGTCTTACTTTTCTTTCGTGCAAGGGAAACATCCTCATCTGTGGAGATAGGAGCCACAAATGGATGTGACATGGCCACAATTGGGGATCCACTAGGTGATGGAGCAACTGGAGGCCTTGCTGAACGAGATGAACCTCCTCTTTTAGGCAATGGATGACCCACTCTCATAGCCACTTTAGCCTCTGCATCCTCCTGCTCTTTGATATATGCCAAAACATTTGCTTTTGGCACCCCAGCATTATTCCTCCCCCTACATACTCTTATACCATTACCCGTTATGGCACACAAATGGCTTTTCACCCTACTGTAAGAGCCTTTGAATAGTCCATCACACTCATTGCATTTCCATTCAAAACAACCACCACCTGCAAGTTGTTGAACTATTGTTACGTGCCTCCATAACGGTGAATTTGGGTCAAAGTCTTTGGCCAAAGATTGCCTAGAAGAAGCTGAACTTGTTGCCATTGTAGAAATACCTACAAGGTTTAAAAAACAAATTAAGCAAAGAAAACAATGGCATGCAATTGCATTGTGATTGAACAATGAAAATTAAAAAAATTAAATGAAAAGAGCAAAATAAAAATGAACATAAGCAAAAAAATGTAATGTGTGAAAGATTAAATAATAAAAAAAAATAGAGAAACAAGGCTAGAAATTAAAAAAAAACTTACCTTCACTTAGTAAACCACAAATCAAATCCTTTACAAATCCTCCTTTGTAGCTCCCCACACTCCTCCAAGCTTAGCAATAGCTCCTCAAACCCTAGACAAGCACAATGCAATTTTGGAGAGCCACAATGTGAGTTTGTTTGCTTTATGTTTTGTTTGTGTGTTGTTCTTTTGTTTTATTGTTTAGAGGTAGCTTTTAGGTTTTAGATTAGAAGAATTTATAATTTTTTAATGTTGTGTGCCTTTTAAAACATAAAAAAAATTTTAAAAAAATTAAAAAACGCGTTTTCTTCTACACGGGAGAGGCCAGGGAGCGGGCAGGGGCTGCGGAAACGCCCGGATACGGCGCAGGCTGTACCCGCGCATTTTCACAGCGCCTGCCCGCTCCCTGGCCGCTCCCACAGGGGCTCCCACTCCCGCTCCCGCTGCCTGTACAGGCGTTTCCGGTAACCTAGGGGAAAACCATAGCGTCATGGAAAACAATACATGTAAGGTGATACTTCAGGTGATTGATGTCTCCAAAAATTATTTTGCCGCAGAAATTGCAAACCACTGTTCTCGGAACTACTCCACGTACAACATACTTCCAAGTAATGGTACGGGCGTTCGCAAGAACAGTTCCTGCTAGTGATGTTGACCCAAATGCCGAACCTGATGCCGAGCCTAATGCCATTGTTAAGCTCTAATCTGCAACACAATGCATTTAAAATTACAAAAAATATTCGAAGAATAGAATACAATATGAATATATAGAATTTAAATAATTTAAAATGAATTTGATTAAAAAAAACATACCTCTGTCTCCGAATGACTACTAAAAATTTAAAATCGTTCGCTTTTAAATAAGATGTATTTAAAATTATAATATGAATATATAAAATTTAAATAATATAGACTGAATTTGCAAAAAATTGAAAGAATTTTTTAAAAAATTAACTCCAAATGCAATTCTTCAAATTTCCTCTTCGAATTCGCTCAAAAATCCATTCAACACATGCAATGCAAGCTCAAATGGTAGTGTGAATGAAAATGAAGTGCTTTGGTGCCTTACGAAAAAAAAAAAACAGCATTTTTTGAGTGTTTTTGGCGTGTTTCGCGTCTAAACCACGTATGGAGAGTCTTGTGCACTGACTCGGCGAGTTTTTGGAGCAAATATTCGATGCAAGTTTTTTTGGGCGAGTACTTGCCAACTTGGTGAACACTCGCTAAGTATGCTAACTATGATTATACACCCCAAACAAAAATGATGATACTTTGCATTGTTTACATAATTGGCAAGAAATCGCCATTTTTTTGCTTGGGCAAGTAAACCAATAGGCAAAAATCGTTGGGTTTCTCGTGAAAACTCACCCAAGTAATCGTCAAAAATTCACCAAAAACCAGCAAGTTTCTCCTTCAAACTCGCCAGACGCAGAAAACACGCGGGTAAACTCAAAAAATGCGGAAAACAAAATCAAAAAAATATTGTTTTTTGGCTTATATAAGCTTCATACTCCCTCACTCGTAATCACATAGCAATTGAGCATCCTTTCCATGAGCTGAAAATGTAAATTATTGTAACTTGTAACTTGCACAGATATGCAATTTATGATGATAATTTTAAATGACAATCATCATGAATTCATAAGACTTATCAGTTGCCTATTGTATCCACATGATAATAGGATTTTGTACTCTATTTGGATTCAAATCTAATAGAAAACATTTCGCCAACGTTTTACAAATTCATCTGATACATTTTGTAATCATATTTTGCATAATATTTAAGTATTTTTTAAGTTAAGTTGATTTTTTTTGCATTAGCCAAGTATTGGCCGCATACAAGTATGTGACATATGCATTGCATATGCTAGAGCACCAAATGGTAAGAACCGTCACACTGTATAGATGTTTCTTTTAACAAACTATGACTATGATGACATTATATATATGATTTGCACCGCGGAGCCCAGGACCATGTGCGGGGGACAATTTTGCACTAGTTGGGACAAGAAGGATTATGAGACTACCCATGGGTTATTGAATGCAATCAACTAAACACACAATGATGTAGCAAAAGACTTATTTGCACAAAATGCAATTTCTATTCATCAAAGGTGAATAGGGAAATGTAAATATGTACAAAAATATACTGAGACGAAGTGAGCAGGCTCTTGTATCAGAAGGGGAATACGTCGTTGTTGATTGTCTAGAAAACCGCAAGAGGTTATAAAACAAATGAGTTTAGAGCTGGATCAAAACTAAGCAAACTACTATCTGGTGTATCTCAAATGACTGCAAGCACATGCCAATGTATCTAGTGTCGAGTGTGTTTCACCACAGTTATAATATATATTTACAACTGACAATGGCAATTACAACTCATGACAGTTGTAATATAAACGGTTGCAAATGATCTATCTTCTCAGTTCACGTGGCAATTTGAATCCGACACGCATGACGCAGCATGTTGTGAATATGTTCTAGCATTGCCAATGGGGAATGTGTCATCCGGCATGTCATGTGGCAGAGAAGTGTTGGCGGGTAAACGCTAAAGAAAAACGGTCATGAGTAGATCCACACGATAGATGGCGTGCAAAAAAGTGAGCAAGTGTGATGACGCAGGGAAGAGCTACAGGGTATCATGCAACCCTGAGGTAGGTGTAGGTGCTACAAAGTGTGGCTCGCCATTCGCAGAAGTTGTTGACAATGTAATGGAGCACGATGATACAGAATTTTGTGAACACTATCGATTGGTTTGCACCAAATTGCATAAGTCACGAGGATTTGGGGGGGCTAGCACAAGACTGTAAGAGCTGCAGAAGTTGTGAACACTACGGACTGGTTTGCGCCAAATTGCAGAAGTCGTGAGGATTTTGTAGGGCTAGCACAAGACTGCAAGAGCTACAGGCTATAAAGCAAGTGAACAAAACGTAAAGGATTGCACAAGGCAATGTTGCAGGACTTAGCAAAAGATGTTAAGTATCAAGCAAGATGTAGAAGAGAGGGAAGTTGTGCAAAATGATGCAAGGAGTTGGAGCCATTACCACGAGGATGTGTTCTTATAGCAAGATATCGCGAAGGTGACGTAAGCTATGTGAAGGAGATGAGTTGTGTTGAGTGTTATGAAGAGCTAGGTCATCGGTGCACATTGCCGCAAGGATGTATCCTTACCATGAGATGTTGCAAAGGAATAGAACCCAAGTTTTCCAAGAGTGAGGAGGCTTGCATGGAAGCGAGCTACAGTGAGGAAGGCTATCCATGGATCATTCACCCTTTCTTGAGAACCAATGGTCTTTGTTGCACTGGAGGTTAACTAAGGAAATTGACCCTGAAGTTGCTTGAGATTGCTACTACTTGGCTTGATCAGCATATTGCCCAGCCTTGACTACTCAAAACAACTAGTGAGTGTTATAACAAATGCGTGTTTGTCACTTCAATAATCTTATCCTTATCTAAAGGGCGCAAATGTTTAGGGCCCAGATCATTAGGATGTTGTGAATCTGTTAGCTCAAGAAGCGGTAGGAAGTAAGGCTTGAGAAGCTCCACATTTAAAATTGGGCGCATACCCAAGTAAGGAGGCAAATCAAGAACAAAGGTGTTCTCACTTACTGCAAGAAGAATGGTGTAAGGACCATAACGCAGAAGCTTGATCTTCCAATGTGGACCTTTTAAGTGTTTCTTCTAAAGATGTAGCCAAACTTTATCACCAACTCAAAATTCGTGAGGTGTGCGATGTGTGTTATAGTGCACTCTGTACTTTTGTTGAGAGCAAGAGAGAATATGTTGAACCTCCCATGTTGTGGAGTGTAAGGAGTGGTATATTTCGTGTGCATAGCTTCTTGTGCGCAGTATGCTTTGAATTGTTTTAAGAAAAACTCACCTTCGTTGTTAGATGTAATTGTTTAAACTTGTTTACCATATTGTTTTTCAGCCAATGTTTTCCATGCAACAAAGCTAGAAAAACATTATAATTTTTATTTAGGAAATACATCCACATTTCCCTAATAAAGTGCTCCAGATACGGTACAAGTTTTTATTGGACCGTGTAGATTTGCAAGAACCAATTCCAATACATTCTTTGCCCTTCAAGCTTTACCAGTAGGAAAAGAATGCCTAATCTATTTCCCCATCTTACATCTTGTACAAACATTTTGATTCTCTTGAATTGATGGAAATCCATTCACCATTATAGTTTTACTCAGCAAGTTCAAATACTAGAAACTAAGATGACAGTATCTTTCATGCCAAAAAGTACTAGTATGCTCAACTAATGTTAATGCATGGTGTTATGTTTATTTAAGATCTACAAGTTTGTATAAAGCTCTTTCTCCAATGCCAATAACAACTATCTTAGCATTGAGAGCAGTTACTTTACATTTATTTCCTTCAAATTTCAGTACCAAATTTTTATTTTTGGTGATGTCTCTTATGGAAAGGAGATTCGTGTTCATATTTGGTACATATCTAACATTTTGCATATTTGTAGCATTGTTTAATGTGATTTGAACATCACCACATACCCTATTATAATGTGTCCATTCATCACCTAAGGAAACATTTTCCTTACTACTATCATCCTCAATGAGATTTACATACCAATCTTTGTAACACCTATAGTGTTGCGATGCACCCAAGTCGAAGTACTGAATGTGTGACTCTTCGGAGTGGTTATGTGATGCTACAAAGGTAAAATCATTATATGCTTCCTCTTCAGCTTCCTCTGCGACATGAGCAGATCTAGATTTCTTATTTCCATTAGTTATATCTTGTTGTAGCTTACAACAATCTTTCTTGAAATGACTAGGTTCTTTGCAATAAAAACATTTCCATTTAGACTTCTTACGACTTACATTGTTTTCATCGCTTTTGGAGTTGTCCTTGTTCGCATTCCATTGTTTTTTCTTGCCTTTTGACTTTTTGAAGAAAGCATTCTCTATAACAACTAATGTAGAGGCAACCGATTGATCTAGCCTCCTTTCTTTTTGCATAAGTGTAGACAACTTCTCATAATTGATTTCATGCGTCTCTGTGATTATGTGTAGTAACTCAACAAATGAGTCAAAAGATGGCGACAAGTTTTGTAGTACCAGAGCAATCAAATCCTGCTCATCTACAAGTTTCTCAACTGCTTTCAGTTGATCAAAGATATCCTTCAGCTGCAACAAAAAATCAAAAATTGGCCCACCTTGCATTTTAGTGGAAACAACATGTTTTTCAAATGCAGTACCCTATCGGCTTCTAAAGCCTGGTACTTTGAAGCCAAACTTTTTCACAAATGGGAAACTACCATTGCATTTCTAACTTTTGAAATTAAATGGTCAGCAACAGGGAGTTTAAAAAATATTAAAGCTTCCATGTGACGTCTATCATAGTCGTCAATTTCCTCTTCATCATCAGGTTGTAACTCTTTACCAAGTATTATTTGATCAATATTTTTGAACTCACTTATTGTAAGTATCTTATGACTCCAAAGACTGAAATTTTTACTAGTCAACTTCTGGTTGTCAGTTCGTAACAGATGTTGAATGCTAACCATTTGACCTAGTTTTTCACTAAAACAATTAAATAGTATAAAGGCTATTACAAAAATTATTTTGCTCACTAATTCTACTCTAAAACTAGACAATGTTGTCATTTTTTTAGCAAAAGACACTTAATGGTTTTTGAGAAGCTAAATTAAACATTTTCTGCAAAAATGCCTAAACTGACGGAAAAAATTAAAATCTCAAGATTCATACACATTTTTGCAAAAATTCGTTTTGAACTTAATACCAGACACTAAACATAGCAAATTGACCAAGTTTTACACTTCTATATTCCCCTGAGCTACCGAAATGAAATAATTGGTCTCAGGCCTATTCTAAGGCAAATATTTATTAAGCCTTAATATCAGAGCATGAGATAATAAAACTTTTCCCTAGTTTTTGTTTTATGAAGAAATTATAACTTTGCTTAAAAAATATACCAACCATTGACAATTGGCTGTCCATATCAGCTATAATGCCTCCTACAATAATGAACCAGCAATGTAAAACAAAGATCTTCCCTCAACAACATCCTTGGTAATAGTGCAGCAATGAACAGCAATAAAAAAAACAAAAATATTAAATTTATTGCCACCGAAATGCTGACGCCCAGCCAAAGCATAATGCCTCCAATTGCCCAGCTCCCTACCACGTCCTCCTTGGTGCCCAGCAATAACAAAAATAAATATGAAGTTTGGTAGTTCTATGCCTTCTTCTCCCTCTTTACATTAGGAAATTAAATCATTCAGACCAGAATATGATTCAATAACTCTCCACCTTCCTAGAGAGCACCCTCCTTACAAAGCTAATGCTTTCGTAAAAGACAAAATTCAGCTTATAGAACTTACAGATTATATCCCTTTTCTCATTGGTGGTAGGATTCACGGAGCGCCACTCTTGAACATATTTTTACCATGTCCTCCTTTATGGCTTTTAGAAAAGAAGATCAAAATGCTTTCCAACATTTCACCACGTCCTCTGCAAATGCTTCTCTCTCATACAAGATCTTCACCAATTGCATTTATTCACCATTCTTCGTCCCTAACGATATCTCCTCCCTCATGGGTTTCCTTTTAGGCTTGCCCAACCATGAGCTCTAATACCATATTAGATTTAATAGAGAAGCCACAAGCCATAATCATATTGTTGAAGGTAGCCATATAAATAGCTATTACAACACCTATAATTTAGGAAAGTAGGCAAAACAAGATTTGAATGGAAAGCTTAAATAAGCTTCAACCGTATCTACAAACAGTAGTAAATAGACTCAACAACTAAACTATGTAACAATATGTTACATTATCAAAATTATAATAATCCATTCTAATATATGTTTCATCGTAGTGGTTACAATATGCACATGTGTAACAGACAATGACAGTTACAACTAACATCGGTCGTTGGAAAGATGTTTACAAATGTTTCACCATTCGAGTTCGCGTGGAAGTTGGAACCCAACACATGGCATGCAACAAAGATACTCTAACATGGCTGGTGCAGAATGTGACATCCGGCGTGTTGTGTAGCAGCGAAGTGTTGATGAGCGAATGCTTAAGCAAAACGATCATGCATAGATCCACGGTGATAAATGCCATAAAAAGAAGCAAGGCACGAGTGTGATGATGAATGAAAGTGCTATAAGTTATTGTGCAACATTGAGGTAAGCTACAAAGGTTGCAGAGTGTTGTGTGGAATTGCATAAGTTGTGGATGCAATGCGGTGATATAAAAGATATGAACATTGGGGATTGCTGTACACAAGATTGCAGACGTCACGAGGGTTGTGCAATGCTAGCACAAGAGTACGAGAGTTGTGCAAGTCGTGCAGCAAGTGTGCGGAATGTAAGGGGTTGTGCACGGTAATGCGCCAAGGTGCCAGGATAAATTTTAAGACCCCCCCAAAACAAAAGTCATTGAAATTCGTTGGCGAATATGTGAAGATTGACTTTCACGCTAATAGCGAATATGAAGAAAATGCAAATATGTTGTCAGTCGGTAGCATAAAAAAATGCTACCGGTCGGTAGCATGTTTTATACTACCAGTCGACAGCATAAATGTTACCGGCCGACAGCATATATTATGTTGTCGGCTGATAGCATAAAAAATTGCTATCAACCGACAACATAAAGGCGAATATCACGATTTTCTATTTCGCGGGAATGGCGAGTTGACCCCTAAAAGTAACTTGTACCCAAAAAAATTTGGCGACCCAGTCCTAATTTCTACCCTAAAAATTTGCCAATTTTAAATTTTAAAAACCAGAATATTCGTGAATTAACGAATATTCACCACTAAAATTTTCCCTGCAAGGTACCATTAGACTTAGTGGAAGACAAAGTGTTGGGCAAGTGTAATGTCCCCCTTTTTGTGAAGCATTACTATCAAATCGATTCACTCTTTTGATTAGCATTGTAACCCCTTGGTATGCCTAGCACTAGAAGTGGGAATTTCTAGGTAGTCTAGAATGTGCACAGAGATTAGTTATTTCTTAATATTAAATTAAGAAATTAAATAAAGTGCACAAGTAGTAGCTTATTAAAGATTTTTAAATTTTTTTTTTGAGGGAAAACATTAACTGATTAAACATTGGAGATTGCACCTCTTCTTTCTATAAAGAGGGGTCGTATTTCCTTGGGATGCATGTTGATGATTTGATTAATTTTACTCCCTACATGGAGAAGGGATGTATGCCCAAAACTGAAGCTCTCTCTCTATCTTCCATTTGTTGAAGATTCCTCTTGCATTATAGCTGGTTTTTGGATATCAAATAGAAGAATTTATTGTGCTTATGCAAATCGATTCGCTTGTGTGTGAAGTTCCCTTGCCCCAACGAATTTGTGATGATGCTTTTGTGACTGTTTTTAAGAGTCTTTGGTATTTTATGTTCATTCTGCCCCAGCTGAAGCAAATCGACTTGATATTCAGATTATTTGCCTAGAATAATGTTGCTTTGAATGGTCTAGGATCAGCGAACTCACTTTGGCATTAAGGACGGCTGTAGCTATTTGTTTTTATGCAACATTTTATTGAAAATCCCTCTCTAAACTCCAGCAAGGGTATGCTGATTATAGCAACTGGTTTTTAAGCAATATTTCATTGCATAAATCCTCTTTAAAAGCCCTAGCAAGACCTGAAAATTGATTGATGTCTGTTGAAGGTTTTTGCATGGTATTGGTAATACTTTACAGCCCTCATGTGCAGCAATTCCTAGAGTGACATCTTCCAGTTTTGGCGGCTTCATTGAAGGCCTATAATTCATGAAAAATATATATGTTGGTGGCGATTCTGCCTCCTCTCTTTGGCGACTTGAATGTAACATGGTTTAATGATGATTCGAAGTCCTGATTGGCAGTGATTTAACTCCTTTAATACTCTCTTTCTATGACTGTTATACTGCAGACCTGGCAAACTGTGTTTGACTGTGTTTGCATATTATTAAGGTGATTTTGAAGCCCTCCATTGCAGATCTAATTGTGGTTTATCCAGGGAATATTTGTTGGGAGAAAGTCGATTGGGTAAGTGCATGCCTGGCTGAGATTTATATATATGAGAGTGTTTTCAAGTGTTCATTACAGCTGAGTTATGTTTGTTTGATGGGTGCTCAATCACAGAGACTTGCATTGGTAATTTGAGATTTGTATTGAAGGATTTAGGTCTGATTGGAAGTAATTTACAGCTGTGTTTGGGTCTTCATATTGATGACAAAAGAAATCTGATTTTCTGAGTTTCTTTAGTCCCACTGAGAATTAATTGCCTAAGCTATTTAGTAGAGGCCATTAAACCCCTATCTTTGGGTTTATTGAGTCATCTATTGGCTGAGTTTTATCATGTGGATCTGATTTCTAATCACTGGTGGTGTTGTTTTCCATTTGAGTGTTGTGTTTTCCATTGATCCCATAAAGGGGATATTACAGCAAGCCACGAAAGAGAGGGAAGTCGTGCAAAATGATGCAAGGAGTTGAATCCATTGCCGCAAGGTTGTGTTCTCACCACAAGATGCCATGAAGGTGCGGCAAGCTGCCAAAAGGAGATAAGCTATGCAAAGTGTTACGGGGAGCAAGGCTGTCGACACACATTGCCGCAAGGTTGTATCCTTAATGCGAGATGCCGCAAAGAAGTAGAACCCAAGTTACACAAGAGGAATGAGGCTTGCATTGCAGTGAACTACAGCGAGGATGGTTGCACCTGGATCAATATATATATGTATGTATGTATATATACATACATACATATATATATATATATATATATGGCGGAGTGCTGACAATATGAAAAATGAAACATTTTAAGGATGAATTTCCTTAAAAGAGAAACAAGGAGACACGATTTCAATATAATTGGATGGGTATTGGACTATTAAGGAGCCTTTTACATAGACAAATAATAATGGTCTTTTACGACTTAGAACTTTTTCAAGGAAAGAGAACTATTTAATATTTAAGAGAAAATTAACAATCTATAAACATGATTGGCGAAACTCCAAATATAAGGGAACTCCAAGTTCTTAAGAAGGTGACTATGATTGAAACTTGGGACAAGAAATACATCCATGAATCCAATAGATTTTTTCATGACAAGGACCAATATTATTATACAACTCCAATCACAAATCATGATAATTTGTATATGCCAGCCTAGAGTACAATTATTTTGGAGATAGATGCAAACTAATATGGAATCTCCCTTTCGGGCTCAAAATTGAGGAATTTCGATTTTCCCCAAAACCCTAATGAAACATTGCCGGAAATTATGACAGCCACATGTAGGAAAACAGATTTTTATGACACCAAACTGATCTTATGCAAGGATTGGAGCAGCGACCTGTTTTAGGTACATAAAATCCTAGGCGAACTAGGATAAATTCAGATTTCAGGCTTTCCCACACACAAATTTTCAAAAATACATCAACATGAAACCCTTGATGAAATCATGCAAAATAAATGCTTCAACCATGAATTACGGACTGCTGGAATTAATTATTGCTCAAAAACAGCTGAAACTTCAAAAATCCATAATTTCATAAATACTTGGAGATAAAATGCATATGATAGCTCAAAATGACCAAAAAAATGGCAGCTATCAAACAAAATTAGAATCAGATTTTCCCAACCACAGAAACCCACTGAAAAGTGATCCTGAAATCTCCAAATGGGTAGATCAATCTAGAAATGAATGTGGCATCCCAAGAAAAGCATGCCCTAGTTGAAATTGGTTCCCTAGCACTAATGTAAACCCTTGTTCTGAAATTTTGAACTTGAAGCTCACATGTGACTCCCGAATGAAGCCACCAATGCAACAAATGAGGGTTTTCGTCCCCAAATGTTGTGACTATTGAGGGTTTTTGTCCCCAATAGGATCCAATGAGGGTTTTCCTCCTCAAAGGCTGAAAATGAGAGCTCAATGCTCCAATTTCCAAAAGAGCAGTAGCAATTTCACAAGATGATCAAATGACTCTCTCCAATTCCTTTTTATACTTCCCTCCTTTTAATTCTAATTTCTCAGTAGCAATACTTAAATTAGAGAGCCCTCTTTCTAACATAAGTTGTCGACATAAAGTTACTTCTTGGCTAACTTATTCTCCCAAGTACCACTTTAATATTAGTTTAATTAAGTGCTTATAATAAAGATTTCTATGCACTTAAAATTAAATTATTAATTTTGCCTCCTATCCTGATCCAGATGATCTCTCAGAGCAATACTAATCCATGTCAGCAGTCAGAGAAAGGTTTATAAAAAATTTATTTTTAAAAAGTCTTGAAACCTATTTTTAGCAGGTTTCAACATATTTGACATTTTGCATTTTAAGGGTCTTGAAAGAAATCATGGGATTCAAATTGTATGATGATACCATAGTCTATTTTCATAGATTATATTTTCAAGTTAACTCTCTTATCTTTCCAACGGATCCAACGGTTCGTCAATCGGGTCAATGGGCTAGAAGATATGACCCCAAGAAGGAACACTTAATAATAATAATATGATATTCGGATTTTGTCAGCTTTTTCCCATTCAAATTCACTCCAAACGTGCAAGGATGACATCTGCATGAACGATGACCTTTCATATTCCATTTGGAACCCTTCATTTGATGATCTTTTGGCTTCTATTTTAAACCCTTCATTTGATGACCTTTCGACTTCCATTTAGAACCCTTCATCTTCAACATTGTTTCACTATAAATAAAATGGTTTCAAATGAAGACATAAGTTGCAAAGTGGAAAGATTTTATATACAAAATTTGCACGTTATAGGTTTTCATGTTTGGAGGCATACATCTCTCATATACAGAGTTTGCCCATTTGTATACATCTTCATTTGCAGAGAATTGCAAGGCATACATCTCTCCTATAGAGTTTTCCCATTCTGCATCCATTCTCGTTTGCAAAGAGATTCGGCATACATCTCTCCTATAGAGTTTGCCAACTTTGTATACATATTTAATAAAATTATTTTACTTTTATAGTTACAATTTTATTTCTGCAATACAGTTCATTGCTTTTACAATTCCAACTATTTTATTATGAATGTATTGTCATAACACATTAAATGCCACCATTAATGTGTTCTCCACCAAATTTCAAAAATAATTTGGATCAGTGGTATCAGAGCGTGGAAACGAACTTTTCAAATTTTGGTTGGTTTTGAAAATGAAGGGAAAAGCCAACAAGAAAATACAAGAAGATGACATAATTCAATATGTGGGTCCATTTTTAGCACAACAGAATGAGCATGAGTCAATTCTTGCAGAAAACAAATTTTTGAGGGAAGAGAACCAACGGTTGCAAAATACTTTGAGCATGATCATAGAGAAGATGAAAATGCACAAAAATATTTCCTTGCTACAAGTAGATGTCAGATGCAATGAAGTTATACATAATTTGCAAAATCAACTTAAAAAAATAAGTATTTTGTGAAGAAATTCAACAAGACCTTGCCACCTTGCAACGTGAATTTGAGAATTGAAAGAAAATAAGAAAAGTGTTGCAGATACACATCCAGAGACAGATGAAAACATGATATGTTTTTCTTGTTCAGCACATCCTGATAATTCTCCATATGTGATTGGTAGTTATGAAATACACACAAAAGGTATTGGTTTCAAGTTGTTAAATAAAATGGGGTATGATGGACATGGTCTTGGAATATATGGAAAAGGAATTCAAGAACCTCTCAAAGCAAAACAGAGACCCAAGAATTTTGGTCTCGGGTACACTAGGAATCAATTCAACCCACTATGGGTCCCACATTCATCAAAGAAAGCATGCAACCTGAATGTTCTTCTCAAAATTGGTTTGAACCTCGTATTCATGCATATGGAAGGTATTTGATTCATCGCACCATTTGTAGTCATTGTCGTAGAACATGTCATGATTCTACTCACTATTGGAATCTCCATCCTTGTGATATTTGTGGGAAGTGCAACCTTGATAGTTCTACATGTTAGTTTACTAACATTCCTACACATAGGTCTCTCAAAATAATAAATAAGAATTTTGGGTGGGCCACCCCACTCAAGTGGAAGGGGATCACTTCAACACTTAAAACATCTTATGTACATCAGAGGTCAATCCTACAAGCAATGGGGCCCATTGCTTCTCAAGGAAAGGAGAATGATCCAGATGATCTCTCACAGCAATACTAATCCATGTCAGCAGTCAGAGAAAGGTTTATAAAAAAGTTTATTTTTAGAAAGTCTTGAAACCTATTTTAAGCAAGTTTCGACAAATTTGGCATTATGCATTTTAAGGGTCTTGAAAGAAATCATGGGATTCAGATTGTATGATGATACCATAATCTATTTTCATAGATTATATTTTCAAGTTCACTCTCTTATCTTTCCAACGGATCCAATGGTTCGTCAATCAGGTCAACAGGCTAGAAGATATGACCCCAACAAGGAACACTTAATAATAATAATATGATATTCAAATTTTGTCATCTTTTTCCCATTCAAATTCACTCCAAACGTGGAAGGATGACATCTCCATGAATGATGACCTTTCATATACCATTTGGAACCCTTCATTTGATGACCTTTTGGCTTCTACTTCAAACGTTTCATTTGATGACCTTTTGACTTCCATTTGAAACCCTTCATCTTCGACATTGTTTCACTATAAATAAGATGGTTTCGAATAAAGACACAAGTTGGTAAGTGGAAAGATTTTATATACAAAATTTGCATGTTATAGGTTTTCAAGTTTGGAGGCATACATCTCTCATATACAGAGTTTACCCATTTGTATACATCTTCATTTGCAGAGATTCGCAAGGCATACATCTCTCCTACAAAGTTTGCCCATTCTGCATCCATTCTCGTTTGCAAAGAGATTCAGCATACATCTCTCCTATAGAGTTTGTCAACTTTGTATACATATTTAATAAAATTATTTTACTTTTAGAGTTACAATTTTATTTCTGCAATACAGTTCATTGCTTTTACAATTTCAGCTATTTTATTATGAATGTATTGTCATAACACATCAAATGCCACCATTAATGTGTTGTTCACCGAATTCCAAAAATAATTTGAATCATATCCCCTTTAGCTGACCAAAAAAAAGTGAAAATAGGCTAAGGAGTCTTCTTCCTGCTTTAGTATTTAAAAGTCCACCGAATTCCAAAAATAATTTGAATCATATCCCCTTTAGCTGACCATAAAATAGTGAAAATAGGCTAAGGAGTCTTCTTCCTGCTTTAGTATTTAAAAATACTTTTTATTTTAATAATAATATTATTAAGTTGTCCCAAAATAAAGAATTGGCCGGCCCAACTTAAAATATTATTAATTATTTTTAACTAAGAAAAGGGGAAATTACATAATAAGAGCATGGTTAATCATAATATATTCCTAATTCATGTAAATGGTTATCTCCGACCATTGCAACCATTCAGTTCACAACTCTTGGTACGTATAAGAAGACATCAACTTGAATTGTAATGCATTGCTAGAATTGTGCAGCCATATCCACCAGCAATGAAACATTTATTATTTCATTGACATTCTATCAATATATGTGTTATAGTCCTTATATGCTTGTGTTCTTGCCATAAGAACATGCATGTACTCTTAAATACACCAACACTGTTAATGTTTTACTTCTACAATATATATTAGAAAATAAAGAGAAGGTTGTAAAGAACTCAGAATTATTGGAAACACCAACAACTAGTCAACCTATTTAAAAATAGGAAAATACAATAAAAAGGTCCTACATATTGAAACACATGCAGCATGGTCTCTAAAAGGAACGGTTGCCTGGGTAATATATAGCCTATAACTATATTGCCCTTTATAGAAGAAAAAAGCTCATCTACACTCATCTTTCCACCTACACTCATCTACCAAAGAGGAAATGCGGAAAGTATTTAAAATCTCGGGAAAAATACTGAGTTATAACACAAGAACATAATTACTTGCCTGTACCATCTCACTGACAAAACTCAATCCGCCTGGTCCAATAATAGACCCTGCAAGTAAGTATCCAGTAATAACCTGCCCAGCTTTGTAATTTCGAAACAATCAGAAATGTTTCAAGTAATAATGGCAAGCCAATATCTTGTGAGACTCTCTACAACTGAAACAAAAAAAATATGACATCCAAAATGCCTCAATTTCTTTTGCAATATAAAGCTCTTAAATTATACTGCCATAATTAGACACTGACTGGCTGCCCCAGACAAGCAAATGCAATGCCCCCAATTGCAGCAGAGACAATCACCACAACTAAATCCGAAATAAACCTGCATGAATAGCAAGACTCATCACACATAAACAAAGCTAGAAGGGTGCAAATTCTCAGAAACCTTCATATGATCCCATAGAAAGATGCACCTAAAGATTAATTGAACAATCATTCAAAAAAACATTTATACCTCACATCCAGCTGGAGTATTGGATATTTTGATTTTGGATTAGACATTATGAATACATTATCCTGAAAATGCATCCATACAAAAGCATATTAATATAAAGTATTATGAACTAAAGAACTTGCATGAGGGAAAAACTCTGATTTCATGGAATTTTTTATCAGGAATATTTAAGTATCACACACAATCCATATACTAAGTTCACCTTTCGATCAATTAAAGTTGGCATATCATCTGCTCCATTCTCATTGTCCAAGTTAAAGACATCCTGCAATTGGAATGATCTTGTCCCACTGAAAAAAGAATTTAGCAAAACATGCACGCAGTGAGACTTCCGGGGGCAAATATGACATCCATCTCATTCATCAAAATAAGCACATATATTGTCAACATAATAGGTATGACTACCAAATTGAATATTTTCACCCTGTATAGTGTACAAGGAAATCATCTTAATCATCAATTCAAGCTGACATCGTATATGATGTATAACAGAATGCAATTAATCATCTAATAGCTCATGCATAAACAGAAAATATAAATAAATGCTCAGAAAGATGGTTCTCACTTTTCTTCTTGAGTGTCATTTTTCTTCGGTTTGTCATGGGTGACCCTGGCCACGGTCTCTAATACTGCCTAGAATCACATGCACGTTTAAAAAATCAGTAAATGGGAAAGCCTTATTTAGAAACCTACCAAAGTGAACAACTTGACTCATATGCTGAAAGCTAGGTTCAAGATTACAGGTTAACACAGCAATAGAACCAAGTTCCAACAATAGGCATACATCTTAGTTGGATTTGTTATCTTTACATACATCCAGAAATAATGGATTCAAAGCATGTACCATCAACGAAACTGTATCTATCTACTCATTTGTTACAAATCCATATTGTGCCAACTGGCATGCTACATTCAGGACAATAGTTAGCACCTCTAGGTGCAAAGATATACAGATAAGGAATGCGATAGATAGTTCCTAGAGTTGAAAGATTAAATTATGAAGGATACTTATTTTTTTAAATTATATTGACAAGATAAACAAATTGTTAAACTGAAAAATAGTATATAAATGATTATCAGATGATACAAATAAAAAATAGGATGTTTTAAGAAATTTGTGTTTTGTATAAATGGTGACTGCAAAGGGTAAACTTATTTATTTTACGAAATTTTGTAGGCCATTTTTTTTTCTTTCATATGGAGAGTGGGTACAAAGGGTTAACCTTATTTATTTTAGGAAAATGTATAGCCTAAATTTCTTGATAGTTCATGTATCTTGGGATAATATGCAACATATAACCGGCCAATTGTTTTTGTTTCATGAATCCTAAATTCCCTTCGTTAATACTTGGTCCTTTAATATGTAATCCTCTTATTATTCGATGTGGATAATTGATAATTATTCACATATATTCTTGAAGTCTCAAATTAAATATATTTTAAATCCAAATATTGTGTCATATTGCAAGCAATGAGATCATTTTTTTAACCTATTTTTACCCTTGTTTAAACTGTTAGATTAATATTTTAAACTGCTTTTTTGGATTGTCATAATATAACGCCTTAGTGGTGTAATTGAAAAACAAGTGAAAGGAACAAACAATAGACTACTGTGTATATGAAATTGCAGTAATTATCTCTGATATGAAGAAAAGAAAAATTTATGAAGGTGTCCTTTGGAAAATTGATCAAAAAATCCAACTGAATTCAATCAAGTTACCAAGACTATGCAGACAGAGATTAGAAAAATTAAAATCATGACTTTTTATAGAAAGTAGATCACAAAGAGCCCTCAAAACAATGTCGTTCAATCTAATATTTTGTGAAGACTTCCGAAAATTCAAAAAAATAAAACTGCAATCAATCACGACACATGTCAAAGGGCCCATCAAAGGCCCTGAAAACATTGGAGAAGGGGGGAGGAAGCAAACATATTGACACATACCAAACCTATCTTTATATGGCTATGTGCTAGTCAAATACAAATTTATGTCTTTCCATCTGAGGCTATTCTTGAACATATGATGCCAATTTTTCAAACACGTGCAAGCCCAATTCTAACAAGAAACAAGTTGAGTATGAAACCCTTGATATGAGATTAGGCTCAGCAGACACGCTAATAATTATGGACTAACTTCTAAAAACTTAAATTTATGGAATTCATAGAAAAATGACATTGGCCTCCCTCCAAGATAAAACAACAAAACACTAATAGGTTTTCCATCATAGAATGGTGGCATTATGGCAATAAGTCCTTTTGTTAAGTAACAAGGCATGTTTTTATAGTAAAAATAAAGAGCCTCTCATTCAAAGGTTCTCGCTGTGATTACTTTCTAGTGCTCTAGACATAAGAATTCCCATTCCAGTCCAACTACAAAAATGGATATTCAGTCAGCTTTCATACTAGATTTAAGCATGCTGATTCATGTCTAGAATACTTGAATGATATCATGTCAACTTTCATAGTCTGTCGTATTTCTTCAATGTTTTAAAATACGCATCAATATCTTTTGAAATGCGAGCTGCAAAAGCAGTAACTCAAGGATCTCAGATTCTCAAGCATATCTTGTAGATTATGAACGAGAACAAACTGGTGAATTTTTAATAAAAAGGCTTTAAAAATATATTTCCACATCAAAATAGTCCTCTAATTTCGAGGCTTCATATACAACAAGAACGCACTCAATATGCATTGACTTCACCATAGACAAAGGAGAAAAAAAGACTCCCACCTAAAGGAAACAAGTTATCTCCATTAACTGCCACATATGGAATGAGAGCAACCATAAAGCATACTGCATCCACTCACTTCCTCCAATCATACAGAAAAATGGCATAATTGGATGGATTTATAAAGGGGGTGGATATAAATGGCCCCTAGAAACATGGTAGCATTCCATTTACATGGCAACAGCACGGTGTGGCAATAGTGTTTCTCAATCATATGCGTTTATAATGGGAAAAACTCAGCAAAACAAAGAAAATTTAGATAACAATATTATATTCATTTTGAATTAATGATTTTCTTATTTCGTGCCAAATATAGTTTGTAGACAAAAAAAAAAAGAAATAGTGTGTGTTAGATATGAAAATTGTAACTGCTATGATGAATCTATTAAGAAAACATAGATTTTTCAGTAGTGCCCAGAGGAGTACACTAAACAAGGTCATTGGTTGAGCTCTGTCATTCTGTCCCTCTGCAAACTCTCCTGTTTGAAACTGTGAACAACCTCTTGTTGTCCTGCTTCAATTCTTGAATGAAAAGGGTCGAAGAAAATATCCTCTTTTTTGGAGCCTGGCCAACTGTTGAACTATCCACCAATTTGTTTTGAAGAAATCTGTCTCATATCACTTCAGAGAACAAATGGCTTACATGAGCTGAGCATTATGATTACAAGAAAAATCTCTCCCTAATATCAAGGAAAGAAATAATCTAGGCCTACGCCCCAATAATCTTGCAGTTGTCCATGACCATCCAAGAATCCACTTGACGAGATACTCGGCTCGTAGTAAAAAGGAATTCAGCTCATGTTTTCTAGAGATCATGGTCAACTGTTTCTTCTTTGCCAAACACTGTGCCAAAAGCTGCTGCAATACTCGCCTTAGTTAGGCTCTAACGCTAAGCTTTGATGCATTACTCGCCATATTAATAAGATTCTATAATACTCACCTTACTGATGCAAACAGAAATAAGGGGATCAAATTAATGGCAACCTATACTACTTCCGCAATCAGGACTTGCATTCACACTCACTCTCTAATTGACAAACACAGATTCAAGAGCACAGTGTTTAGACTTGATACTCACACACTTTATTAAATTCAACATGTTATAGAGATTCATACAAACACTCACTTGCCTTTAAAGGCTTATTGAACATTACATGAGGATGATCTATCCCTCTCTAATTGTTCTGGACAAACCAACTCCCAACTCCAATTCTAACTTGCTCCGAATTTCAATTTGAATCCCAATCTGAATTGTCTCCAATCTCCTTTGCTTTCCAAATAACTCCTCAAAGAATAAGAATCTAACAAACATCTCTGTCATTCTAGAGTGTCGTTTCCAATTCCCAAGAACATTAGAAACACACAAAAAGAGAAATCAAAATGTTTATAGGTGTTGCTTTCTTTTTACATTCCTCAATGGAAAAGCCACTACTTTCAACAGAGTGGCAGTTGTGTAACCACCCCTTTATGCAAACTGGTGATTACGAAACCGCCACTTGAGATTAACAGGTGGTTTTGCATCAGAGAAAAACCTTGGAAATTTTGGGAGCCATAACTTTTGCATACGACCTCACAATCAAGTGTCTTATTTAGCATGTATTTTTCCAAGGGGAATCAAAATATGCAATCACACTCTGACTTTGAAATGTTTTTAGGTACTTTTCACCTTTTTCCCAAGACCTATCCATTTTAGCCCTTTAACAAATACGCTTCCTAGATTCTACTTATTATTAAGGAACTCAACCAATTCTATTGGAACCTTGTAGATACATGAAACTGATATTCTCTAATCAACTCCATATTTTCCTACATGAGGATTTTTTCTTCTATGGTCTGCTCACAACCTTCTTTCTCTCAGCTGTTTTAAAAACAAATTTGGGTTTCCCACATGAAAACCACACTTTCTTATTATCTTTCAAGGCAATCTTCTTTTTTCACTCATCACAACACCATCCGGAAGAATCTCACTTCCTCCTCTCTCTTGCTATTTTTCAAAATATACTTGAGATGTTCACGTGGCAACTTCA
The DNA here is from genome assembly GCA_019776745.2 of Taxus chinensis. Lineage (NCBI taxonomy): Eukaryota > Viridiplantae > Streptophyta > Pinopsida > Cupressales > Taxaceae > Taxus > Taxus chinensis. The sequence continues at coordinate 342,114,769 of CM034146.1, forward strand.
CTTTCTCAGTTCCCTCAACGCAATCTTCTCCTCACACTCAAGCCTCAAGACTTGAAGTTTCTTCAACCACCCCACTTGCATTCTAGGGTGTTCAACATGACCTGTCATCTTGGAAACCATATGTTCCCAACTCTCTACCTCCTACTTTCCATTATCTTGCCTTCTCTGTTGGAGAACTCTCCAATACACAACTGCAACTCTACACAATCTAGTGCTTGCAACCTCAACCCTCATGCGGTCTTCAATACTATTCTCTTCAAATCAACATTCTAGCTCTAGTATACGTCTCATATACTCTTCAATAGTCTCTTTCACCGAGACCTCTGTTGGTCTCTTTTTTCACTTACTGGTATTCTCTCCAAGACATTCAACTTTACTTGAAGGGATATCAACATCTTCTCCATCTCTAATTCAACTTCATCCACAGCAGCAACAACTTCACTACATCATGCAGTCTCCGTTGCATCCAATCTCGATTGGATTGCCTTCAGCAACTTTATCAATTCTTCTACTGCATGCACTCTTCCTTTTCCAAGAGGTATTCCTCTGTGCTCCATATCTTCTCAATAAAAAAGGTTTCTTTTTCACAACCTGCAACTACCAAACAAGCTTCTCTTTCACAACTTGCAACTATCAAATAGGCTTCTCTTTCACAATCTGCAACTATCAAACATGCTTCTCTTTCACAACATGCATTTATACACAGCAAGAGCTTCACACCCAACACAGCAAGGCAATCTTTGCTCTGATACCAATTGATGCAGATGGGAATAAGGGGAGCTAATCAATGGCAGCCTATACCACTCCTGCTGTTGGGACTTGCACTCATACTCATCCTTTAATGGAAAAACACTAATTCAAGAGCACAATATTCAGACATGAAAATCCCAAAATCTTTAGTGAATTCAACATGTTACAGAGATTCATACACACACTCACTCGCTCACACTCATTTGCCTTTACAAGATTCACTACATCTATCCCTCACTGAAGTCTAACTCTCTGAATTCTAAATTGAATCCCAATCTGGATTGTCTCTCAATTTCTTTACTTTTCAAAACAATTCCTCAAAGGAATCGAATCTAATTGGCATCTCTAACCTTTTGGAGTGTTGTTTCCAATTCCCAAGAACTTTAGAAACCCTTAGTAAGAGAAATTGAACTGTTCTTTGCCATTACTTTCTTTTTAGGTTCCTCACGGCAAAACTGCTAATCACCACGGCGATTATGAAACCACACCTTTATGCAGATGGGGTGGTAGCGAAACATCTATCATTCTATGTAATACAAACCAATAGTTTTGCAACAGAGCAAAACCCTGGAACTTCTGAGAGCTATAACTTTTACATATGACCTTGAAATCAAGTGTCGCTTTTTTGAATATGTACTTTTCAAGGGAATCCAAGTATGCAATCAAATTCTGACTTTCAGATGTTTTTCAAGTACATTTTACCTTTTTCCTGAAACCTATCCATTTTAGCCCTTCAACAGGAACAACCACTTGGTAGAGTGTTCCGATTGGTAAGCAACTCCGCCAATTCTCTTGGAACCTTGTAGATACATGAAACTAATGTTCTCTAATGTACTTGCTTCTCTTAAAGTGTTGGAATGTTGATGCTTTCCGCTGATCAACTTCAACATGTAAAAACAAACAAAGAACCGACTAGTCCACATGAACACAAGCCTACTATTTTTGGTTGATGCTAGATTTCTTGTATTCCTCAGATGCTTTTGCATCACATACTCAACTGCACTTTAACAGCTAAACCTTGATGCATTGCTCGCCATAGGGTTGCTTACCATTTTTGTGTTGTCAATAAAAAATTCTAGGATTGAGTGTCATGCTCTATTTAGCTATTATTGTATGGACTGCTATGGTTGTTCCGCATTACCTCTGTTACTTAACCTGCAAAATAGAGAAATATCATTACAAGTGGTATTAGATGGTGATTTGGGAAATATTTCTGCAAAATTAACCTTAATGCATTACTTGCCATAAGGGGGGTTTGCCTTTTCTCTGTTGTCAGTAAAACAAATCTCGAATTGAGTGAAGCAAGACAACTACTAGGATTTTTATCATACTCTGTTTAGCTATTATTGTATGAACTACTACGGTTGTTTGGTATTACCTATGTTATTTAATTTGCAAAATATAGAAATATCATCACAAGTGGTATTGGACGGTGATTTGGGAAATATTTCTTCAACATAAAGGCAAGACGAGAACAAGACTTCTGCAGCAGTGACACTTTCTCAATTACTTAATATTTTTTTACAAAATTATTTTCCCTGTAGAAGTCTGTTTTCATCCTTTTACACTTATTGCTTTTCAATCCTTTGATATTGGGTCTTTGCATTTCTCAGAGCTCCTTGTGTCAAACCTTGTCCCAAACTGTTTTTCTTTCAAACCAGGAAGAATTTTGGTATTTTGAATTATAACTTAACAAAAAGAAGTCCCCCTGTCAATACATTTGAAGGCCCTTGTTGCCTTGACAGATTCTGTTTACCCACCAGCAGATAACTCAGTGATGCCGGAAGCTATTACAGTTTTTACTAATCTGAAACTCCTCGAAAACAATAGCTTCCGAGTTAAAGTCACTCACAGCAATGACTCCCTATTTTCTCAAAACGTTGGCACGATGGAGCCCTCTATCTCTTGTGATAAGTCTTCAAGTGGTGAGCACAGCACTAAGCAGGACTACCCTGCTCCCCCACTCATTCATCAATGATGAGGAGAATTTTAGTTTTTCAATAACCTGCAATAAGGAGTAGTTGGAGGCTCGGCATAACCTAGAACATTGTAGAGTTACACTATTTTTCTTACATTGTATGTCAGATGAAGATGCCTTTAATAAATGGTGCCTGCTGAACTAGGAAGCCAAGGGGATCTCGCTCAATTCCTAGTAGGGTCTAGAGTTGAAGTATGTTTTCCTTTTGTTCAACTCTGAAACTGCTGCTCGCCATGTCTTGCAATTTCGCACTTGGAACATCGCAGGCTCGTTAGCATATGTCGAATCCTGGCAGGTTGATTTTAACCCAAAGGATCGAGGACAAGCCAACTATTCTTTGTGGTTGGGGTATTCTATGCTCCCAACCAACCTTTTTCCATTTGTTGATTTGATTGCTAGTTGATTGTTTACATACCAATACCAGATGCTAAGCAAAATTCCTTCCGAGCTAATCCAAGGGTCTGTGTTGGAGTAGACTTAAAAAAAAATTCCATAGTTCATGTAATATCCCCTTCCCAATCGAAGACCTTTGGCCTATTTTGTCAGCCCGACGGCCAAAGGAAAAATATAAGGGTGACTTAAGTTTTATTAATTTTATTATATTGTGCAAAAAATTAAAATATAATAGCACATATAATAAATTAATAAACTTAACATTAAAATAGAACCTAGAAAAGTGCATAAAAAGAAAAACATTTATTTAATTTGTATTTTCTAGGGAAAATGGTGACTTGCCTTGGGGGAATAATGGGAACTTAGAAAGGATAAAACATTTCTATTTTGTATTCCCTCTAGGGAAAAAGCGACCAGACTTGGGAGAAGAAAATAATTATTAGATGCCTTTTGTATTCTCCTTAAGAGAAATGGAGCGTGGAAAATGCATTGAAAGAATCATGCAAGCTGATTGGATATTTTGGAAGTTCCTTTGGGTCTCTTCTTCCTTTAAAAGGAGAAGTAGACTTGCTTGAGAGGCATTCGATATTCACTTTGATAATTTCTGATTTGTGTCTTAAACTTGTAGCTTTTGCATAGAAATATCTAAGGACGAAAACCTTTAGTATTTCCCTCTTGTGGACGAAAACCCCCAAGAGTTTGAGAGGAATTTCCATTCAGGAAATTCTATTGGGCTTTCACAGATTTCTACTATTTTCAGCAGTGTTGTTGAAGAATAAAATTGCAGCAGTTGTATGTTTATTGTACCAGTTGGAGCAATCCATCTTTTGGCTGATTTGCAGTGTATTTGAGACATTCCAGGTCTGAAATTTATTGCTGTTTATTGTACTGAATTTTGGGAATCAAAATAAATTAATTTCATAATTTTTGGAGCTGATTTGATGCCCTAAATGTGCTGGGCGACCTAATTTTTAGGGAAAAATTAGGGTTTCGTGTTTGTTGTGCGAAAACTAATTTTAGAATATTATTCTTCATATTTTTGTCGCCCAAGATCCAAAGTTTCAACTCATTTGGACTTCTCTAGCAAAAGATATGAATTTTTGAAGTTATGCTGCGGACATGGGTTTTAAATAATTTATTGCAGCATTGTTTATATCAGAAATCTACATTTTTATACATATTTGGGCTTTATAAATTAGTGGTATCAGATTTGCGTGGAATGATATAGATTTAGGGGCTGATTTGTGGTGGTATTTCACTCCACCCTAGTTGCACTTCTAATATAAAATTCAGATCTGCAGTGTTTGATTTGATAAGTAATTTATTATATTAACTCTGGGGTTTGGATTTGCCCAAAATCCAACTTGGGTCAAATATGTTCATTTGGGGACATTACAGTTCATATCCGTCATGATAGCCAATGAAATCTGTCAACAGCAAGTTAGATATCTGGGTCTCCCTGATGTCTGCTTTGCTTACCAGGCTCAGAACCACCTCATTCATGATTACCCACTCCAAAGGCCTGCGTCAAATGTCTCTCAAGATTCACATGTAGCTATCTCCTCTAAGCCTGAGAGCAAGAGCATTGGTTCTACTGTGGGTTAAGCACAAATGCATGAGGTAAGGACAGCGACCAAGGAAAATGGGACTTTCAATCATTCCTCTTAGTGTTCAGTCAAAACTAATCAGGAGATGACCCAGAAATTAATTCAAAATGTTGAAAATCTCATTAGCCAGCCACTGCAGGATTCTTCTCTTAGAGGTACTATTGAGGGCAGTCGGAATCAAGGCCCTACTCCCTATTCAGCAGCAGGTTTAAGTGAGGCGTCACAGGGTATGGATGTTGATAATGGTTGGAGGATAAATCTAAACAAATGAAAGGAAAATTCTTCTCCAACTAATGAAATCAGCAGGATAGAGTTGTGAGTCCAATCCCCCAAATTAAATCTTTCAAGGAAATTGTGACCCATTTGCCAGAAAAAGATGCCTCTGCCTTAGTGATGTGCAATAGGTTTGATTCACTGGCTAACCCTCTATCCCTTGAATGAAGCTCTCTTCTATCTTGGAATGTCAAAGGGATCACAATCCCAAGCCGTAAGCAATTTGTCCATGGTGTTCTACACAAAGCTAAACCGGATTTGGTCTTTCTTTAAGAAGTTTAGTCTGTTGGTTTTGAGCTTCGTAATCGAATGAATTATTGTTGGAATGGTCCACTTTGGTCTTATAACCATATGCAGGGTGGGGCCGAGGAACTAGCAATCTCCCACTATTTGCAGAATTTTATTGTGGAATATGGTTGTGGTCCGGACACCAAGTGTGTTTGGATTACTCTTTTGTTCCGATATAGGCTTATTGGTTTTTGTGCGGTCTATGCCCCGAGCACTCAACCTTGCTTCTGAGTGTGCTCGCCTGTGGGATTGGTTGGTATCTTCATTCATTGGTGCCGACTTGGATTGTGGGAGGATACTTTGACATGGTTGAATGGGTGGGGGATCAAAGTGGTGGTGTTGGTTCAATTGTTTTGTGGTTTTGAAAGGATTTTGTGTTCCAAGCATAAGGCTTCACTTCAGCTTTTCGATTCCAATTTGGAAAAAAAGGTTTGGATGTGGGGGGTTGGTACACCTAGTCCAATTTCAAAAAGGAGGATAGAGAACAAGACGGGCTTGATCAGGTGTATCGTCTACGAGACGATATTTTATTCTCTGGGTGCGTTCGTCCAGTGGAGGTCTTAATCGGGGCTACCCATTCGGATCATCTACCTATTCCAACTTCTATCTTTGTGGGGCATTTGAAGGAGAATAATTCAAACTGAATGTTTTAAACCTTGATTCCCCTTATTTCCGAGCTCTTCTTCATCGGGTTTGGAATATCATTCTATACCCAAGTGGAGATTAAGGTTCATTGTTATGGTGGGAGGCTACTATTCAGAGAACTGTAAAATTAATAAGAGGTTGGGGTAGCACGATTGTTCGGCAATGGCGGTATGATCTCCGAGATGCCAAACAAAACTTGGAGGCTCAAATTTCCTTAAAGGATCTTCAAGATGTCGCTTTGAAAGAAGAGGTAGCTCATCTAGAGGGGGTGATGCGTAAAGAGGAGTATATTTCCGAAGGTGTGTTAGAGAGGTGTATATTTCCAGAGGTGCTCAAATTTGTGCCCGTTTGCAATGGATCTAGGAGGGAGATGAAGGGTCAAAGTTCTTATTTGACTATCTGAAGAGAAAAGTAATTGCTAAAAAGGTCCTTGCATTATATAGACTTGATGGATCAATGGAAGAGAATTCGAAAGAGATTAGAGATGTGTTCAGGCTTCAATTTCAAAACCTTTATTCACCCTATTCTACTTTGAACTTGGTTGTGGCTGCCCAGAACTCTTGCTACAAGGTGGTCCCTCATAAAGTATTTGTTAGTGACTGCATCAAGTTGGACAATGACTTTTCCAAAGAACTATTGGTTGCCCTCTCTTTGATGCAGAAGGGAAATCCCCTAGGATTGATGGTTTACCTTGCGAGTTCTATAAGAAGATGTGGGCTATGTTTGGAGATCTATTGTTTGGCGGTTGAAACCTTTCTACAGGTTCTTGGACAAGTTCCTTAATCAAGGATTGATCAAGTTGGTCCCCAAGCCTGCAACCAGGGATTATATAGGGAGATGGTATCCGATCACCTTATTGAGTGCTTCCTACAATATTCTAGCTAAGGCAGTTGAACTTTAGGCAGGGCGATGATAGTAGAATTGTTCAAAAGGAGCAAATTGGGTTTGTTCAGGCACATTTTTATTTTGGATAGAGTTTTATATGCTTAGGAGGCTATAGACTGGGCAAAGAAGACTGGGCAGCAAGCTCTCTTCCTAGAAATTAACTAACAAAACTTATGATTGGATTGATTGGTCCTTCATTACCGAGTTGTTGACTTGCCTAAGGTTTGGCCCGCACATTGTGGGGATGGTGAACACTCTGTTCTCTTGCACCTCATCCTTTGTTTCAGTCAATAATACCCTCTCCACTTGTATTGTTCTTCACCGGTTTATTAGACAAGATTTCTCCTTGGCACCTTACCTTTATGTACTGACAGCCGATGTATTGGGCTATTTGTTGGAAGCTACTCATATTCAAAACAAGATTAGAGGTGTGGTTATTCTTGATGGTTCGGAGATGCTCGATAACCACTTTGTTAATGACTCGCTTCGTGCAATTCACACAAACCAGGAACCGATTAAAGGTGCAAGGGATTGCTTGGCTTTTTTTTTGTGAGGCATCTGGACTTATTGTCAGTGATCACAAAACTGACTTCTAGCTGATTGGTTTAGATCATCTTTCGACTTGGATTCCGACAAAGTGATCTTTTTTCTGTCCAGGGATTATTGTGAGATATCTTGGCATTCCTTTTGGGGTGGGTCTCTCTCTAGTAGCTATGTGGGACTAGGTTCTTCAGTGTTTGTAGCGTAAGCTTCTCCCCTAGCAGAATAAGGATCTCCCATTTGCAAGAAAGTTGATTGTGTTGAGAAGAATCCTTCAAGCCTCCTATATTTATTATGTTTCTTGTTATTTTCCCTCTAAGAATGAGTTTCGTTGACTTGAGTAGGTGTTGAGGTCCTATTTATGGGCCAAATATGGTGGAGCTCGAGATCTCCCTATGGTTCTGTGGGAAGTTTGTATTATTCCCAAGGATGCGGTATTGTGTTGATTAATGTGGCCAATCAGGGGTCTATTCCTGTTACCAAATGGGTGGTGTGTTGTTTAGAGGGCTCTCTTTGCCTTGGCGGATTTTGATGAGACACAAATTGCTAATTGCACAACATTCAGGAAAGGTCAAGGGCTCTTTTGAGTTATGTAACATTCTTTCTAGTCAAAATTTTCAGACCGCAGACTCTTTCATTCGCAGGAGCATTTGGACAGCCTAGAGAAAAATTGCTAGTTTGATCATGTGGAGGATGTCGAGCAGTCGTGCGGGGTGGTATTTGGCTAGAAGGTCTATTCGGAGTTGGAAGCTTCAAGGAACCTATTTGGTTGAATCCCCCTATTTTTAGGCTCAAAGGTTAAGTAAGAAGAGGATTTTCTTATGGAGGGACTTGTGGGATGTCAATTCCCGCTCTTGGAAGGATTGATGTTCCTTCGCCCATAAGTTTGTTCTTTCCTCGACAGCTCGGCCCACTATATTGGACATCCTCTAAGATGAATATTGATATGAGTAGGCCCATTTAGCGAGATTGCAGGTGTAGCTATGGTCACCCCTTATCTCAATATGACACATGTCGCCTCTTCTCCATTCTTCGTCAACACAGTGCTTTTGGTCTTGTTCTTATTGCTAAATGGGTGTCATCTGATGCTTAGGCTTTGTGGGTCCATCAGTTGCATGTCGTGTGGTCGGTGAAGGTTTCCTACAAGCTACGGGTTTTTGCTTGGTTGGTGATCTATCAAGTGCTTCCCTCCAAGGCTCGTCTACTCAACAATGGTCTTTGCCCTTTCTACCACAGACCGATATGGTGAAGCACCTCTACTCATATTGTTCCTTTGCGAGATCTTGTTGGCAGCTTATTCAATCCTAGTGTTGGCGAGAAAATTTGTCAGGTAGACAAATTGGTGGTTAACTTGCCAACGCTCTAGGACTCTAGGTCCCTCTGCTTGTGTGGTGCAGCTCCACTTTATTGTAAATGAACAAAAAGGGAAATTTGTTGTTGGCCAAGAGGTCGGGGATCCAACAGGCACACTCCATTGTACCTGCAACAAATGCTTACAATGAATTGCAAGGGAGGAATTTGCTGAAAGATGGGGAAGGGGAGTGAGAAAATAGATAGGAGGAATTAACTCTGCAATTAGAAAATCAAATTCTTTCCAAAGTTAATTAGAAGTCCACATTCACAACTTATAGGAAAGAAAGAACAAGTTTAGAACATCAACGACCAAAGGAAACCATGGACACAAAGTTGCACACATTCATGAGTCGTGAAAAGAAGCAATCCCTTTCTTTATTGACATCTTAACAAGTTGTACAATGCTAGAAAATAAAGGAAAATAAGTAGGTAAAGTGGAAGAATAGCTATCTCTTTTTCCTCGCTCAAAGAATCTCTCTTGAGTGCACAAAATTGACAACCCTTAAGCAAGTGTATGCCATTACATTATATAGACCAAGAAATGACTCTTCGGATACCCCCCATGTAACCTTTCATTTGTCCTCGCAAAATGTGACTCTTAACATTCTTAGGAATGAAATTAAGTTCCCTTTTATATTAATCAAAGGCAACTTATTACAATGTTTGCTAAAGCCACATTTAAATGAATAGGATGAACGTCATGATTTCTCACAACGAAGAATTAGAAACGGGGTAGAGAAGAGGAGAAAGAATAAAGAGAGAAGGGAAGAATGCTCCAAACCATGAGTGGGGATACCTCCGACTTCGATGAGGATCTTGCCGACGATGACCACAACCTCTACATGATGCACGAACACCCTAGACCACAAAATGAGTGTTTAGAAACATTGTTCCGAGATTTCCCAATGTGAGCTCAGGATGAACACATACAATGCCCATGATGATCCTCCTTGACCCTTGATTAATTAATTCCCTTAGCTCATTGAGCTCACTCTAGCCAACTCACTTTGAATCGCCCAGCTCCCCGAGTGATGAAGATGGATCCACTCGCTACGCCTTGCGATGCTCTATTTCGCCACTAAATACAATTGAACTCAAGATGATGCTTCCAAGACCTCTGTGAAGTTCCTACATTTGACCAATGAAACCATCTTACAACCCCGTGAAGAGTCCAAAAAGCGAAAAGATGAGTGAGAATGAGGTCATCTGCAACTTTCTGCACTCAACACTAAAACTTTCTTTTTTTAGCATGTGAGACCGTGACCTGCTATTTTGGGACATATTACCTGTTTTGCTCCAATTTTACCTTCTGAACCTCCCGGCACATTCCATCTTCTTCCGTTGTTGAGGCATTGCTATTTTTAGCACATTTCTATTTTTAGCAGGTTGCTTTTTGGGGACCTACTATTTTGCGAAAGTTGTCGTTTTTGTCCTGCTTCTCATTTTACAATCTTTCCTAACTGTCCCGGATGATCAAACTTGCAACTTAGGGAACGTACTTATTTTAGCATATGGAGAAACATAGAATATGTTATTTTTAGTCAATGGTGAAAATGCCCTTCGTTTGCAATGGGAACAACATTTTTGGATTCGTCTCTTCGTCGCGATCTCATGCTCCGAATTTCACTGTGTTTTGCTTACTGGAACGCTTGGAAATAAAAAATGAAAATTTTGCATGGTGAAGCTTTAGGCACAAAGCTACCAAGGCAGCCATTAATGGAGTCACCAAGCTTTTGTCAGGTTCTTTTTACACCTCCGATTGTAGTGAAATTAATTCCATTGGGATAGGTTTTTCATTTAGAGTCTGTGTGCAAAGTTTTAGCTTCACCCGCTCTCCGGATTGATGGGAAATATGACGAATGAGAGCCAGGGCACAAAACGGAGTTTTTATTGCAGTTAATGATCTAGAGAATCATTCAATCTTCTGTTTGTTGCAGCTTAATGGCCTCTAAAAATGAGGAAGTTGACAAAAAAATTCACCTCAATCCGTGCACCAGATTGTGAGATACGAGCATTTCATTATTTCGGTCATGGAGTCATTCTGGCAAAATTTTGACATGGTGCCAACTGAAAAAGCGATGATTTTGATTCAATAGCAGCAATGGAGCCATGGGAATGGATGTGCAATGAGGAATTCATTTGATGGAAGCAATGGAAATGAGAAACAATGCAGATTTCTGGTAGAAGGGTTTTGCGGGTGCACAGGGAAGAAGCAACAAAAGCAGCAAGGTAAGTTTAAAAACTTAGGTTTTTTTAATCTTAGACATGAGCGCACTTTTTTGTCCTAACCGTCCCAAACGTTTGGGACGGTTGGTGCACAAAAGTATGCCCCTTTCCCAATTGGCCACGTGGCGCTGCGTGACTGGACAGAGCTGGGGGCTCAAAATTAGTGCATGGGGGCTAAATTGGCTTAGTTAGGCTCAACAGAAGTCATAAATGAGGGTTCGGGGGCCTAAAATGAGGTTGGTCGCACTTTTTTGTCCCAACCGTCCCAAACATTTGGGACGATTGGTGCACAAACGCGAGCCACCTTCTGATTGGTCCATTTTTTCACCAAAAAATGACCAACTCCTTTACCTTGTGGAGCAACTTGTTGAGATCCCGTAATCGCTTCCCAAAGATCAGGAGCTATTTTTGCACTGTGCATTGCTTTATCCCTACGGACCCACTTTTGTTGAAATGGCTCCAAAACCTCTAAAACTTCCCAGATTCTTCCCAAATGAATTGCACAACATTCTTATCTCTCTTATTACACCTCCATGATGAGTTTGGGTCCTTCGTTCCGCTTCGGGGGTGTGTACTAGCCTCAAGAAGATTAGAGAAAAGCCCTTTCTTAAGCTTCATAGAGAGCCTGTCTTGAAGAAACTCATTTTAGATGTGCTTGGATAGACTGGATATCCCTAAATCACCTATGAACACAACGACACAACACATTGGACCACTCAGCAGGACAGGATAGGACTGACACGGGGGTTAGGGTGATCTGGAGGAGGGTTTGAGATGACCTTTAAGCAAAAACATTCATTGTAGGGTATGGTTGTCATGCTTTCAAGTGTGAATTTTTCCCTTATAAAAATTCATGACAACACCTAGCTAGCAGCCATTCTTTAGGGGAGTCTTCATTAGCGGGCAGCCTTGTTTGGTGACTCCAGATCTATTATTCAGAACTCTCTTAGGGTTATCTGGCATTGCTTGTAAGTTTCAACATTATTTATTGTCTGGAAACTAGGGTGCAAGTATGTTTTTGCAAATGAGATTTGTTCTTTGTCTGATGTTTGTTGCGTGTAGAAAGGTGAGATACATGCGCAGTTGTTAGCTAAAGGATATTTGTTCATCAAGGACGCCAAGAAGTTAAAGCTCAGAGCCTATTCTGATTTTATCTTTGTCCTTATTGCTATAGGGGAGTCTTCACTGGTAGGCGGCCCTGTTTGGTGACTCCAGATCTATTATTCAGAACTCTCTTAGGGGTATTTGGCACTGCTTACAAGATTCAGCATTAGTTATTCTCTGGAAACTACGGTGCAGGGATGTTTTTGTGAACAAGATTTGCTCTTTATTTGATTTTTGTCGCAATAGAAAGGTGAAATACGTGTGCAGCTGTTGGCTAAAAAATATTTGTTTGTCAAGGATGCCAAGAAGTTACAGCCTAGGGCCTATTCTGATTTTTTTTATCCTTATTGCTCTAAGAGAATGTAATCTTCATTGTATATCTCCGTTGTACAGGATTTCTCTTTTTTATAACTTTTTTGGTTGTAAATATTTTTTATGTGAAGATATGAAGCACCCTTTGAAAATAAAAATAAAAAAAGTCTCTCTCGCAAATATTAGGGTTACTCATAATATTTCATTGCCCTTGCTTTGGCAAGGCAATAGCAATCACATATATCAATTCTAACCCTCTATTCCACCTCCTCACACCGCCAACCACATTTCCATCCCATGATATAATAGTCCTTGTCACTTTACAACCACCATGTCTTGATCACAACCATCCATGCCCATAATAAGCCCTTAGGTTCACCTTGACCCTAGCCTTCCCTTACAAACCCTCAATCCAATCTTAGACGAGAATCGAAGGAACAAATATAAAGATGTCAATAAGAGAAACTCCAATCAAACAGGAAACACACGATATGGAAGGAGGTCAAAGGGGTAGTTGAATAAATGCAACAGCCTGAACTCAACAAGTTTTTTATACGAGCAAGAAGATAATAACATGCATCAAGAACAACGTAGCAAGCACTAGGACTAAATTCCCTAACATGATACATAGATAAGATAAGATAAGATAATTATATTAATGTCCAACAAATGACCACAAAAGTAGATCAATGGGACTGCACAGTACAATGCTAAAAGAGCCAGTAGGGAGACCCGAAAGGGTCAACCAAACAACAAGAAAAGAGAGAAGAGAAAGGAAAGAAGAATAAGAAGCAAGGGCCACAATGGCCACAAGAGTGGAGATGGGGGGAGCTAAAGAAAAGCCCCAACTCTGACGTTGTCGCCTAGCAACCGAGACCAAGTGAAAGTAGTTGGCGATATGCCTGTGTCCTGTAGTTGAGACCATGGAGGGTCTGCAATGTCAATGTCTAGAAGAAGAGCGAGCAATACGAGTCCTCTGTATCCTCATGGCTAGTCGTGGTCCTCGGGGGGGGCACTAACCGAATGCGAACATGAAAGCCCCTGGACTGGGAGGTGGCATCCCGAGTCCTGACGGATCTTGTCTGAGAGTCCATACTAGTGTCAAGGTGCCGCTTAGTGCCCCTCTCCGATGAGAGCACCATAAAGAGAGCTGTGATATGTCGAGTAGTAGCCTGTCTGGGAGGGGACTCGAGGGACTCATACCTAAAGAACAAGACACCGTTGATCACGATACCTAAAGAAAGCCGCAAAAGACGGATGCTCTCAAAAAAGGCAATGAAATCTCCCTCTGATCTCATAGTAGATAGGGCACCTGAAAATGAAGTGTTCCTCCGTCTCGACCTCCTAAAGAGAACAAAGTTGGCAAATCCTTTCCGAGCGGTCTAGCTGGTGGTCCTCAACCTAAAGTCTATGAGAGCCCACTCTAAACTGGCCTACGGGTATGCGGATTCCCTGCAACCAGTGTCGGGATATATATGTGGGCCAGCTAATAAGCCCATCCTTGATCACGAGGAAATGTGCAGCATAGAAAGCCATCTTGGGGCGTAAACCCTCCGGAGGGCAAATCCATGTGTGCTCAATGAACTGCCTGTAATGTACAGCAAGCATTACATTCCTATTCATTCAGCCAGTATTGTTGATTCATCTTTCAAATGAAAGTAACTTTTTAGTTCCAACTATAACTTCGACAAGAATTTTGCCCTCAAGAACAACCTCTCAAAGATTGATCGCTGAATATTAGTTGACAGTGTAGTAGAATGTGTCAATGAGATGGAACAATGCTCCCAACTCCAAATTCTAAGAGACATTGAAGTCGTCATTGTCTCGTTTTACCTAGAACCATATCAATGGTGTTGGTGGTATTAGTGGGTGCTTAGCAAGAGATAGAAAGAGGCACCCTACATATGGGCAGAATTTTGTGATGATTTCGTAGTACAACATGAAAATCGTTGCAACAAAGATTACTTCAATCAATAAAACAACCTCCATCATGTAACCTCAATATGAAAATACTGTAGGCAACAATAGAGCCTATCATTAAGGGTTCACAACTTGAAGCAAGAGACAACATTGGAGATGTACATTAGAGGATAGTGGAACGGGATCCAACAAGAACTCAAGGTTCAGAACCCAAAAATCTATAGAAGAGGTAATCTAGATGGGAAAAAAATTAAGATGAAAAACATGGCTAACTGTTGAGTGTCCTAAGGACCCTCACTTGGCTCAAGGGACAAAAGAGAAAATGGTACCCACTACTTTTACATAGGTTACCCATATCATCCCTTGAAAAGAGGACAAGCAATGAACTTGGGGTTCATCAATATGGTTCAAGGGTCTCACACATGTACAAAAAATCACCTCATGATCACGAAGGAATATGAGTATGACAAACAACAGCAAGCACATTCTAGAGGATGAAAAAAAGAATTCAGTAGAGGTAACCCCAATATCTCATTCCATGCATTAGTAAGCATCAATACACCACAAACTCTTGAGCTCGAAGCATAATGGAGAAGAAAAAATAATTGTATTGGTGGATTCAAGAGGTACACAACTTTATTGATAGGAAACTCGCAGCAAACTTACAATTCTTTGCATATCCAATGTCCAATTTCCATTCATGATCGCAAGTGGAAATTCAATATCCTATGGAGATAAGTGTTAGCATCAAACTCAGTATTGCAGATTATTTCCTTGATTGTCCTATGTATCATATTCCTTTAAGGAGCACATGGCTCAAATATTTGAGCACTTTTCCATGAATATTCAAGACATGGCATTAGATTCGTTGAAAACAGAAAAATCCCTTCACTCGTGACCTTTAAAAGCTCTCCAAATCAGGTGATTAACTCCTATACATTACACAAGAGTTCCAGGATGTCCTTCAACAACATGAGCAGTATTCCAAGAGGACCGTCGAGGTTTGCCTCCAATTAGAAAGCATGAAAATGCTATTGATATTATTCCATGTAGCGAACCACCCAATATCATAGCTTATTTCCACAAGAGTGTGATCTTGAAAATAGCTTGAGATATGTTGGATGTCAAAATATTCCAACCTATCAAAAGTGCTTTCTTCGCCCCAATGATCAGGGTCAAAAGAAAGGGCGGAGAAGAAATCTGCAACATTCCAAATCCCAACTATTGAGATCAAATTTCTTTTGGCCTATCTACATCTATTTAGTGATTTATTTGTGCATGAATATGCCCAACGGGATCTTGCAAATCCATCTAGAGTTGTAGTATGCATTTTCAGCTGAGTGTAGATGTGTGATGTTGTTTGAGAGGGTTGCAGAGATGAGCAAGCTAGGAAGAGCATTGTATTAGTATTGATTCAGTCCCACAGTGTTCTTGGATGCTCTGCACAATTGACTTGTAATCTTGTTAATTTTGCAGTTGACATAAGGAGGCTTGACCCCAAGTTGTTGGAGTTTTCCCACCTTGGGTTTCTCCAGGTATATATATATATATATATATATATATATATAGTGTCCCTTTGTTGTCTAATTGAGCTTTGCTTTTAATTGCTCATTTTCTTTCAATTATAGATGTTGTTCTGTTTCCAGCACTTAAGCAAGCACCATTATACTACGTTGAGGCTGCATTAAGCACTACAGCAGCACATATAATCAAAAAACAGCCATACACATATCTGGAATTTATGCTGATATATTTGAAGTGGGATAACCATCTTAATTACAGATGACATTGGCATCAGGGCCATCTAGTGGTCCTTGGTTGTGTAGAAAATTGTGGTGTAATCATTTTGCAGGAATTTTGCCTTGACAAGATCAGCTAGGATCAGAGGAGAAGGTGAATTGATTCCCTTCCAACAAAGATATATCCACAAAGAGGAGGAAGCAACAAGTGAGAGGAAGCATGACCCAAGAGGAAGACGACATACCCCAAGAAACGGAAGACATTCATGATGACGAGTTTTTGAAGTTGGAGGCTAAGGTTGTAAGCATTATGCAATTCATGCATAAGCTTGACAAAATGGAGAACTGTAGGGACGGAGGCACTCATTAGAGAGCTTGTAATTGCACTTCAAACACCCAAGACTCATGAAAAGGCAAAAGAAGAGCTACTCAAAGGCAAAAGAGAAGTAGCCCTGTTCCATTCCAAATAGTCCCCCAACTCAACCATCCTTTCAAAGCAGGAGCTAAGGTGGAGATTTGGCCATGTGAAGGACAGGTGGATGTAGATAAACTCGACAATTAGCTTTCTCAATATAAGGTATATTTTAATTTGCATCAAGTGAATAGCAAGAAATCTCTTTTGCGTGTTTAAAACTTTCTGGCCATGCACTTTCTGATGGAAAATTCATGCTAGTTCCTTGGTTTTGAAGAAATTGCCATCAATTATTAAATGTGAGGACTTGCAGAAACTAATTAAGTTTATCCTATTCCTTATGAAAAGGAATAAGCAACTAATAAAGTTTATCCTATTCCTTATGAAAAGGAAAGAAGGAAAGAGCAATTTATGGATAATATAGGCGAAGGAGCGTATAAAGTGTGCAAGAGTATAATACCAACTTACATATGCAAGCAATCAAAATGGGATTGTGCGTAAAAGATCAAGATGTGCTATATAGCACATACCTTGGAAGACTTCATAGTCATCTAAGAAGGTAGGTCTTGATGGCCATGCCTAATTCTATTGATGCTCTTTTCACGATTTGCTTCATAACAAGAATCAAAAAGAGCTATATTGAGATGGAAGAAGGTCCATCTCCTCCTCAACAAATCAGCAGGAAGCCTCAAAGCAAAGGGGAACAGGTAACATGAAAAGGTAAGAGAACTGCCACTACTCTTGCAAAGAATGAAGATTCTAAAAATCATTGTGTCAATTGTGATGTAATTTGTCATATTGAGTATAAATGTTAGAAGCATCACTCAGAATTGTATATCCTAAGAAGCGTACCAAGAAAAAGACTTTTGACTACACTAGTAGAGTATAAAAAGATCAGAGACAGTTCTGATTCTGATGAAAAGATTTCCCGCACTTCCATCCAAAGAGAGGCATGTCTGGGTAGCCAAGAGGCCAAGGACAAAGGTGAACTCGCAATAATCTTTCATATCAAATTCCAAATTAAAGGACAAAATATGAAGCTTTTTTTTATATTCTTGTTATGAAGAAAATCTGATTTCTAAAGAGTTTGTAGACAAACTTGATTTAGATGCATATGAACATACCCATCCATGTACATTGGTTTGGATGAAACAAGGAATAAAAGTAGAGGTAACCAGACAATGCAAAGTTTGATATATATGAATGCTGCATTGATGAGGTTGAAGTAAATATTGTGCCCCTTAATGCTTACAATGTAGTGTTTGGCAGCCCTGACATGTATGAAAGAGATGCCATCTTTGTGAGATGATCCAACAGGTACCGCTTGGTCAACAACACCAAGACTTTCATTGTCGATGCATATCAGTGTAAATTAAAACTTTCCTTGGTAAATGTGAACTAAGCCAAAAATGTAAATCAATGCATGTGGGCAGTTTGCTTTACTCCTTTTAAGAGATAAATGAGATAACTGGTGCAGATCCATTTTCATATAGATCTGATATGAACTGAGAGGCATCCAAAAGACTCATTGTGCCAATCCCACCATAATGTGATTGTAAGAACGTAGAGAGGAGCCTACAAATTTTATTTAATTTTTGTAATTTACTTCATTGTAATAATTGAGTGACATTGACTCAAAATCTGAGTGACTAATATTTCTAACGTTTTTAGTGACCTGTCTATATTTAACCTGCCTAAAGTGTATAATTGAAATAATGTCACAGATCATATACATGATTCCTTCTATCTAGTACATTAATAACTTACAAAGATTCTTTTCCCTTTGCAGCCACCTTTGAGAAATTAATTAAAAGGCTTGTCTTAGCCAGTTGATAGGCAGATGTTATTTCACATTTTTTCCTACAAATCTAAACGAATTGGCTTGATGACCTAGCAAATTTTTAGTTAAGATTTTCTATTTTGAACTTTTTTAGTTGTTGTAATGTACATCCATCCTTGATATGTTTCCTCTCTAAGAATGTCCTCGAGCTGGTTTATGTAGATCCCAAAGAGAGTTTGTGAGAGAGAACACCCCAGTTTGACTTCTATTGAAATCTGAGAGTCAGAGTAAAGTTGGAAATTGCCTAACTCTTATCTTGTTGGACCTCATAGTGGCAGTAATAAACATCTTTAAGATTCCAATACCATGTGCAACTCAATTAACATGTCCTTGGGTGTAGAGTCGTGGGCCTTTCTCGAGTCCGAAAAGCAACAAAAGAACTTACGAGACCATTGCCGTACTTTCGCAATGCTAGCTTGAATAGTAAGATTCAGACAATTTGGATCTCTCTCTTGAAGCATGCTTGACCCCTTGCTCTGAACACAGCATGGTTCAATTGTTTAGAATGTGGTATGTCCAAAACTATGGCATAAAGTTGGGCAAGCATGTGTGCAATCATGATTTTCCTGTAGTTATTTTTAATCAAATCTGTCACTTGATTTACAAATGGTCCAATGGATGAATATGTGTTATGACCGATTGGGGAGAACTGCTGACCAAACAATCTCAATATTGATTCATTGAATAATCCTATGATGGGAAGAACAAGTGAATCCGCGTCATAATAAGAAACTTTGCATGAAGCCCCTCGCAATCCATTGCTCGACCAGTGCACAATTTACAAATAGCCCTATTAATGTCCCCAAGAGGTAAATGAAAGAGCGAGATGGAGTCCTAAAAGAGGACTGGCTGAGGATGTCATAACAAGAGTCATTTTACAAAGAAGGGGATTTCCTTGGAAGCAAGGTATGATAAAAAGAATTATGGAGGAAATCAAGGAGCTAAGATTTTTTTTATTGAAGGAGACAACAATACTCTCAACATGTGTAGAAGACGGTACAAGGATCATTGACTGGGAAAAGGCGAAGATTTTTGTCCATGAATTTCCATTCCTCGTTATACCAAAAATTCATGGGACAAGTACCATGGGGCCATTTTAATTTGGAGTGATAAACAACATGAGGAATAGAGTCAAACGAAGCCTCCAAAATGTCATGGACAACAAGTCTATTCAGTCATGACAGCAAAAGGGATTAACAATAGGACATAAAATGAGAAAGGCAAGTAACATAAGTATCAACATACCAGGCATCAAAACAAAACGGTGTGTGATTGACTTCTGGAAAAACCCGAGGGAGCGAAGGATGAGGCTTGGGAAGAAACAAAAAAGAATTCAAAAGACCATGATGAGAAAAAGGGAAGTCAAAACACCTTTGATCAAAAAGGGGATTTGGTTAGAAATATCAATCTTAACTGTGGAGAATTAGAGACCCGACGCCAAAAGCATAATCACTAATAGCATTGTTAAGGAAGCAAATATATCAGCTGGAGCAAGGAATCAGGGTCTTGAATGTGGGAATGAGAGACCCATTGGCAAGGACATACTCACACTTGCACCCTCGTTGTTAAGGAAGCAAGCATATCAGATGGAGCAAGGAATCAGGAGAATCCATTAGGAAAAAGAAGCCTCTCCTATAACATGATTGGATTCATGCAACTGGAAGACGCACGTTGAAGGCCAAATTCCTCTAAAAGTGAGATCATTAAGACAAGACTTGTCTTCATTAAGGACCATAACTAGGTGTTTGAGGGGTCCCAATGAGTATTCAAATCCTCCAGAGAATGTCACCTCCCAATACCTGGTTTGTTTACAGTACAGGTTTAGGTACTGAAAATTGGATTCATCAATACAGTAATTTTTTAGCCTTGAGTACAGCTTGGTTATGGCCGTAATAATATATACATATCTAAATAAAAGTATTCTAGCAACTTTTAGGGTTTCTTTTGCGGTTTTTTCGTTTTTAATTAGTCAAAGTCAATTTGTCAAAGAAAGGCAAAAAAATTGTTGGTTTGGCCCAGGTACAACTAAGTCCTTCAACAAGAAGGATCCGAACGAATCAAATTTGCATCCAAACCTGGTATGTCTCATACCAGTACCTAAGGGTGGAGAGAGGGGGATGAACTGACGATTTATAAAAAATATAATGAAAAGTCTTCGGATATAAGAGTAATGAAAAATATTCAAAAATTAGAAAAATACAAAATTGCTAAAAAGGAAAAGTGATATCCGAGGCACTAATAGTCATCACTTGCCCATGGTGTTAAGATGAATGCGTGGAGCTACAAAGTAAGCTACTTCCCATATGAGAGCATTGTGATCGTCAAATACCACTCACTATAGGAGTTGTGCTCCAATATGACATATAATGTGAAATATCCCTTGTGGGATACCACTTAAAAATGCACCAAAAAATATAAAATTGCAGCAAACACAAATTCTAATTTTTGCAGATTTTTAACAGCTAGGGCAGCAAACTAAAGAAAATTAATATCTCTCAAAATACCCACTCAAATCACTTGAAATTTTTAGAAGAGCTTGCTAATATTATAAAGAACATAAGAAAACTATTTTTGGAATTTTTGGAATAATATAATGCAGTCAAAACATTACAGAAAGCCCTAAACAGGGGTTAAACTTCAAAAATTCGTAACTTCTCCAATAAGCAATATAAAATTATGAAATTCTAGAAATTACATATACTGATATGGAGAATGAAACCCCAACCTTCAGATCTGAAAATGGCAACCCAGAAACACTCCAAATAAGAGTTGCAATCTCCAAAACAAGTCGCCTCCTTTGGAAGATGATCAAAACCCTTTGGAAATCCTCTAGAAATGATGCCAAACCCTGTTCTTATCGCTGCCGTAAATCTGATCTAAAAACCCTTTGATTTCCTCCACAAAATGTCTCCAAAACCCTCAAACCCTTCCTTTGAAACATCTGAAAATATCCCTGTAAATCAGCCCTGAAAACGGCCCCAAAATGACAAGTTAGGGTAGATCTCTCACTACCGAAGAATGCCCTGCTAGCTAGGGATGGATCTCTCACCACCGAAGCTAGGGTTCCTGTGAGATTTTACTCCACAAGCTATAAATTTGCAAGCAGCAGTTGCACATGAAAGAAAATAATTATGTATGCAAGAATGCCCTCTATCACTCCCCCAAACCTCCTTTTATAACTTTTCATTACCTTTTTCCAAGTTGGGAGCTCCATGTGGGACTAAAAGTGACTTAAGTGACTCCAACGAAGAAATAGAATAATAAAGTACGATAAGTCACCCCAACGAGGAAATAGAATAATAAAGTACTATGAGTCCTCCCCCAATGACAAAATATAACAATTATTACCACCAAGTCGCCCAACTTAATGTCAATGACAAAATATAACAAAAAAAAAAACAATGTGGTAATAAGTCATCTATACCCAATAGCCTCTAGAGTCTTTAGCCCCTTGGGTATGACCAAGGCTAAGACTAAAATTTGGCCCTCAAGCCTTTGGCGTAGGAAAGGGGACATTACATAATGAGAATCGTAAAACCTTCCTTAATAGGAGGCCTTGGAGGACCAATAACATATAACTTGATCAATGTTCGACATTTGTATTTCAGGTAAAGCAGGCAATTTGTTATATTGGTATTTATGCTAGGTTTTAACACCCCCACCCCGCCCCTCCTACCATGCAACACCATAAAGAGATGGAGCATAATCAGTTTTAAAATGAAACTGGTTTCCAAGCTAGCTACATATAAAGGATATCCTGAAGAAACATTTAAGGAAGCTCAACAAGAGAATCATACTCACTGGAAAAACAGCAGTTTTTACCATAGCAGCAGTTGCACATGCAAAGGGAAATACGTAAGAAGAATATTGATCAATACAAAACTAGGACAGAGATCTGAAAGGAAATTAATGGAAAGAAATTAGAACCTCAAATAGCATAGAACGGACCTCAAGATGGAGAACCGTCAAGCAAATAAAGCAAGTATGGTAAAAAGATGAATTATCCAGAATATGATAGAAATGAGACACATGCCACTTTCGCATCATGAATCCATGCAATCGAGACTTATCTTGATGCTTGCCATTTTTATAAAAGTGGAAGAATTCGTAAAAGTATACCTAAAGAATGATGGAAAGGTGTGCAAAAATGTCTGGAGGCAAAAATTCATACCAGCCTCCCAAAAATACCTTGACCTGGCATTCCAATCACCTTTTGGGATAGGATATCCCCGGCTTTACCGCTCGAATGGAGAGCCAAGATAGAAACAGTTTCCAACTTTTTATATTTCTCGTATCCATATTTGATGCTTTAAAACGAGAAATAAAAAGGAATTATATTAATATCCACAAATGACCACAAGTAGGCCAATGGGACTCAAGAATACATCGAATGACAATAGTAAGTGCTAGGGTAAAAGGACCATAGGATCAACAACTAACTAAAAAGAAGAAGAAAAACCAAAGCATTGAAAATAAACGAGGGGTAAACCCAACATAGTAAACTCCCCCAACCCAAGTGGCTAGGGTGCCAATACAAATAGCTACGTGGGAGGAGCAAGAACCCCTAAAGAGCATGGGGCTTACCAAATGGTTCACAATTTCTATTTGCATATCAAAAAAAAACAGAGTATGCTCTGCCATTTTCTTAAAATTTACCTGCAAGATTACATCTTTTGTATTAAACAAAAATACTGTACCCATAACTTGCCTCTTCCAAAACCAGAACATTGCAATCAGGTTTTTGTTCACAAGAAATCATTCTAAAAATTACAGAAAACATAATCACCCTTACAACCAACCCTAAGCACTGACATTTGATAAAATATAACAAAACCATACTTATGCACGATGATAATAGAGCATTCATTTCTAGCATTGCTCCCCATGCATGCGTGTATCCATATCCACAGATATACTTAGTTACATATACATAGGAGGCATGGATAAAGTAATCAGATTTAACAACCTTCCAAACACCACTTTGAGGCTACATGCTAAGAATAATACTGACTTTTGAAGCTGCATAATAGAATACAAAGTTTTATAACTACGACTAAATAGGAAAGAGGAACTGACCTGTTGATCGGCGACAGTGCTATTAAAGTTGCTTACATCAGAACCTGCAACACAACAACCAGAACAGAAACCTCTATGAAAAATCCAATAACCTAGATGGAAAAAGGAAAAGAAGCTGCAATTCATAAGCATGAAAATTATACTAAATATGTAACTTTGTCTTATAGACAAAAACTTCAACTCTAATCTCAAAGAATAGGAATTTCAATAAACAGTGTTAGCCATCACTTTCTCCAAGAGAATGAAAAATTCACTTTAAAAAAATCTTAAACCAATAGGGACTTGGCTCGCTGGTGAAGCTGATAACGTTTCAAGCCATCTGCCAGGGTTATATTCCAGTAACGGAAATGCCCCAATAAATGCCCTAAGAATGAACGGGATGAAGCTGGGTTCAGGTCCTGAGTAGCTTTGATGCAATAGATACTCCTTGAGCCTTACATCTAAGCCAAAGGAATTCTGAGCTATGTTTCAACCAAAAAGATTGAAATGTTAAGGAGCCATAGGCATAGAAAGATTTTATTGCCAGATGCAGGAGCTATTACAGTCTCAGAGACATACTGTTCTTTGTTTAAAAAATTAACTTTATAACTCTTTGGAATTTGATTATCAAATTTGGGTAACACCTTATGTTATTGTAACAATAGACGACAGGCTTCCATGTGTCCATTTGATTTCAGTTCCAAGTCATGCTTTCTATAAATCAACATAATCAATTTTTCATTCATTCTATAGAATACCCTTGTCACTGGGTTTGCCAGATTTCAAGCAAAATGTTTGAAAACTGGCGAACTTGTAAACACCCCTAAAAAATCATTTCAGTTTGCCCAAAATTTATAAGGAACGGGCTTATCGTTTTTTTAATTAAAATATATTTTAAAAACACTTTTTCTATCAGGGTTTTTCGGATTTTTTTCCTATAAGATGAACACCCTCGACATGTAAAAGCATAACTGCAAGTCTGTTGTCTGCAAGAGTCTACGAATAAGTTGAGCGCCAGCATGTGTGGAGTGGACGTGGGTGTGGGCGTGATATAGACAAGTGTGGCATATATGGCATGTCGTTAACCTTCTATGTGGCATTAACCCTCTGTGTGTTGTGTTCAACCTTCTGCGTGTGGCATTGACATGGACAAGTGTGGTGTACATGGCATCATGTTAACCTTCTATGTGGCATTACCCCTCTATGTGCTGTGTTCAACCCTCTGGGTGTGGTGTTAAACCATTAGCCCTCTGCATGCGGCATGTGCTTAGTTCTGCGTGTTGAGTGCTATCAACTGTGTGTGTTGAGTGCTGAGAGCAGTGCCAGAGAGGGAGGGAAGAGCGGCACTGATTTGATGTTTCGGTGTAGGCTAACATTTACAAGTTAATTGACCCTTAATACCGTCGCCATTCGCCCGCAGCCTAACATATATAAGTTTATCATGGTTTATAAAAGTGGCATATTTATATATAGATTTCAAATACATTTAGCAATGTTTACCTATTTTGACAATTTTGTGGATTTATTTCTTATATTAAAAAAACAGTAAATTTAAATTAGTAGAATTTAGTCACAATTTTTTTTTCAAATTTTATCTTTTTCGAACTTAATCTGAGTTTTATCTTTGCAGAACTCGAACACGAACATGAACCTTGTGACTTAGCTTTAGTGTCAGTTCAAATGAATCTCTTCTAGGATCTTTAAAGTTAAAATCCCTATTATTAAGAAAAATTGTTGATATTCCTTTACATCATTTGCTTTGCCTCCAATTAATGTGTTTGAATTCTTCAACCTATTCCACAAAAAGATGTCATCCATTATCTTGAATTACTCCTAGACAACATGAGATTGTTGAGAGCTCACCTCTTGTCACAGACAATGTGATCCTTATAGCCTCTTCTCTTATCTGTTTCAAAGACAACTCAACATCCTATTTTGATTCTGTGATGTTTTTTATGTAGTTGTTAACCTTAGTAAAAATAATTTTCTCCAGTATTTCAAGACAACTGAAAATGGCACATTTTACAAATATCTAGGATGGCAATTTACAAATCCTATGCTAAGGACTTAACTTATATGAAGATGGCACTAGAGATAGTAGCAAAGTACATATACCAAGGCAGTCACTTTACAACCAATCTTGATTGGGAATCACAAAGGATGAAGAGAATTCAAGGAGGTTGAAAAGTGATATGCTCCCTACAGAACAGATATAGAGATGCAAAATTGTCAGATTGGAAGAGAACCAGGATCTTGTTTGGGTTACTTATCATGTCGGTGCTGCTTTATGGACATGGAGTTTGGACCAGCAGCACATCGGGTCTAAAATGGAGACAAATAGAGGAAAATAAGGATTCAGTTCCATAAGAGACCCCTATGGCATAAGAAAGTACTTTTCCAATAGAGGCTGTAGCTATTATTCATCTACTAGGCTATCTAAAGCCAACATAGGGCATCGGAGGCAGGCAGGTGGCCCAGAGTAGTAATGGGAGAAGAGTTGAACAAAAGAAAGAGGACCAGGAGAATAGATGGGACATCAATCTGCATGAATGTCCAAATACCAGACAAGAAATGATAAATCATGTGAGAGAAATTCAGACTAGCCATGTGGACAAAACAACTTGGTAGGAAGCAACAATACATCACTGAATGTAACCTCACATATGAACATGACCAAAAAGCTTGCATTTGGGCAAAAATTAATTGGCAAATGAAGATGCATAGTCCCACTGAGGACTAGCTTACAACAACTCACATGTGAGATTGGTAGATGGAAGACCCCGAAGGAAAGGTGGGAAGAGAAAATATGTTTATTCTATACTTCAGGAGTCCTAGAAACAGAGTGGCACTACTTCATGGAGCGCACCAACTATGATGATATTCAAGCTAGCCACTTAGACAATCTTCGGGGAGGGGGTGGGGGCTCTATGTCTACCTTCTCCAAAGAGGCAAAAATAGAGAAAACTGGGGAAGAACTGATCAAAATTAAAAGGAGGATCAAACTTTTAAACATAGTACCAGCAAAGTCTCGAACTCGAGCTTAGCTTCCCTATCTCTTCTTTTAAAAGTATATCACTTCTTCAGCAATGTTTTGTGTTCTGATGATCTCATAGATTGTTTTGGTGTCTGGACAATATGAAAATCTCTTTATCTAGGCTTGAGGCCAGATTATTAATCATAGTTATGTAAGGGATATGCCTCTTTACTAATGTTGGATTTCTAGTGCTCAAAAATTTTGAGAATATATAATCCAAGATGCTATCTTTTGAGAATTATTAAACCTATTCTTTTTGGATTGGCACTAAAGAGATCTAGTCTTAGGCATGCTAATTGTAAATACGTAAATAATGTCTGTTTTGTTGACTCAATGCTAAGCATAATTTGGTGTATGCTCAGCCTTTGGTGTGTCTTGGATTCAATATTTTAGACTCAATTTGATGGGAAATCATGCATCTGAGGGTAACAAGTATCCCCTAGGTTACCGGAAACGCCGGTTTAGGCGGCCGGAGCGGGAGCGGGAGCGTCCGGGAGCGGGAGCGGGAGCGCGCGCGGGAGCGGCCAGGGAGCGGGCCGGCACTGTGGAAACGCCCGGGTACGGCGCAGGCCGTACCCAGGCGTTTCCACAGCGCCGGCCCGCTCCCTGGCCGCTCCCGCGTGTAATTTTTTGGCGCGATTTCGTTTTTTTCCTTTTTTGGCGCAATTTAGTTTTTTTCCTATTTTGGCAATTTTTTCCGTTTTTGGATTTTCGGTTGAAAAAACGCAAGTATGGAAAAAAAATTGCCATTTTTGGAAGGGTCCGGGAAGATGTAGCAGCAAAAACTTGGATGAGCCATAACTTTCATTCTGTGGCTCCGTTGCAGGTGTCGTTTTCTCTAAAAGTGTATATTTTCTCGAGCTCTATGCATTGATGGCGATATTTTTCTTATTTTCATAAAATCCATTTTTGCACCTTTTTGTACCAAGCAACTTCTTGCAATCTTCTGAAAGAATCTTCTGAATTTAATTTTATTCGTTTTGTATATACTGTACATTATTATAAATTTATAGTTAATAGTATAACTTGTCTTTTATCTTGTTTTTCATATACATAATATGTGGTTTATAATTAAATTCCTATTTAGAAGGTTGAGATTTATATATTTTTTAATTGTTATATAGTTTTTGTACTGCCGTATCCTATGCCGTATCCGGGGTCAAAAAAAAATTTGCTGTTTCCGCGTATCGGATACCCCGCTCCCGCTCCCGTATCCAAAACGTTTCGGTAACTTAGAGTATCCCCTCTTAGCAGTGTGATCCTTCGAGAGAACTGCTTCCTTGACACAATACAATCAATGGCTATCTTGATTCACAAATGCATCCTTACTTCTTCCGTCTAAGGATATTTGGATTGACCAGCTTCCTCCATATCAGATCTCTCTGGATACCCCTCGTCCTCTTCCCCTAAAAGATGAACTTAATACCATGATCAACTTCGGTCTATGGATATTTGAATTGACCACCTTCCTCCATATCAGATATCTCAAGGTGGTCCTTATCATCTTCCCATAAAAGCTGAATAATCACTATGATCAACTATATTTACAGAAATTTTGCCTTGACAACACGGATTGTCCTACCAAGCCATTTAATCTCAAGCTTGCATGCTATAACAGCATTTTCTTCATATTTTAGACAAGATGATTGTTCAATGCCAAATTGGAGACTCCTAACTGATTGTCAATGCCATTGTTACATCCTGATTGGAGATTCAGACTGATCATCCAAGATGTTACTTCCCTGGCCCATTGAAGCATGTTCATTTCCTCTAAACATGAGATCAAGGAAAACAACAAGGGGGTTGATGCCATACCAAATAAGGGAGAGCTGGAATGGGGGACAACTCCTTACTTCTCAAGAGGAAGGCAAAGGAGGTGCGATTTTTGTTGTGGGTTCTTGGTTAATGCCTCATATTTTGGAGAAAGGTGAGAACCCCACGGCTCAATATAGTTGGATGACAATCATGATAGATGGAAAAGTGTTGGATTTCTGTTTGATGTATAACCCCACCAATTCCATTCGTATTTCACAACTTTGGCATTGGATGACCCATGATTTTCCTCTGATTGAAAGGGTCCTTGGAGGAGACTTTAACAAGGTCGAATGAAATATGAATCATGTAAGCGGCCATGAAACAACTCTCCAACTTGAAGAAAGGCAGGATTGGAATGATAACAAGAGAATTCAAGATATACTCGTGATATCTACAAACAATGAAGCTTTCTTTAACTGGGCAGTATTCCTGGTCCAATTGGCAGGCAGGAAGAATTCGAATGCAAGCCAGACATGACAACTTTTATGCAAATTCAAAAGCAACCACATACTCATCCGATGGCTCGACATCGATTCATGTGGACACTTCCATTCCTACATCAAATCCTTCTCTGATTTTCACCACCATCAAAAATGGAATCATGGGTGAGTTGGTTAATGTACACCTCATCAAACTCATCCCTAAGGAAGCTCCAAAAGGGTAACGGTAGGAATATGGCACCCTATGATGCTCTTGAATGTGTCCGATGTAATCCTAGCCAAAGATCTTGCAAGGATAATGAAATTTATTGTGGCTTGGCTAGTTTGAAAGGAACAAACTGAATTTTTTAAAGGCAGATTTATTCTTGGCAATCTTGTTACAGTTTAGGAAGGTCTTGCTTGAATGGGCATGTGAATCTGGTCAAAAGGCCTTCTCCCTAAAAATAGGCTTTGTTAAGACTTATGAGTTATGACACAATTGAATGGGCCTCCGTCCTCGACATTATATAGACTAGTTGAAATTTGGTTCATTCTTTCAAAGGGTTATGGAAACTCTCTTTTCACGGGATTTTGTAGAAACTAGTGTAAATAGAAACGACTAAGAGCCTATTCATCTTGAGAGATCCATCCAGAATGGTTGACCTCTAGTCCCTAATATATGATTGCCGCAAAGACTCTTGGTTATTTGTTGGAGAAGGCCAGAGTGCAGATGCAAATCAAAGAAATTTTTTTGCCATGAGCCAATCAGTTACTCAGTGTCCACTTTGTTGATGATTCTGCCTTACCTCCTCAGCTTATCCATCCTACAGTTGAAAGCACAATTCCTTGCTTAGACAGTTTTGCTGAATATGTTGGTGTTGTAACAAGTGACGAAAAAACATAGGTTACATTCATTGGGCAAGATGAGCCTCTTAACTGGTCAAAGAAAGGTGGAAAGTTAAAAATCCAAGTGTAATTATTCACTATTTGGGTATACTCTTCGGTATCCGACTATCTCTTACAATTCAATGCCAATGGATAATGGCAGAAATCAAAAAAAAAAAAAAAAAATTTGCAAACTTGGAACAGCATTGATCTAGCCCTTGCTGGTAATGTTCGGAATGTTGATAAAATATTAGCGGGATGAGAGATATATATCAATTCAAGGCAATGGATGATGGCCAATTTCAAAAATAAAAAAATTACAAACATGGAGCAGTGTTGATTTACCCCTTTCTGGGAAAGTTAGGAATGTCGATAAAATTTTATTAGCATGACAAATATTCTACTCCTCTGCCCTTTTCCCTCTCAAGCTGCGTTTGGTACCCAGCTCTCTATTCCAAATTGGCAATGGATAATGGCCAAATTCGAAAAACGAGGTTACAAACTTGGAGTGCCTTAATCTCCCTCTTGCAGGGAAAGATGAGAACGTTGATATAATTTTAGCAGCATGACAAATATTCTACCCAACTGCCTTTTTCCTTCTCAAGTTGCCTATATAATATTAGAGAAGCTCCTCGGAAAATTTCTTAGGGACAAGTATGTAGGGGGTAAAGGAACCCCTCTGGTAGTGTGGGACGTCTGCACCCTTCCAAGGGACCAAGGGGAATTGGGTTTCCATGATATTAGAGCAAAGAGAGAATCCCTTGCAGGTATATGGATAGTCAGAGCAGTGGATGGTGATGCTCCTCGGCAGATGTTAACCCAATATTAAATTATTTCTGCTAGCCACATCTAGTGAATCAGGGGGGCCTTTTAGCTATGTGATAATATTTATAGTAACAAGGCTTTCATGCTTACCAGATCAGATCCTCCTAAGAGAATTTGAACTGCTTCAGAATTGGGTTTTGATTTCCTTCATTGCCATTACGAGGGACCAAGGTATGCTTCAGATTTAGTAGTACAATCTATCTGGGCATTTTACTCCCCCGTCGCCAGCTTGGCCTGTTGCCTATGTTTATTGGCAAAAGATTGACAGGAAAAGGGCTGTTTTGTTGGGAAACCAGGAAATCTTTAGAACCATGAAGTGCCGCATTGGGATACATGGTGTGAATCAAATTGAGCCCAAAGCTGAATAGGGAAAACAAACCAGCTTATCAAGACCTGTGCACAATGATTCCTGAAAATGGCCTCTTCAAAATGCAACTACAAGGATCAGTTCCCTATTAAAGAGATGGAAGTGGAGAAATGGAAATTCGATCTAAAACTGTGTGAAAAAAGGATAGATATGCCAAAGTGTGGCACATTGCTGCTATTGCTTTTTCAAATTTAGGTTCATTTTGGATGTTGTTGCATTGCTAGTTCTTCGATTTCATCAGTAACCATGACATTTGTATTCACTCCATTGCCATTCGTGTTGTTGATACTAAATAGTACCAGTTTCAATATCTTCCTGCTTCATTATTCATAATTTTCCTCCATGACAATGGTAAAAATGTCAATACAGCTTTTCAAGTCTTCCCTGTTCAGCTAGCTGGAAGTGGAGAAATGGAAAGTCGTTCTACAACCGTATGAAAAAGGATATATATGTGATGAGTGAGGCATGTTGCTGCTATTTCCTTTTCAGATTTTGGTTCGTTTTGGATGTTGTTACATTTGTAGTTCTCCAATTTCATCAGTAATCATGACATTTGTATTCACTCCTCCATTTGTGTTGTTGATGGTACTGGTTGCGATATTTCCCGCTGTCATAATTCAGAATTGATCTTTGTCACAATCGTAATAATGTCAATACAGCTTTTAAAGTCTTCTCTGTTCAGCTGCTTCAGAAAATACGTCTTAGCTATCTATGTTTTGGACTCCCCCACCAAATCAAGGCATGCATGCTTTGGTCCCATCTTTCTCTTGATAGGAGTCAGTATCTCATGTAACCCATCTTCTGCAACAACTCCATGCCAATGCTGTGCTTCTTAAAACTGCAATTATATCACTTTGTGGCTTGTCAATAACTCTAGCTGTTCTGGTGATCCTACAATAATAAGAAAAGCAATGAAAACTAAGGAGCGGGCAATGCAATGAACGAAGGTAAGGAGAAACGGAAAAGCAAAAGGCGGAAGAAGGAAACGACACAACATAATGGACAATACGTGTCGAAGTAGTGTTGCAGATCAACTTCAAGGACAGGGATCTGATTGTAGAGGCTAATTGTCTGTCATCACTTGCCCTAATCGGACAATTTGCCGGAATTTGGCTCACCACAAATTCCATCACTTTTTAGATTCGTCAGAATTGAAGAACCTATAAGGATTTTTCCTGGTTGTTATCAAAAATTTGGAACACACAGGCAAAATTCTCTAGACTCTAGAGGGGACCTTGGTTCCTAAACATTGTGGGTCTGTATGCGCGACCTTGGATGCCATCTTCAACCCAGAAACAGAATTTTTGGATGTCATCCTGCTATGGATTAGAATTTTTAATTTGCCATCAGAACTGTGGACTTTGAATGCTCTCAAGGATTGGGAACTCAGCAGACGAATTTGTTTGTTGGGAAAGAGCTACTGAGGATAAAATGTTGGCACCGTAAGAGCAAATCTGTGTCAAGGTCGACATTTCTAAACCACTCCCAATCAAGATGAAGGCTATTTCCCATTAGGCACTCTCATGCAAGAATGGAATTTGGAAAGCCTTACCATTCATTGTCATTTCAATCACAAATCAGGCCACCTTCAACAGGGATTGTAATAAAGATGGTTATAAACAGAGAAGAGAAGCCAGTTCAACTTAGTTATGGAACCCAAAATCCGTGAAGGAGTCATGATAGGCTTTTCTGCTGAAAGGGAGACCTACTAATAAAATTGATTTGATTACGATGGAAACATTCCACAAGGAAAGTGCCAACCAGCAAGGCTGACAAACCCTGCTAATAGAAGAGGCTACAATCAGTCTAGAAGAAATTGAAGGAATAAAGAAGGGAGCAGTTAGGCCCAATTTAGGAAAGCCACGACACCTTTTTAATGAGACCCCTTGTTAGAGGTCTTAGAGAGATATGGCTTCGGGGAAGAGTGGAGAGAATAGATTAAAAGCTGCATTTCCTCAACTGAATTCTCAGTTCTTATCAAAGGTTGTCTTGCCAGTTTCTTTGGTAGCTCCAGGGGAACAAGGCAAGGGGAATCTCTTTTCCCCATACTTATTTGAAAGATCCCCTTTAATAGGAGATAATTTTCTGATATTTTCCAATAAAATACCCTAACAATGCATAACTAGAAAACACTTAAAAACTGAATTTGAATGCAGATCTGTATTTTATTCCAGAAAATGCGACTAGGGTAGGAATAGAAAATTGGTATTTTTAATCACACAAAATCACCTTAACCCTTTCTGATGCTTCTTTTGTAATTGACTGAAATTTAGCAAGCAAAATGATAGTTTTCAGGCCACAAATTACTGAATCTTTATAAGATAAATTTCAGATCTGACCTGTTTATTACAGCAGCTAGAAAACAGTCTGAAACCTTCCACAAAGTGCTGGAAATTATGTAGAAAAATATGCCTAATAGTTTCTACAGACAGCAGCTCCAAAACAGCACTTTTAATCTCGCTAAAACTTGCAAATAAACCCCAAAAGAGGTCGCTCCAGCCAGAATAGATCAAGCAAAAAGATGGTTCAACACCCTGATTCATCCTTGAAATTCCAATACAAAATATGGGTGTAATAGAGAGTTTTCGTTCCCCTTACACTAGTCTCCTTGAGGGATTTTGTCCTCAGAAGTTGCAGCGACAAGTACTTCAGCTTACAAGCCAATATCAAAAATATGGAGTGAAAATTGAATGCCATGCCCAAGCTGCCCCTCTCCTTTTTATAGAAAAAATATTATAAAATCACCTTTCCATCTTCCAATGAGAAGAGAGTGCCAAAATGCCCTAAAAGCATGCCTATACCAAGTCGCACTTTTCCCTTGGGCCAATAAACATTACCTAATATTTTATTATTTTCCTAATGTCTATTTTGGCCCACCATGTCAAGTCGCACTTTTAGCCTAGAGTGAAATAAAATCACTTTGACCATTTAAAAGACGCTTTCTTAAGTCATAATAATATTATTATAAGTGCTTTATAATAATTATTTTTAAATTGGCACTTTATACTAATTTTATGACTTAAGTCACCCTTAATCTCCTCCTTTGGCCGTCGGGTAGACTAAATGGGCCAAAGGTCTTCGACCAACAACTATCCAAGAAAAAGAGGGACATTACAATGGAAAAGGAACTCCCCATAATGGTTATAATGGAAAAGGAACTCGAGAGAACTTTGAGGACAGCAAGAATCAACAGCAGCTTACAAGACATCAAGCTTATTTCTGGTATGGAAGCCCTCACCCACGACAAGTTCATTGATGACACTATATTATCGAAGCAAAGGAGGAAGAACCCAGGTCAATCAAGCAGATCCCACACAAGTATACAATAGCTACAAGCCAATGCATTAACTCAAGTAAATCCAAATTTTTCATCATGAATATAGAAGCTAGGAAACAAAGGAGAATGGCAGAAATCCTCGGCTTTGAACTTTGGCAACTCCCCAGCAAGTACTTGGGCATACCACTATTTTCTGGGAAGTGCACCAAACCACTTTGGCATGAACTTTATAGATAAATTTTAATCCAAACTCATAAGCAGGAAAGAAAGATTCCTAACCCTTGCAGACCATCTCCAATTGATAAAAGTTGCATTACAAGCTTGGTAAATTTATTTGTTTTCCATCCTGGAGGCACAAAAGACCATAGATCACAAGATTAACATGATTATGAAGACATTTCTGTGGCAAAGCACCTCGGAAGAAAAGAAGTATCCCTTATTCAAATGGAATCAGGTTTGTCGACCTAAATTTGATGGGGGCTAGGGACTAAGAAGCTTAATTTAGGAAAACTCAAACTTACATTCAGTTCAAAAGATGGTTTGGTGCAATTTTGCAGAGGTAAATCAGTCATGCAAAGAGATGCTTTGGGCCAAGTACTTAAATGAGATGAATCCAGAAAGAATATTCACTTCAATAACACTGACCAAGGAATCCTAAATCTGGTATTTCAATCACAAATATGGACCAGTCATCTTGTATAAACTTACCTGGGATGTCAGAGATGACCGTAAAGCACAATTCAAGGATGAATCATGGGAGGAGAAAACTCCATTATCTAACTGGGAAGAACTGCAGCAGTTGGGGATCATTTGATCCTACTTTGGGGACAACATATGCAAAACTATTAGGAGGAGACCCAAGCTCCCTTTGGAACACTAGATTTTTTGTAGATCTTCGTGAGCTCACTCAACCACACAGGTTTAGTTTTTACCTCAAAGGGGAAGAATCTTTGCTTAGGTCAGGAGAAGCATCAAGGAGATTAAGGTCGCAGAAGGGTATGACTCTCATGACAACAGATTTGGAAGTACTTGCCTACAA
This sequence comes from Taxus chinensis, assembly GCA_019776745.2. Lineage (NCBI taxonomy): Eukaryota > Viridiplantae > Streptophyta > Pinopsida > Cupressales > Taxaceae > Taxus > Taxus chinensis. Next base: position 342,149,750 of record CM034146.1, read on the forward strand.
ACCGATTTTGGTTCAAGTATGACCTTTATCTAAGGCAAACACCTATTCCTGGTCCGCAATTCAGGGTAAGATACTGACCTTTAATAAATTACAGAAGACTGGCCCGTCTATTTGTTAATTTTGTTTTGAAGAGACCAAGACCGCCAACCACACTCCACTGCACAGCCCATATGCCAAGCAAGTGTAGAACGGCATTATCACATAGTTGGGTTTTGCATGGGCTCTTCCCCAAACTCTAAGGGAGGTCTTTACATTGTGGCCATGCAGCAGCAGTATTCTAGAACCATTATGGTTATCAGTCCATGTTCTACTACTTGGTTCCTTTGGAGAGAACAAAACCGCAAAACTTCAGGGACTCCTCTCAGCCTCTCATTAAAACCTTTGTAGCACTTGAAGCAGTCATCTCTGAGCTTGTCTCGATAAAGCTCAAGACCAAACTAAGATATTTTGTTACCTCAAATAAAAATCTGTATGTAAATTGGCCCCTTATCAAGCTCTCACTTCCCCAACCCCCAGTCCCCCCAGTAAAGGGGTCAGCAAGAGTAAAGGCAAATGATTTGTAACTAAATGGATGCCGGCCTATATAAACTCAATTTTGATGGAGCTTCTCGGGGTAAACCATGTCCCGCATGCTAGGTGTCTAATTCACAATGAGATGAGTGCTTTGCTAAGGGCATTCCACATCAATACTGGGGAGGAGACTAATAATGCCATAAAGCCAATAGGCCTGGTTGAAGGCCTTAAATCGGCAAAGTGTCTCATCATTAGCCACTTGATGGTAGCAGGTGATTGATTCTCAAGTAGTCCTTAGAGGCATGCAACGAGGCTATATGATATGGGCTAAAGAAGACAATTGCGGAAACAATGAGCAAGATACGGGGATCGCCACTCAACCAAATGAAACCTACTTACCTCGACTTACCTTTCCACGAAATTGAACGCGTGGTACCTTTCGTCTCACTCATAGAGGGTGCAAAGCTGTTTGGGAACTCTAACGATACAAGTCTAAAAGGAGAGGATAACAGTGCAAGCATAGACAAGTGAATCAATAAGTAAGTATACAAACAATATGTAAAAAAAGCTCATAAGAGGGTGCTAGGACAGGTCCAAAAGAAAGCTAGGTCAGGTCCAAATAGCCTATGGTAGCTAAAAAATGTCAGAAAGGTGCTAGTCAGGAAATTAATCAGCCAAAATAGTAGGCCTCAAAAGTATAGAGTAACATAGGTGAAATAAAGGTCTAGGTCAGGTCCGGATAGCCATATAAAGGAAGACTAAAATAGGTTTGGAGAACCTAGAAAGTGTCAAAAAGGTGCTAATCAAGAAATTAATTGACAGACCTAATAGATCTCAAGAAAGAGATAAAGAATCACCAAGATGTGACACTCAGAATCCCTAACATAGGTAAGAGAAATCCAAGAAAGAAGAGAGTAATGATTGCGAGAGAACATCCTGAAGCACAAAGATGCAGAAGATACTCAAGTAGGGATGGTATGTAGGAATGGCCTTAAACCCTAATGCTTATCACAATGCTGACATGTCTGAAAAGGGATGGAATAGAGGAAGCAAAAAAAACATCTCTAGTCTATCCAACAAGGGGATATAATGTAAGGGGAACAAAAAATGGGTTCCACCAAGGCAAAAATAAGTTCTTTACCGAAATCAAGACACTCTTGTCAGATTAACAAGAGGTTTTAGACATCAAGAAGTTAAGGAACACAAATATGTAGCTTTTGTATTAGGAAAAACTAGTGAATTATAAAGATATCCCATGTCAATCTATGAGATGCAAGAAAGGTAAAGGTTTCTACCTTCCCACGACATTTTCCTTGTTCCTCAAGACCTCACTTAAGCAACCATAGGCCTGCTACGAGGATTACGTACTTGCATGAAAAGACAAGGGCACTAAACGATGGATATGTAGCCTCCTACCCCAGTTAGAAAAATCTTTCACGCTCCAAATGACCTAAAGCTTTGTAACAAGACCAACTATAGAATTTGCGCTTTCAACTAGGATAGGGGCAACTAGGATAGGGGTGTGCCAAATGATATCACAACTTTTTTTGTTTGTGAATGACTTTTGATTGTATAATTTGTCTTTTTTTGCTACCTTTTAATTGATTTTTCTTTTTAAAATATGGCTTTTAACTTTTTAGGCTTTTTTTGTTCCTACTCCATACAGATTTGGAAGGTTGATCAACGGGTATGAAAGATGACTCGCACTAGAGAGCTTACACCTAGCCGCCATAAAGGAGTCCCCGCAAACCATAATGCTTACATACTCCTAGACTTGCACCCTAGAAAAGAATGCTACCTTGAAATTGACCTCGGTGTGTCCAATAGGGAGTGTTAGAAAAATAGATAAGTTAGTATTAGGTTGCCCCAATCATGGGGTATAAGTGAGTGATACACCAGCAGACAAATTTGAGACTTTTGTCACAAGAGAGGGCAAAATGTGGATGAGAGACAAGTAAATAGACTATAAAAGTTGAGCTACAAGAAGCACAACTGACTCCAGGAAACAAGATGATGCTCTCAACCATTGTTAATCCTTTCTAAGAAGATGTCTGGTTCCGGTTGGGAGCCTAAGGTGACAAGTAGGTAATTATAATAGATGGGTGTTTATGAGGAAGACCTGGTTGATTCCCCAAGGTCTTATAATGCAACTCACGAATTGATAGCCAAGAGGCATAATATAAGAGATAATAACTCAAACATGTAAAGCATAAAGTAGTATCCTTCAGGTAAAGTAGGGTGAAAACACTAGGAAACGTCAAAAAACCAAGAGGTAAGTAGTAAGATGTCAAAGCTATGAAGCGCATAAAACCAGGAGGTAGGTGGTAAGATGTCAAAGCTATGAAGCATAGGCTATGAGGTGAGAGTAAGGAAATGAGTCGACCAAACAAACAATCTTGTAAAAGAATAGGTTGGGAGGTGCTAGTCAAGAAATGAATTGACCAAACTAACATTCTTGTAAGAATCCTATGAGGTGTAGGTTAGGAAATGAATCAACCAAACTAAGAGTTTTGTAAAAACAATAAGCTATGAGGGGTTAGTCACGAAATGAATCGACTAAAGTAATAGTCTTATAAAGAGAGTGGGCTACGAGGTGCTAGTTGGGAAATGAATTGACCGAACTAAATCCTATACAAATAATCAAATAAGCTGAGGTGTTAGTCGGGAAATGAATCGACCGAACTAACAATCCGGTAAAAAGAATGGGCTATGAGGTGTTAGTCGGGAAATGAATCGACCAAACTAACAATCATGTAAAAAGAATAGGTTATGAGGTGCTAGTTGGGATATGAATCGATCAACCAAACAATCCTGTAAAAAAAGTAGACTATGAGGTGCTAGTCAAAAAATAAATCAACCAAACTAACAATCTTGTAAAACGGAATAGATTGTGAGGCATTAGATAGGAAATGAATCAACCAAACTATTAGTCATAAAGAGAGTAGGTTGTGAGGTGCTAGTTGGGAAATGAATCAACAAAACTTACAATCCTATAAAAATAATAAAATAGGTTGAGGTGTTAGTCAAGAAATTGATTAACTGAACTAATAGTCCTGTAAAGAGAATGGATTGTGAGGTGTTAGTCGCGAAATGAATCGACCAAACTAACAATTCTATAAAAAGAATAGGTTATGAGGTGCTAGTCGGGAAATAAATCGACCAACCTAACAATCCTTTAAAAAGAGTAGGCTATGAAATGCTAATCAAGAAATGAATTGACCAAACTAGCCGTAACGTAAAAAGAGTAGGTTGTGAGGTGCTAGTCTAGAAATGAATCGACTTAACTAATAGTCCTATAAAAAAACTGAAGTAAGTATGCATAGGTGAATAAAAAAGGTGGGTAAATGTCCAAAGGTTTGTGGTAAAGCTCAAAAGCAAGGATAAAGCTAATAAGTGTGTAAATCTATGTAATAGATGTTATAAGAAGAAACATAAGATTTTAGTACCGTGTTATTACATAAAATCATAATCCAAACATGACAATGTAAAATTATGTTAAACATATCTAGCTAGGCACAACAAATGAAGGTAAAGGCTATCTACAAAAAGGGTAGTAAAAGAAGTTAGGTGTTAGTCAGGAAATGAATCGACTGAACTAAAAGTCCTATAAAAGAATGGATTGTGAGGTGTTAGTCGAGTAATGAATTGATCAAACTAAAATTCCTATAAAAAGAATAGGTTGTAAGGTGCTAGTCTAGAAACAAATCAACCAACCTAATAGTCTCGTAAAAGGAGTAGGCTATGAGATGCTAGTCAATAAATGAATCGAATGAACTAATTATAATGTAAAAAGAGTAGGTTGTGAGGTGTTAGTCAAGAAATGCATTTGCTAAACTAATTATCCTATAAAAAATAAACTTAAGTATGTAGAGGTAAATAAGAAAGGTGGGTAAAAAAGCCAAGGGTTGGTGGTAAAACTCAAAAGCAAGGATAAAGCTAAGAAGTGTGTAAAACTATGTAGTAGATGCTATAAGAAGAAACATAAGATATTAGTACCATGTTAGTACATAAAATCATAATCCAAAAATGAGAATGTAAAATTATGTTAAACATATCTAACTAGGCACAACAAATGAAAGTAAAGGCTATCTACAAGAAGGGTAAAGGAAGATCAAGAACAATACTTCTTCAGGAATTGACCGTTCATTAGTTCCTTGAAGATATGAAATTCGTTGGTTTGTAGTCGGTAAGTGCTTGGTCCTAAGATATCTTTGACAAGATATGTCCCCACCATTTTGCGCATATTTACGCTCTAAATTGTGGGTGTAATCCAATTCGAGGATTAATTCTCCGATCTCAAAGTTCTTGGGTTTTACAAGTTTATTATGTTGATATGTAATCTGAGCTTTAAATTGATGATTGTGTTAGAGAGCATTGGAGCATTTTTCATCCAATGAATTGAGAGTATGGAGGCAGGATTTGTGAAGTTCCTCATCGAGGATGATCCCATGAATAGAAATGCAAAGAGAGGTCAACTCAACTTCTAGTGGGAGGAAGGCTTTAGAGTTGTAGACTAGAGTGAAAGGAGTTGTCCCAATGTATATATGAATGCTAGTGCGGTATGCCCAAAGTGCAGGGTAAAACTTAAGGTTCTAATTAGTACGGGAGTCCCAAATGGTCATTCTGGAGGATTTTATTGAGAATCTTATTGGTAGATTATGCTTGCCTGTTACACTAAGTATGGTAAGGTGCTAAAAACTTGTGCTTAATTTTGAATTAAACACGAAGTTGCTTCATTTCTTTGCATTTGAAATTCCCACCATTGTTGCAATTGATGGTTTGTGGGATTCTAAAGTAGCAAATAATATGCTTAAGGATGAATTTTGCAGTTATCGCTCCAATAACATTAGTGAGGGGTGTGGCATCAACCCACTTCATGGCCATAATTATACAAGTATGTCAGTCTTGTGAACAAGGTAGTTTTCTAATGCAATCTAGTCCATACATGGTGCAGGGTTAGAGAGCTTCAAATGCTTGGAGCTCGAATGGTGAAGAATGAATAAGATCATCATCAAATTAGTGAGGTTTGCATTTCTTGACAAGAACATGTGTATGCGCCTCTAACGTAGGCCAATAGTAACCCATACACATTGATTTGCCAATTGTGGCATGTTTGCTACAATAGCCTCCGCAACTATCCCCGTGTGCTTGCTCAAGGAGAGGAGGGACCTTGGTAACACAATTGAGTAAGGTATCGGTGAAGCTACAATAGTAGGGAACAAAATACTTGTAGGCTTTCTTGCGGATTCTAGTTTTCTCTCAATCTTTATGGGGTTAAAAGTGAGATGCAAAGGAAGCTAAGGAGTCGACAATGACATTTTGCTCTCGACAGATTGTCTTGATCATAACAGAATGTGAAATTCGTAGCTAAATCAATGACTTTCTCGTGGCAAGTTTTAGGGGTTTCACTTCTATATTGGTACTTACCATTTACTTGTCGGCAAACATGTTGTGATTCGCCCAAAACATGCACATCGATGATGTTTGAAGCGATGGCAGCTCACACTCCATGGATGAGAACTTCGTATTCAGCCATCTTATTAGTGACATTAAAGTCAAGGCAAAAAGAGAAAGGAAGAACCTATACCAAAGGATCAGTAACAACACGTCATGCCTCAAATCCTTGCAGACAGTTGGCTCCATCAAAGAAGAGGGTCCATGTGTCCTCTTCCAAGTCGACAATGATTTCTTCAATCTCACTAATTTTAACTCCTTCGGTTTAGTCTTTGGTTTAACTTCAATTTCACTTTCTTCAACGATGTAAGCCTTAAGATCAACAATGAAGTTATAAATATAGTCTTTATGGATAAGGGCTTGGTCCATGCTTTCGATGAGTACATCTTCACTGGGTAAGATGTCCTAAATATGTTGATCGGTTGGTATTAGAACGGAGGCAAGTTAATCGGCAATCACTTGCCCCTTGACTACATTTTGCGTGAAAATTTGAAAGTTGAACTCCAGGAGGAGCAACATCCAAATTCCAATAAAATCTATATGTAGGACAGTTGTGAAAAAGAAGTGGCAAAGAGGATCAATATGGACAATAACATAGGTTGTTTAATAAAGCATATAGTATTGAAGCTTAGAAGCCACAAATTATATAACAAAGAAAGCACGCTTTGCGATGGTGTAGAACATCTTGTAATTGAGGAGTGCTTGGCTGATGTAGTAAACAACATTGCCCCAACAGATAAGTGGGTAGACGAGGTATAAAGGATAAGGAAATAGTCGAAAGGAGGTCGTAATCTATGAACGTTAAGTGAGGATTCCTTCATGGAATCAAATACTTGTTGACATTCATTTTTCCACTCAAATTTGGCACCTTTCTTTAGGAGGTTGATAATGGAGTGAGTTTAACAAGCTAGATCGGGAACGAACCATTGAATTGCCCCAAGATTTCCTAAGAAAGTGTGTATGTCGAGAATAAGTGAGGATCTAGGCATGTTATGATTGCTTGAATTTTTGTAGAGGTCCATATCAATTCCTTGTTTCATGATTCGGAACACTAAGAGCTTGCCTTTGAGCGACACAAAAGATGCATTTACCAGGATTACGACAAACCTCATATTTCTAGAGGCACTCAAGGGCTTCATCGAGGTCATGAGCATGATTTTTCTGTATCTCTGTTGGTCCGAAAATTTGTCGGTTGGGCAGATCTATGGATAGACGAACCAACAGTGTGCAAAGCATAGCCCCTCTTTGAGACAGCAAAGCGAAACTGATTTATTACTATTCTACCAGCGGGAATCTGTGCAAGTCCCACAGTATTCTACCTTCAGGGGTTTGGAATCTCGTCCCAGTTGGGGTATTTCTGACTGTGAGTAGAAAGGGACGAAAGGAAGAGAGGAAATAGGATAGCTCTGAAGGGAGAAAAGAAATGAATTCCAAAGCAGAAAGGTCAGAGGGTTTATTTTTTGGGATTGGTAGTAAACGGAGCCAAACCTACTTGCATAAACAAACAAAGCAATACTGATGAGCAAATGACAAAAATGTAGAGATAGATCTAACAGAATAAACACACAGATCTGACATAAGAAAGGTCTAATGCACATAACACATGTATTCAACACAAAGTCTCAATATTTGTATTAATGTTTTCTTCTGTTACAAAAAGTACAAAGCCTTTTCTTCTCACTTCTATTTTTCATCTAAAAAATGTCCACCACCTTGAATACAACAAATATCCAAGTATATATAGAAGGAGAAGGAGAGAGAAGGCAAAAAGAAACCAACAACTAATTACAAAATATCTAAAAGTCAACTGTTGACTTTGGGCAATTTGGTGGATGACAACATCTCATGGTGCAACATGGATGATGTCATCATTTGTGCCAACAAACTTTTAAATATTACAAAAAAGAGAACATCCTAGGAGGAAGGAGCCTATTTGTCGTCGTCCCACGGCTGGAAGGGAGTATCCTGCTTCTGCTCAGGAGAGGAAATATGAAATTGAGCCCGATACTCCAAGAATTTGCTAATCATCGGTTGAAGTTGATCCTGAGCAGGACCCTTGGTGTGATCGCCGATGACTTCACAAGTCTCTCGTTCATCTCTAAGTCTTTCTAAGAGCTTGAATTATTCATTACCTGCCTCCGTCAGGTATCCAACAAAATCGCGGCAGGCCAGAAGGTTGTTGATAGATTCTGCATCAAAAGTAGCTTCTGACCCTAACCCTTGCGACGCGATCTCTTTAAAGATCCGAATAGTGTCATCTGCCTTCCTCAAGGCGTATGATGGGGTGAGCAAGCCTGGAGACATCCTTAGGACGATCTGCTCCATTTGATGCATTGCATCTAAGGCTTCCTCCTTGATTTTATCAATTTTCTCCAAGACGAATTCCATCTGATCGACCCGATAGTCCAAAGCAGCAAGGACTTTGTTGGGTGCTCTTGGGTGATCAAAAACGCCGAATTTCACTAAGTCATCAACTGGGCAGTCGAGCATCTTCTGGAATGTCTCATGTTGTAACCTAGCATGGTCCAACTCTTCGGAGATAGGTCCTGCAATCACCTGGAGTTCCTTGTTAGCCTAATCAACATTCTGATATAGCTCTGTGAACTTTACTATTTCCTCACTATCCTTGAGGATCTGGTCTCTCCAGGCGGATACTGCCATACCTTGTTCACCAATCTTGGCGTATTCATTCATCTTTTCCTGGCTAAGGGCCTCAAGAGTTTCAGTGGCAGTTGTAGGAGGTGCACTGCCCATTTTTTGCAGGGCTTGGAGAAGATGTCTATTTTGTTCTTTTAGTATCCTTTTCTCTTCCTTTGCCTCCTAAAGCTTTTTGCAAAGGGCATCTACTACAGATAGGGCCTCTCCATGTAGGCTTTCTGAGGACGTTCCCATCGTGACCTGTGTCACTGTATAATATGTACGAGACAGATCCTTTTTGTCCTTTGTGGGATCGAGGTATGCGATCTCCATTACCCTTTCACCTGAAGCACTCTGAGAGAAGCGGGTTATCGGCTTTTGCTTCTTAGCTCCTTTCGTCGGAATGAAGGAGAAGTTCATAGGTGCAATGGGGACTTTCCTCTTATGCTAGCTCAGGTGCTGGGAGATCCATGTTGGACTTAAGGGAGTGGGACCAGAGGGAGAAGAGGGAACGGAGGTAGAAGGAGCGCCTACAATGAACTTGAGGAAATGTGTCAAGACGCTTGGCGGCGGCATTGATAAAGAAGTCGAACCTCCAACGCTCACAGGGGTAGGAGTCACTGTAGGAGAGGAAACTGTGGGGGCGGAAGGAATCTGAGAGATGAGGGAAGAAATGCTGGGGGACAGCTCCGCGAGGGAAGAGAAGATGGAGGAAGAGGAAGGGGGAACAGTAGAAGACGGGGGAGAAGACACAACCAGAGGAGCGGTTGCTTGAGTGACGCGAGGAGGGGAAGGAGGAGCAGGAGATGGGACGGTGGGAACTTCAGCAGTTACAGCAGTGGCAACATCCTAAGTGGATGTGCCCGTTAGAACACTTGCCACCGCTTCTTTTTCTGGAGATACCAGGGTTACTACCTGCTCCTGGGCGGCGAAAGGAGGACTCTCGGGAGCTTGCTCTTGAGTAGCACTTGATTCCCCTTCTTTGTCTTTCCCTTTGCCCTTTGGAAAGTGCTTTGGCTTAGCAGGTGCATTACCCAAAGGAGACGTGGTGAAGTCTACCCCAAGGTAGATGAGACCGTTATACCTGCACCAATGTTTTGTGCGCTGCAAAGTGCCTTTGACTCTTTCCTCAATAGTTTGAGGTGCCCTTGTTCTATCAATTTCAGCAAATGGCCAATTGTCCCCGTCCATATCTAGATAGACTTGATCAACTTCTTGATCAGTCGTTTGGAAACCTTTCGGGACAATGGCCACGCCATATTGGATAATTTCTGCCAGGGCAAGGCGGGAGTGATCCTTTCTTCTGAGCTCGACCTCGTGATACAGGTCAATGTAGATATTTTCGATCTGTGGGACGTGGATTGGATCGAGCTTTGCCTTTGGGAGGCAATTGCGAGGATCAAAGGTTGGCCTTGCCGGAAAATTGTGTTTCAAGTTAAGCAACTCCAGTTCTGCAAACATTTCCCGGGCTTTGGTGTGAGAAGTGCAGGTGTATCTGCACACTGTGAGGGGGAAAGGAGTTCCACCCTTCTTTCTTTTCAGGCACTTCTCGTGATATGTGATAAGCTGCCTGGACAACTCCAATAGGATCAGCTTAGGCCCCGCATACCTTGGTAGCTTGGTGGGCTCCCCTACGAAGTTGGCGGCCCTGAGATAGGTGAAAGTGGGGAATTGCGTAAATAACGCTCCCCACTTCTCTGTGGCAATCACCACGCTCTTGGTCGTCCGACCGTGAGTCATATTGGGCCTCAAGAGGCAGATGATGCCGTAGAAGAAGGCATCGTTGATCTTGCTGAACTGTGGGATGTTGTTTTCCAGTCTCAACTCTGGATAATATTCATATATTTTTACTTGGGGCCATACCCCGCATCGACTCAGTGCTGGATAGTCTCTTTCTGAGGCAGCAACGTAGACCACTTAGGAGTTCATGTAGAACCTCCCCGTTGTTGAGAGTTGTTGGAGTTGCTCAGAGATGGTGTTGCTGATGATCTCTGCCCATTCAAAACACTGATCAGGAACGTTTTTGCTCATTGTTTCCAAGTATCTGAGCATCCATTTATGAAAGTAATGGGCATCAGGAAGCCCAAATACCCTTCTTAGGAAGGTAATGGTGTCGCTCAACTCCTCCGAGAAGTCACTACGATGAATAACCTGCGGCCATCGTGTTATTACCTTCTTGTTTTTCAGATACACTTCGTTCATGAGCTGCATGCATTTGTCCTCATTTTCATCCCATGACTTTATGCAGTCTTCTTGGCTTATTGCTACGAAGTGCCAGTGGTGGGGGATACCCAACATGACTTCAAAGTGTCGGGCAGTGAGGTTGATTATAACCTCCCCCTTTTCATTCTCGACACACCTTGTGTCCTTATTGTAGCAGCGGGCCACCACCATCATGAATTCGTTGTTCACCGCGCTCACAGGAATTCCCCCAGCGAAGTGTAGACCACTTCCGACCAATTTGTCCATCCATGGACTGCCTGTGACCCTTCTGGTTCTGGCCCAAAAATCTTCCATATCAATGTGGCCAAGTTCAGAATCCCTAATGTCCAAGTCACATTTTGCAAGGGACTCGGGCATCCTGACCCTTTGGTATTTGTACTTCATTTCTTCTTCTGTGAGTTTGGCCTTACCCTTTGACTTGGTTGGCCTCTTACTTGATGAAGACATGTGCAAATCTGAAGTTCAGTTGCTGATCTATAAGAAGAAGCAAGGAAGTCCACCGCAAGAGAGCCATGTTAGCTGTCAGATCGTCCATCAAAGCTTTATAGAATGAAGAGTTAGTAACTTAGAAGCTTCTGGCGCTGGGCACAGGGTGTAGCTATACTGCAGGCTGCAGGGTCAGAAAAGCAAGGCGCAATGCTGGAGAGTGTTGCATGGATAAAAACAGCGCAAAGGGGCGCAGGGCGCATAAAGATTACACAAAACACTCAGATGTTGATGTCAAAGGATGTGCGTCTGCGCCTTATGAAGTGTTTTAAACGGGCGCAGATTATCTTGGTGTTGCAATGCGGCAGGGTGCGCCAATGGCGCAGGTATGGAACATGTTGCAAAACATTTTATGCGCCAAAGGGTGCAAAATTAAAGGATGCATCACTAAGTTAAGGTGCGCCAAGGGGCTTTTGGCGCGGCGCAGGAAGAGTATGCATGACATTCAGATGTCGGTGTAGCTGAATTTGCGCTTGCGCTTGCGCCTGCATTAGAGTTTTGAAAGTTTTATAGGGCGCGGGGGAAAAGCGTGCTGCAGGCAAGGACAGTGTGCCCAATGGCGCAACTGTGTTTTGTGCAACAGTGAGTTTGTTTGCGCCAAAGGAAAGCCGCAGGTCAGGATTGCGATAACTATAGATTTTCTCCTTTTTGGACAGGTTTGTGGTTTTCGGCCTCTTTCAACATAGATATTGACACTAAGGGGAACAAAGCGAAGAGGATCTTGGATTTATTTTTGAGACAAAGCCCTCCAGGCCAGCAGATCTGGAAGGAGGGTAAAACCGGTTTGGGGGGAGAGAAGATTTGCAAAACGGGTTGGAGGTTGTGTTTTATTTCTTTAGATTCATTTCTTTGTTTTTAACAACCACCTCTTAAAAACAGCCAAACCAAAACAAAAACCACAAGAAAAGCAAGGACCACTCACCCGGAATATATAGGATGGAAGAAACGATGTGGGGTCCACGAATGCGACGTAAAGCGACACGGGGATGACAAGAGCGCTGACAGGTGCAGAGAAATTAACTTTTTCACGTGTTTTCAATCGTGAAAATGACAGGTCGGATGCGCCTATTTATAGCAAAAGGCGTAATAAGTGCGCCACCAACTTTTTCAAAGGGCGCACCAAAACAGATGCCAACATGAAATTATTTGCGCCTTTGGCGCGGTTTCAAGACTGTTGACATTGCCTTTTTAGCGCCTTGGCACACCGTTCAAGGGCGCAACAATTTTAGTGTCGACAGGGTGGCGCATGCGCCTCGGCGTAGGTTTGAAAGGCGCATCATGGGAAGGCACAACATTTGGAATGTCGACAGTCCAAAGGATGCGCCAAAGGAATAGAATGGGGCGCATATGCATTTGATGTTGCATGAATAAAATCTGCGCCCAGCCAAAAAGGACCAAAAGACTAAGTTCGAAAAACTAGATTCTCCGGAAAGGGATTTTATTCCATTCCGAACGCTAAGGGACCTTGGCGGGGAACCGAAACAAAAATTTTGGTATGGTTACCTGCAAAATTGCCCTTGTCAATTTTACAGGATAACAATCTCGAGATTTGACTAGAAGCTCATCCACATATGCTCCAAGAGTTTTATGGATCAGGTCATGAAAGATGTGTGTTATTGCACATTGGTATGTTGCTCCAACATTTTTAAGGTTGAAAGGCATCTATCTTCACATAACAATTGATGGACCACGGAGTTGTAAAGATGGTTTTATGTTGATGTTTAAGAGTGATTTAGATTGATTGTAACCCAAAATCCATCCATGAGGGATAGCATTTCGTATCCGGCCATAATGTTGACTATCGTGTCGATGGATAGAAGAGCAAAAGTATCCTCAGGACAAGATAGATTAAGGTTACAAAAATTGAATGTTGGAGACCCATTAAGAATGGTAAACCGGTTAGATAGGTTTGGTGACTAGAAGTTTGATGAGCTCCTTATGACAAAGTTAAGAAATTTTTGGAGGGAATTTACTTATCTTTTGTATATGGGATCGACATTAGGGTAAGTAACAATGTTATGGACACCAATCTAGGGGTTGATTACAAACATGTTAGAACAATCCCAAGAAAAGACGACCTTGTTTTTGAGGACTGCTTAATATGGTTATGAGGGAAACAATCTCCTAACATAAACATGTGGGAGTCATCATTGTCGTTGAGTTCAACATGGATAGTGTCTACGACAAGCATAAAGTTGCCAACTTGGAAAAGATAAGGACGTTTAGAGGGTTTGAGAATTTCATTGCTTATTGGATTGATATTGGCAACAAATTTGTCAAATAGGGGTGTTTTTTGGCTAAGTTACCAAGCTTATGATGATGACAAGGTAATTGGTCTTCTTGTGTCAGGCGTAGCTTGAGAATGGCCTCATTGTCATCAAAAGTAGGTAAGGGACCGTTATCCTCAACATCAATTTCAAGGTCAACATGCTGTTTACGATTACACTTATGTTTGATTGAATTTTCCTGACAGCTATCACCCTAGCACCAAGAGTGATTTTGCTAGTTCGAAGGAGGATTTGGCAGAATTTTGAATGACATCGAACCTATTGGGAAAGATTCTGTTGATGTTGTTGGCTGTAATAGGTTTTGGTAAAATTGCATCAGTTTTTTTTTCGGAATCTAGCCGATGCATTTTGTTGTGGGTAGGGACAAATGAATGTGGCTGATGCGATTTGGCAGGTCGGAGTTTTTCTAAACTTAAATTGTGCTTTTCAGCAACAAAGTAGATGCAGTCAAATTTGGTTGGTTTGTCAGTTTTATGTTTTGAAGCAAAGTTTGAGATTTGTTCAGTTACCTAATTGGTGTTTTCAAAGGGTGGATTAGCTAGAAAATAGTAAGGTGGTGTCTTTTCTTCTTCGTTGTTGCTAGTGTCAAATTGAGAGAGGTCGAAATCACACGAAGTCGAAATCATGTTAGCTTCATAGTTGAAGGCATACATCTTAGTGAAGCTCTTTTGATATTGAAGAACATCAAGGTTCCTAGCTTGTGCATGGGACACAATGTAATCCTCTTCATAAGAGTGAAGTGTACTGCATGCTTGTGTATCGCCATGGTTAAAGGTATTAGTGTCATTAGAAGGTTTTTTGGTGGTGATGCCATGGTTACCAAAGGATCTAGGGGAGAGAGGTGGATGCTCGTGGAACATTTTGACAATTCCAAATTCGTTGCATTCATAAAATTCCTTTCTTGTTTGTAGGAGGTCGTGTTAGCCTTAGAAAGAGGGACTTTATCAATCTTGGCTTGAAGTATGGGAAGAAAGCGATCTCTTGGTAAAAAAGATGGAGGGAGCCAATCCGTAATACATTGTGGTAACCTATTCTTTTTACATATATTTTGGAGTTCATTAGGCTCGCCATCATTTGACTCGGCAAGAGTGACGTTTATATTAGGTTGATAATCATAGAATTCCAAAAAGTGTAAACTATGCACAATTGGTGTGGTAGGAATCTAGAATATCTTGTTAGGATGAGGAATGGGGATGTCACATGGGTTGGGATCAACCTCATGCCTGTATTTTTGGTTATAATGGATAAATTTAAGGCATTGGCTTCCAGAGGATACAACTTCTCTCATGTGTTGTGTCCATGGTCGACCCAAAAGGAGGTTATAAAAAAGTGGACAGTCTTAGATCACAACTTTGGTGCACATAGTTTTGGGTCCTGCAATAATGAGGAGCCAAATGCAACCAAGGGGCTTTTGATGGGTTTTTATCAAAGCTACAAAAAGTGAGTTGTGCTCGGAAAAATCCTCAGTTTTTTAATTAACTAGAAGGATGCGACATTAATTCCCGCGCCTTCGTCCACAAGGACCTTTCTTATTTAGACATCCAGGATGAGGATACTAATATAATGAGGAGACGATCATCAACATGAAAGAGGATTTTGTCATTTACCATGTCATCCTCGGGGAACTCTAAAGAGGGTGCTTTGTTGGCTTGAGGAGTCACGGTTTCTAATGTGTGAATCTTACAAGTAGGAGGTTGATTAGAGGGGCCCTCTTTGGTTGTTGCCAGTGAATCATCTAAGGCATGATTTTGTTGGATAAGGAATCTACAATGATGAGAAGATTTCGGCATAAGTTCGATGAGGGGAATCTTGAAAGGCATGGAGTTAAGCTTTTCAAGAAAGTTCCATTGAGGCTTTTGATAAGATCCTTAAGAATATTTAGGTTGAGAAGCATTGTAAGTAGTTGGAGATTTGATGATTGTAGGTGGTTTGTTGTTAGATCAAAGGAGCTTTTACATAGGCTGAAGAATAGGCTCTTTAGAATGAGGCTCCGTTGGTGGAGTGGGCTTGTCATTAGATGATGAAGTAGAGGTATCCGTAAGCAACAACTTGTCTTGAGAGGGTTTCTTAGGTTTTTAAATGTGATCCTTATAAGTAGGCTTTCCTTAATAGTTAACTTTAGCTCATTCACATATTGGGAGTTAATATAGTGATGGTCATAATACTCTTCATTGGTGCCCAAAAAGTCATTTATGGGCATCTTCTTGGGGTTATGGATCGGTCTAGAAAGTTTTTTTTAAGGTGTTGGTAGTTTTGAAGAAGTGATTGGTATTTCTCTTACCACTCTTTGGTGATAGTGTCGATATCAAAATTAGCACCCAAGAGGAAATCAAAGGCAATCTTTTTGAGATCTCGACAATTGTCATGAGAGTGCCTAATGTTAGCATGCCACCAACAAATTAGGTTAGGGTCATACCTTACAAACATGGGTTTTGAAGGATCAATGTGATTTAATTTGGGAATAGGCATGATTTGCTTGAGTTCTTGGTAACTCAAGGGCGGGTGGTGAGGCTTTTCATGAGAATTCGAACTACATGGATTGGAACTAGTTGAAGCGGAAAACATGACTGATTTGCCCTTAAAAGGGGCATGATTCTAAGTTGATTTGATAGCATTAATTGTTGATTTGAAGTTGTCTTTAAATGTTTTAAAAGGTTTCCCGAATTCCCTCATAAGGTAGTTTTGCCTCTTAGCTTGTTTGATGACCTCCTCCAATGTGGTGGGGAAGAAAGATCGGACTTTATATTGTAGATTTGGGATTCAAGGCTTTAAGAAAGATTTGAAAGAGATTTTGGTTATCAATATTCTGATTGGCTTTATTCGCCACGGATTTCTATTGTTTGATGAAGTCATGGGCTGATTCATTGGCTAATTGTTTTATATTGACAAATTTTCAAAAGGTATTTTCAAGAAGGTTATTTCGTGGAAATTCTTTGACTGGGTCTTCTAATTTGGGGATTAAATGAGAGGAGCACTAATAATACCATTTGAAAACATCGCCCATTAGAGTTTTAGCTAATAGTTTGGTAGTTGTGTAAGTTCTTGTTTGAATCCAATCTTTGTAGCGGTTTCCAAAGGTTTAAGATGAAGAGCAAGATCAGTTGACCCGTCATAGGAAATAGTTGGTGAGATCCTTCCAATGCCCGTGGAAGAGATGTAAGGAGCCAGAGGTTCATTTTGTAATGTTTGCAAAACCTTGTTGCAAATTAGAGGTTGGCTATCAGATTCCCATGAGCATCCAAAGGCAACAGAAGCGTGTAAGATTGATTAATAGACCCTATAATGATTTCTTTGGGTTGAGATGCCATTTGCAACGTTTGGTTTTTCATTTCCACCATGTTATTAGTAGAAGTGGTTTGTATACAAGCCTTTGATCCAATTACTTGACAATCATTGTGTTGTTATCAAGTGGTGGATTTTGGTTAGTAGCAAGAAGAGGATTGTTGGTATTATTGGTGTTACTGGTAGGAAAGTTATTAGGAAGGTATATTTATGATTTTAATGGCGATGTTTCCATGGGAGCTCTAGTTTGGGGAACTCAAACATATGGCCCATCCTTGGTCGGAGTGAGATACACATTGTGGTCCAAGTACTTAATGAAAAGCTTGGTATTATTTAGGGTGATTTGGACCATGTTACATTGAATGGTTGGCATAGGTTGAGACTGTGAAAAAAATGAACCATGAATGATTTCCTTCACTAGTGATAGCGAAACACATAGGCTTACAAAACGAAGAACTACATATTTATCTTTGTTACTTTCATTTGCTTCATACAAGGTTAAATAGGTTTTACAAAGTTGATTTGTTTAAGGGATCCAACAGTCCACCTAATGACCAATTACCCAAACACCTGACACAAGCAGTTAACAACCAATATTAATTACTATTCTATAGCTACCCATAAATCACTAACATTCGTCTTAAATTAATTTACTAACTATAGGTCTAAGGGGGTGGTCTCGTATGAGAAGCAAGTCCCTATACAATACTAACAAACGTATCTAATTACTTTGGATCAAATGATCCAACAAACCCCCCTTGATCCATAGGGGTTTAGAAGATAATCCGAAGCGCATGACTACGAATTCATTCGATAGTCTGTCGCACCTGCAAACTGGCACATTGTACATCATAGTACTAATCAACTAATATCGCTTCACACAAAAGCCGACTACCCCACGAGTTGTGGCATGACAGAAGAACATCGTGCAAGCAAGCCCATCCCCTCTTACTATTTGGTACTTGTACTATAATTTAAGCACAATCAAGGTTTGCTCAACTACATCAATCCACAAAAGGCTTCACACGGAAGCCCATCCAGTGTTTATTCAGTACTATGTATGTCACATCTTCCTAATGCTCAATGACGTTGTCTGCCCTTGCTCATCACTATTGGTGTTAGCAACTCCTCTGTCAACTCGCACAATCACCGACGACTGGTCAAAGGCCAATGCAATCTCTCCTCCTGTCAAACGAGAGGTGAGAAGTCCTTACAGCAAAAAATAAATTCAAACAACCCTTCTTGCTCCTCATCAATGATTTCAATGAACTGAAAAAAATCAAAATTAATTGAAAACAACACATATCCATCCATCCAAAATTGTCACTATAGCATAACCCAATCTTGGAGCTAGCAACTCGCTCAAGATGGGTGTGTTGTTGGCTTTGTTAGCCTGTCAAATCCCTAGGGACTTGTAAACCTTGAAGTGCAACCTTATTGTTCTAATAGCACAAGTGGTGAAAAATAGTCTTACATCCATGGTTTTTAAGCACACCAACCTCTGAGCAAAAGCGAGGTGTCTGTTACCACGGAAAATGCACCCATTATACATTAAACTTCCCTTGTTTCTCCAAAAGATTTGGAAAATGTATCTACAAGCACCAAAATAAAATATTGTCTATGAAGAAGCTTTCGGAATTTCCATTCCATGAAAAACGAGTGGTCATAAGACATCCAAATTCATGCCACATTACACAACGGGATGGAGACATAGAAATGTGGCCAATGTTGTCGATGGAAATGTAGCCAACTCTTTTCAATTGAGGCAAACTATAAAGCTCCCTCCTCAACAAGAGGCGGAGAAAAAAGAAACGAGACTATGTTGGCATTGTGACGGAAAATGGTCTAGAGGTCATAAGTGCGCCAATGGTGTGAAAAGAATAGTGATTATTGTGAATGAGACCATGGAAGAGGAAGGAGTAGCTTTGGAGGAACCAGCTGTAGAGCATAAACATGAGCATTTCAAAGAGGAAGAAACCCCCACTGTCTCCCTGCTTGCATTGAATGGGATAAGCACACCGCAAACACTCAAAATGCTTGGTTATATCAAGAAAGAAAGCTGGCAGTTTTGGTAGATACATGTCGTACACACAACTTCATTGATAGAAGATAAGCTAATGAACTTAATTGCTTCGTGTTTCTAGTCTCTAATTTCCAGGTTATGGTAGCTGATGAGAAGCAATTCTCTTGTGCAGGTAAGTGTCATCACATCAAACTCTCAATGAAGGACTATCAGCTGGACAGATAGAATTGGGGGAGCAGACGTAGTTTGGGGTGTCTAGTAATTTAAACGGTTGGAAGCCATGTCCTTCAATTTTCAAGACTTATTCATGGCTTTCGGTTCAAACAGACAAAGTTACAAACTCTTCAGGACACGATCGCTACCAAGCCAAATTATCAGCGCACTCATAGGGTGGAGAAATTGCTCAAAAAATGATCTCATGACATAGTAGTGGCACAATTACATTTTTTCAGAAGCACGGGAAGTGAAAACTCCAAATCTACCAGAGCTTCAAGAGCTCTTTCAACATCATCAAGAGTTTTTCAAGAACCCAAGAGCCTACCTACCTCCAGTCAGAGAACATGCCATGCTATCAAACTGAGTCCTATGAACATAAGTATGAAATGCAGCTTCTTAACACTTCCAACCAAAGGTAACACATTCTTAATTGACTTTTTTATATCCTTCTTTTATATTGGACCTGCACTTCATACATTTTATTCTTTATAAGCATGGTTTTGCAATATCAGTTTGGGCAAGGAATTTCCATGGGTTGCACATGCTAAAGCCTATTGCTGCTAAATAGAGGATTAGTGTTTTCCCTCTATGTTAGGGCTTGTAGTAGGTTCGCAGATGCAGACTCCCCCACATGCAGGCCACCTTATTCCTCTGCAAGACTTTTGATTGGATTGTCTGTGTAAATTGTGTGCCTACATGTATGACCAAGGTAGTATCTATGTACTATTGTCTGTAAAGCAATAGAATTTACTGTTTTGACTTCAAAACAATATAGCTTTACTTCGCTACACTTTCCTTGATTGTATCGATTCCATGACGTTTACATCAAAATTGATGGGTTGATGATTTAATTCTCATATCAACAGCAACTACATTGTGTTTGGAATAATTGTAAACTAGGACAAAACATTGCTTTTGATGCTTTGAATGCATTTTAGAATTACATGTCTATGTCTTCTTTTCATTCCTAATTTTAATACTTCTTCCCCGCGTAGAATTTTGGTAGTAACTTCATTGATTGTAATTGATTTGAGGGACTTTGTGGGAATTTCCTATAGACAGTGATTTCGTACTTATTGAAATGTAGAGTGTTTGTTGTTCTAGCATAATTTTGAGAAGACAATTTCTCGCTTTCAATTCCAGATTTAAAAAAGTATACTGCATCACCTTGTTTTCTTAAGGTCATGACTTGTGTCTCAAATCTTTAGAGAAGATGCTTTCTCCCTTTCACATTTTAGATTGAAAATAATATATTTTGAGCCCTTGTTTTCTGAAGGTCCTGAATCATGTCTCAATTCTTTTGTATGGTGTTGTTCAATGCTCAATATTGAAATTTAATGCTAACAGTGCAAAATCTTTGTCTAGATAACAACCTTATATGTGCATTTAAGTAGGATGTGATCCATCCAAATCCTCTTCTGGAAAATCTATTGTTCTGTATTAAGAATTTATTGTCTCTCTAGTCAGTACGGTGAGCAAAGTCACCTGAAATTTTTGAAAGGACCGTGTTCTGTTGTGCCATAAACAACGTGACCAATTCCAATATTGAATATCTAGTTCCTCGTAGCCTTACTGTTTTATTCGTCTGTTCTGCTAGCAATCCCTTCTTGTCTGACACGTATTTTTTTGAGAGGTTATAATTTAAATTCATACTAGAAACTGGCTCACATTAATATTTTAAACTCCAACATTTTATATATGCTGCCCTCAACATAGTTCAAATATGTCCCATCTTACTTCTAATTACCTTGCACAAGACAAAAGTGCTATACCTTTAAGGCTATAATTTTGTACACGAGAAACAATATGTTATTTTTTTGGATTGTTACTTAATCCCAAATCTAGTAGGTTTGCAACTTTAGACCTATGATCTTCTTCCAATGTAAAGCACTTCTCAATTAATTTTTAATGAATGCCATTTATAAGTGTTTGTCAAATAAACTTGGCCAAAAGGGTTTCTCTATTGACTGTTCACTCTCTGGATACACCAAGTTACTGATATCATTCATGATGAAACATGTGTATGGAATAACTCCTGCCAACTAGTATGTCTGAAACAAATCAACGCTGACGAATAGAGATATGCAGTAGCAAAGACTGGGGAGTAAAGCGTTTGTCCATCAAAATGCCTATCAAGGATTTTTACATTAATCGGGTAGGCAAACCTTCTTGTTGGGTATGCAGAGGCGAGACTAATGAGTTTTTACCATTTTCAGGGTTGCCCTGTGTCACGGGGACTGTGTTGCCTGGCCTCCAGCGGCTGGAGTGTGATAGCTACTGCAGGGTTTCTCTGCAGACATGTTTTTAAGCCCCGAGTCCCACCAGCTAAAATTCAAAAACCAAATCAATATACAATTCTATAGAAGCACACAACTGCATTGGATTTTTCACCAATAGCACGTGAAGAATGTAGCCAAAAAGGCCATGACTACTGTAACTACAAAATGTGGCATTTAGATTGAAAAACAATTTGTGGTGAGAAGATTCATTGTCTTCACAAAGTGGTATCAGAATTTATATAAACCGATCTGAAATTTACAGCGCTGCATTTCTATAAAAGCACTCAACGACCCTAATTCACTGAAGTGTGCAACAATCTACAAAAAGACAGAACTGAAAATAAGTGCAAATTTCAGAATTTAGGGATAATTACGGTAACCATATGAAGCAAGTACCTTCGGGCTGCTCCTTCTCTGCAAATTCCTTTTCGAGTGCGCGATCAAACATGTCTGCAATGCTCCCCTCTTTTCCATCTGGTGGCATTGCAGATGCATTCTTCACACTTGCAAACGATTCCCTAATTTCCTTGTCCAAACCCTCCGACTCCTTCCCATTCACACACCTCCCTGTGCTCGACATCACCGCCAAAAGCAACCACAAAATGATCCTCATCTTCATAATCATCAGAACAACACAAGTCGATTCAATTATGTCAAAGCTGATGAGGGTGAGCTTCAAGCGCATCTGCCATGCCTTTGCCTGTGCCTATGACTCTGTTAATGTCTGCAAAATATATAAACTTGGTGTTGAAGCCGAATGGACGGAGGGACCGAGTGCCATATGTATCTGCTCCCGAGCCCTCACCGACCGTACTTACCCTTCACAAGCCAGCTGCAATTATCGTTGCATATGCTAACTTCTATACACCTAAAAATGGACCCCCCGGTATTCGTATACAATACTCTGCTTTAAGATATTTTTAAAATGTTTATCCATAACCTAAATAATAAGGAAATTTAATATTATAATATATAATTATTGAGAAAATAATTAAGATCAAGTTAACCTACACAAACACTTAAAAGTTTCCATATATTGTTAAATAGTGTAATTCATATAATCACGCCACATAAATTTGTTGTAAGAATGTGTTGCAATTTTAAAAAGGAAATATGGCCACTCCTTTGGAAAACAAAATCATATATAAATAATTAAAGGAAATAATAATTAACTTAAAATACCTTACCATATAATTTAAATTTACATGACATTAATCACAAATTCAATGAAGGCTTTTGTAAAATCTTTCCTTTTATGTAAGGTGGTATTCACAAAATTGAGGTTCTTATCTTAGATTTTAGGCATATTATATATATTATCTTCGTGTTTCTTGCTTGTTGTAATAAAAAATTTATGGAAAAAAGAGTCCCAAACTCTACCATATGGTCAAGCTATTCTATTTTTTCAGTCAATTTTTAAAATATAAAAAAATAGTAATGGTCAAATTTTATATAGAGAATATAAGTTGAAACGGACACACCATTAGATCTCGCCCCTTGTTGCCATTGTAGATTGTTTATTGGCATAATTACTAATTTTGTATTGACTTCTCAAAGTTTAAAAAATAATTAAAGTGACAATCAAATGGACATCAAATTTAATGTAGAGAACAAAAGTTGACATGGTCGTGTGCCTCCCATGGACATCCCACACCTTGTTGCCATTGTAGAATGCCTATCTTCGTGATTATAGAGCTTTAGAATTTCATCACTTCGTCAAATGAAATCAAGTAATTGGTACACAACGTTCTTTTCAATCTCATTGTGTCTCTTTTTTCAAAACGTAAGTAAACTAGTACAAATATATTTTGAATACATTTATTTGAAATACGCCAAGAGTAATCAATTTCAATAGTCTTTATTTTGGGTTTTTCACATACTACATTAATTAATAACTGCATTACCTTCCCTATCAATTTCTCAATGATGAGACAAATGGTATCAATGTAGTTGCATCGCTATGTAGGGTTTGAAAATATCTCTAAGGGAAAATGGCTCCAAACATCACTATATTGTCAAGATATTACAATTTTTTGATTGATTTCTCTAAGCAAAAAAATGGTGGTCAAATAGATGTCAAATTTAAAGTTGAAATAATCGTGTCGCAGTCAAAAAAATATCAAATTTAAAGTCAAAAAAATTGAACGTCCTCACACAATTACATCCCACCCCCTCGTTACCATTATATAATGTCTTTTAGCATAATTAACTAATTATATTCAAATTATTTAAAAAAACTTTTGCATTTTTATGATTAATAAAAAACAGTTTTCATTAATATCATAAGATATTACAAGAAAGTCCTAAAGGGAGTTGTCAGCCAACCAAATTACCCAAAGGGAAATTCCTAAAATAAATTTGATGTTATTAATAAAAATTTCAAAACACCGTAGTTACTATGGCATACCACTTTTGGGATCCCCAAATTTGATGTCGATAAGACTATCATTAGGTTGTACTAACTAATAAATGTAATTTCAATTTATTAAACATCGACTAAATGTGTGAGTTTTACGTTGATGTTGTACTTATCGTCGGGAGCCTTAACTTGCACCAACGTCCTTAAGAAATGTAGCATAGCAATATAACGCTCCACCGTGATATTACGTTTGAAGCCATTATCAAAATAAATGTTATTAAGCTTGTTGAGCCCACATTTTCTCTAAAATATGCAAATTTTGTCAAAGTACTATTTTTTTAGCGAAGCATAAGGCATTATGGGGAGCACATAGCTCAAGAGAATTTTTCGAAGCCCTTGGTTTGGCATGCGAGCATTTGTATGAAGGCAAGCTAAATACACTACATGCACCCGCACTTTTGGAGGTACTGATAGCTAGCATGTGAAGACTTGAGGATGTCGATTCATTTAACACGTGTAAAAAAGAAAAAGCTCCCACCATGAAGTGTACAGAAAAACCAAACACCTTCTTAGATATCTAGTGCGAGGGACTTAGATGGTGGCATCAAGGATCACAAAGGATTTCTAACTACTATTTAAGAAGTTGAGACATGGAGGATAGGAATATTTGACATCACAGTGGTGAGTTAACAACAATTCATAAGAGAACCAAAGTTATTAACAGGATAAGATCGACCAAAGGATTATTGCATGTATTAAAGATAAGGATCGGCGTTATCTTGCATGCACGTCGACTTGAGACTACTAGTTAAGTAATTGTTTAGTACTCGAAGACCAGCACAACTATTAGCTAAATTGATGAAGGGAAATGCCTCATCAATGTATATATATCCCTTAGTACTTGGTCTTAGTGTGTGTGAAGAGAGGATTTGATGATACGAGATGATTATTATTGAACAATTGTATGTTTCTGTGAAATTTTAACGACTATTCATTTATGTTTGAAAGATACTATTGTGCTTAGAGTTATTATGTTTGTGTGGTGGCTATTTTTGTTAATGTTCTTATGTACCTATGTGTTTGAGATGAGTTGTGTATATTAGTGTAGACATTGTGACGTAACCAAAACTGATGGGAACTGGTCCTCTCTTGTGCCTTGGATGAGTGCACAAGGTGAACCTCTTGTGTGATATATTAGCGCAAGGGCGTTGTTTTTACAAGGTGCTCACAATGTTGTCTTAAGCTTACACATGCATCTTTGATGTGGGGAAGTGTTTATCCATGACCTTAATAATAAGGAAATTTATTATTATAGTATTAAATTATTGAGAAAATATTAAAGATAAAGTTAATCTACACACCCTTAAAAGATCACATATATTGTTATATTAATGTAATTATAAAAATATAATCAAGCCACATAAAATTTGCATAAGCATGTATTGAAAATTTTAAAAGAAAATATGGCCACTCCTTTATAAAATAAAATCATATATAATGTAATTAAAGAAAATAATAATTAATTAAAAATGTTTTTTTATGAAAGGTCATCTAATTTAAATTTACATGACATTAAATACAAATTCATTGATCAATGATTAATCCCTTTATAAATTTTTGATATCAATTTCGAGGCTCTTATTTTCTATTTTACACATATCACGTTGATTAATAATATATTGCATTTTCTTTATATTTCTCACTTACTAGAAACGAAATATTTTTGGGAAAATAAAGAGCCTCAAATTGTACCATATGATCAAGATATCACTATTTTCTATTGACTTCTTAAATTTCAAAAAAAAACTTTTTTGGCAACAATCAAATTTAATGCAGAGAATAAAAGTTGAAATGGCCACACCATTAGATCTCACCCTATATTGTCACTGTAGAATGTTTATTGGCATAATTACTATATTTTTATTGACTTTTCAAAGTTAAAAGAAAGCTTTAACATTATGGTCAAATGGACATCAACGTAGACGATAAACGTTAACATGGTCAATCAATTAGATTCCACCCCTTTCTGCCCTTGTAGAATGCCTATCTGAATAATTATAAGGCTTTAGAATTTCATCATTTTGTTAAATGAAATCAAATAAATGGTACACACAACATTCTCTTCAATCTCATTGTACCTTTTTATTCTAAACTCAAGTAAACTAGTCTAGATGTATTTTGAATACTTTTTTTTGAAAGTAATCAATTTCATTAGTCTTTATTTTGGATTGTTCACATACTACATTGATTAATAACTACATTACTTTCTTTTCCCATTTCTCAACAACAAATGACAAATCCAACATCAATTTAGTTACATCAATGTGTGGGGTTTGAAAATATCTTTTTCGAAAAAAATGGCTCCAAACGCCACTATATTGTCAAGATACTACATTTTTTCGATTTATTTCTTTAAGCAAAAAATATATGTAAATGATTTCCAATCAAATAAATGTTGAATTTAAGGTTGAAATTATCTTGTGACACTCGAATGAATGTCAAATTTTATGGAACGATGGAGGACAGAGCAAGCGTTTTCAAAATCAGGAATGAGCGAGAAAAGGTAAGCGAGCCAGTTGCGGGGATTCACGGGGAGACTCTACAGAATGGCAGGAAGGATGCACAGTTTACAACAGAAAGGGACAAGGTGGAGCCAGATACGGGACTCCCAATCACGTGGGTGTGGCGAGTGGTCGACAATGTAGCCAAACAAGTATCTACCATCAATCTCAGCCCTATTTACAATGAAAATGGTATTTTCTTGGAAATACCAGAACAAATAGCCAACCAGGTGAAGTCTTCAATGTAAAATATTATTTTAGCCAAGATTTCAGGTAGTAGGCCAAATATTGAGGAGTCTAGGAAATGGGCTAACAGGAAGTGGATGCCTAAAGGTTCAATGGAAATAACAACGTGTGTTAATGCTTTCTTTGTGATTAATCTGTATTTGGAAGAAGATTTCTTACGGATCCTTGCTGGAGGACCATAGTTTCTAGGTCGCACTATGGTTTTGGTTCAAAAATGGCAGTTTGGCTTTAACCCCTTGGAAACTGTCATTAAAAAATACCCTATTTGGGTTAGGTTGTCAGGTTTACCCTTGGAATATTGGGATTTGGACATTTTGCAAGGGATTGCCAAAGCCATTGGGGCTCTGGTCATCATAGATCATGTTACTTGTGCTAAAACTAGACTTCTATTTGCACAGTTTTGTGTTAATGTGGCCCTCGAAACCTCTTTACCTAGAAGCATTAAGCTCGAGACACCCTGGGGAGTTCGTACCTAGAAGATTGACTATGAGTTTGCACTATTTATGTGATTCTCGTGTTTCAAGGAAGGTCACAATATTAAATCTTGTCTTAAAGATAAAGAGGAGGCTACCTAAAAAGATCATATCAAGAAGAACAAAAGCACCAATAAGGATGATTTGAAAGGTAAGGGAGTTATGCAACCAAATGAAAGTGGACCTTCAAAGGTAAATCCTTCATGGAAATCGATAAGAAAACCATTGGAGATTAAAGATCAGAATCTAGAGGGCCCAGAACAACCTTCCGAAGAAGAAATAGGTGAATCAGGTCAGGAGGAGGTCAACAATATAGCAGCGAACCAAGACCTAGAAAAAGATGAAGATGTGGTGGTTTTCAAAGATTTTCAGGAAGACAGTATTGTAGGATCCATAGTTTCGAATACTATGGATGCAAGTTTTTTTGCCCAAATACCAATGGAATCACTATTGGTAAGTAATATGTTCAATATCCTAGATATTAATTTGGAGGGCATTCCAACAGTTGAAGAGGATCTCCAACGTGTTCTTGAGACTTATAGGAGTGACCTAAATGATACGTCAGTTGAATTCACTGCAGATAAAGAAGTGGGAAAAGAAAGCCACATTGAGGTATGTCCTATTGTCCATGTCCCTGAGGTGGCCAGCATACCGTCTCCAAAACAAAAAGCGACACTGAGAACCAGATCAAAGGTAGATGTTGGAGCCAATAAATCATCTCCAGGTAGACCGTCTTAATAGGAAAAAAGGGAGAGAGCCACAAAGAAGGATATTATGAAGGGGTGTCAAAAACCATTGTTGGTAGGTCAAAAATCTTCCCATTCTAGATGATTTGTTTATATTGGAATATAAGGGGCTTAAACCGGCCCTGTAAACATAGGATTTTATTTGACTTCAAAAGTATGGAAAAACTGGACGTTATTATGCTACAAGAGACGAAGATGAATCGAGAAAAGATGAAAGACTTTCAGGCTTTCTTTTGGAAAGAAGCTAAATTTCACTATCAACCCTCTGCAAGGGCATCTGGGGGTTTGTTGAGCATGTGGAATAAGAACATTTTGGAAGGCTTCCCCCTCGTTAATAGCCAACACCACTTAGCCATTTGTTTCACTGAAGTTAGCTCTAGAAAATAGTTTATTCTCTTTAATATCTATGTTCCTAATACTACAACAGGTAGAAGGATGCTCTAGGAGGTGTTGACTATCTTCAGAAGGATGTTTAGTGATTTAAATTGGATTATAGGAGGTGATTTTAATACTCCTCTCATTCCCTCAGAAAAGAAAGGATGAGTTAATGTGTTTACTGAGAATATGGAGGACCTTGTGAATTTCTTGGGATGGAATGGTTTGATGGATCTAAACCTCAGTGGTTCAAAATTCACCTAGAAAAACATGAGGGAAGGGGAAAATCTAATTCAAATTAGACTGGACCATTTTCTTGTGAATATCCATTGGATTCAAGATCAATAATACACTCTCTCCTCCCAAGCTTGCACTGGATTAGACCGCAATCCTCTGATTCTTAAATTTAATGTTAGGGAGCATCCCATAAGAAGACCTTTCAGGTTCAAAAAAATGTGGACCACTCATACAGAGCTGTAAAGGAAGATAAAAGAATGGTGGAGCTTAGAAGTCAAAGGTAATAGTATGTTTAAGGTGGCTACCAAACTTAAAAATATTAAGGTAAATCTTAAAATGTGGAACAAGGAAGTTTTTTGCAATATTTTTCTCCAAAAAAGTAGAATCTCTGAAGATCTCCAAGCTATGGAAGAAGTTATGAAACAGGGAGGATGGAGCATTGATGACAAAATAAAGGAAAAATATCTACTTGCTGAATACCACAATATACAACACAAAGAAGAGATATATTGGAAGTAGAAATCTAGAATTAATTGGCTTAAAGAAGGTGACCGTAACACCAAATTCTTCCATATCTCTGCCATCATTAAAGCTAACAAAGGAAGAATAAAAGAAATAAAGAAAGATAATGTTGAAATGGCTACGAATGATAAGGATATCTCTACCACCATTGTTTCCTTCTTTAGAAACTTGTTTGTTGAAGGAAAAATTTCAGATGAGATTTCTAGAGCTGAAATTTTTAATCTTTTTTATTCGGTTATTAGCCAAGTTGAGAATAGTGAACTCATAGTCATTCCTTCTGAGGAAGAGATAAAATTTATTTTAGATGTTATGAAAAGTGACAAAATTCCAAGGTTGGATGGATTCCATGCTTTCTTTTTTCAGATGTATTGGGATATTGTTAAGAAAGAAGTGGTTTTAGTTGTCCAAGATTTTTCTCGATTTGATAACCTGCTCAAACAAATCAACCACACCTTTATTGCTCTCATACCTAAAAATCCAAGAGCTAAAGATCTTGGGGACTTCATAATTATTAGTCTATGCAATGCTATGTATAAGCTAATCTCCAAAATTTTGGCTTTCAGATTAAGGGAAACTCTAAGTAACTTTATTTCCCCAAATCAAAGAGCCTTTTTGCCAGGTAAACAAATTATGGACAACATAATCACTATTCATGAGGCGATACACTCTGTGGAACTCTCAGGCAAGGAGGCTATGATTGTAAAGTTGGACATGCAAAAAGCCTACTGTAGACACCTAAATTTCGCTTTTGCAATCTTATTGCCAAAATGCACACAAATTACTCTCATTCTTGCCAATTCTGTTATAATTAGTGATCTTTGCTAATTAACTAACGTTTCTTACCACTTTAGCCAATTAACAACACTTTGTTGATTACAGAACCCCTTTTGCATTCAGGATGCGACTTTACGGCAAATCGTAAGTCAAAATCCTCTTCAAAATAGACAATTAGCGTTTATTAGCTAATTAAGTGGTCAATATACCCTAGTATTGACTCAAACCCCTCTTCCAACCACTCAAAATTACCCCATTCACCTCCACAACATTTCATCAAGCTTCAAAAGCTTATCCTAGCCTTCTAATTGACCCTAAGTAGTTGATTAAGGTTCCACACCTCTTAATCACTCAGTAATTCACTAATTGTGATTAGCAAGGCCTAATCATGATTAGCAATTCTAATCTAATTTGGGGATTTTAGTCCCACATGCACCAAAATACAAGTTTCTCATAAAAAGAAAACTATAAAAAGGGTGCACCTCATTCCTTTATACTTTACACCATGCTTTGATTTGCGTCTCGTATAATAAATATGATATATAGCCAAGTCTGATCCTTGCTTAAAGCCTTCAATGGGGTTAGTAGATGGATATAAAAAATGACCAAGTAGTCATTTGGAGAGGCCATTTCACCTTGTTTGGAGTAACAACCATAACCATTTGATTTCCCTCTTAGGTCTATTTAGGCCCATGTTAGGTAATTCAAGCATATTAGTAGGCATGTTTAGTAAGATTTTGTATTGGTTTCATACTAGTTAAGCATTCTTCTAAGCTTTTATCTTAATGTTACATTCCTAGACTTAGAACCTTGGCTAGATGGATGGCAATGGTGTTAGCTTTCCTTGTTTAGTCATGCATTTTGCTTTTTAAAGTTTAGGGTGTCGTCATTTGGCACACCGAGTGGGAGAATACCCCTTTGCATTACTTTTTAAAGCTTTTTAACTTAGTTTCAAAGTTTTTCATTTCAAGTTTTTAGATTGGTTTCAAGTTTCCTAAATCTATTTCAAGTTTTCTAGTTTAAATTTCAAGCTTTCTAGAGTACTTTTAAAGCTTTTTAGATTTATTTCAAATTTTTAGAGTAGTTTTCAAAAGTTTTATATCATTTTTTTAAGCTAGGTAGTTGTTTTAATTAGATTAGTGGTAGAAGTTGTGTTTTTATGTTCCTTGTAGGATTCAAAGAGGCGAAGCCCTGCCAAAATTGCCAAAAATACCAAATATTTGACCTTTTTGGCGAAATTCTTGTCAAAACTCAAATTTTGACCACTTTCAGTAAAGGGGCACGTAGGCATTAAACCGGGAGCATGGACATTTAAACAGGCATGCACGCGTCGAAACGGGAGTGCAGGCATTGAAACAAGTGCACACACATCGAAATGGGAGTACACGTGTTGAAACAGGCGTGCACCTGCTTCTCTGGAAGCACACACCTAACTCACCTTTTTCAATTGGCAGTCATTGTTTACACAAGGGCGTGTATGCGTCAATAGAGGTGCGCAGGTGTTGAAACAGGCACACACACGCAGACAGGGGTGCGTTTGTGTGTCTATATAAATTTTTCTTACAAACTCAAAATTTGCATTTTTGGTTTTTAAGATTTTTGTTACTTTTCAGAGGTTTTTAGATGCCATTTTTGTCAATTTCATAGATTGAGAGTAAGTTTTCTTATAAAATCACTTAGGGTTTTAAGGAATTAATCTTGTTTTCATTCTTTGAATGAGTTTAGGTTAAGGTGTGTATGCTCTTCTCTTGCACTTCATGTGATCTAGATAATTAAAAGCACTCTTAAACCTTCTTTTTCTATCATTAGAGTAAGTAGGAAACTTTGTTAATCATCTTTTAGTTTAAGTGATTTTTCACTTGCTAAATAACCAAGGCTAGAATTTGTGTATGCTCTTACCTTGCACCTAGTGTGATATTGGGAATCAAAAACAATTTTAGTCTTTTCATTAAAAATAACTTGGATGAATTGGGAATAAACATGGTTTTTGTAAAGTTTGATGGTAGTTGGCTGATTTACATGCATTTTTCATTGCTATTTTCTTATGATATTGTGAATCTATTTGAAACTACTAACCATTTTGTGAAGGACCTAACGCTAGTCAAAGAAAGGAGGGTCTAAACAATTTTTCTAACTACACATGTGATTGTAGGTTGCCAAAAGGAGTACGACAAAAACTGCATTAAGTCTAAAAGATAAAAAATACACTACAATCATCACATTGTATTTGCAGGTTTCGGTTAAGAGCTATGGCTCATCCGCTCAACTAGGACATAACTCCTTTGGCATAAGCCTTAAGCTACAACAATGAGGGTAGTTCACTCAAGAGAGAACCTTGTGAATGAAACAAGAAAGTTCTCCACACTACTGACTTGTCTAGTATGCCTTGGTGAGATTAGTGTCAAAGATATATGTATCGCAACACCAGTGAAAGTATAACTGAATGCACTTCGGTGCTCATTATACTGAAGGGGGTAAAGTAAAGCCAAGATACTCCTTGGGAAACCTTGGTAAATCGAGCTCGCTCTAGATATCTTGTGACACCTAGAGAGAGAACCACCTAGGAATATTGTCGGCTTGGAGCCATTGTCTTAGATAGTATACTTAAGAGCTCTCAGAAAGTAACCACTTTGTTAGATTCAAACTCTTTTTTTTCAAACAAGGGAAAAAATATCTTAAATTTGAAACCACGTGACATTTTATGATGAAATCTACTTAGTGTCATTTTGTCCTAGTTTTTCACTTGTCTTAAGACAAGGCGAAACTCTGTCAAAATAACACCAAGTTTATTTCAACACCACTTGATCTACACCCTTATTTTCTTGTTGCCCATTTTTGAATAAAAGGAAACAACATATATGTATACTGCTAGATATAGTGTGTCCACCACTTTTGTATTATACTTGTGCGACTAGGTTGTATTGTTGGAGCGCAAGTGTTGAAAGTGTGCATGGTACGTATTCACTATCTAGTAGGCCCTCTTGTCTCAAAAACTCATATTTAAGACTTATTATCATCGTAGTTATGTGATTTCATCCTTATCTTCTTTTGATTTGTTACGCTCCCCACATTGTAGCCATATAATTGAGATATTTACGTCTCGTTTCCATTGTGAAACTAGGCCTAAATCTCTATATTGTAGAGTTACGTTGTTCGCACGCATAACAATTTCTTGTTATACTTAGTCATAGTTTTTACATACTAACTTTGGCTTGAGTTTTGTGAGTGTTGAGGATACATTGTTAGCATCACGATAACATCATTTTGACACTAGAAATCTTATTTTCCTGAAAGCTTGGTTCACGTGTCCAAATAGCGTTGTTACGCTACTCACATTGTTATCATCCATTTTACGAGATTGCAATTTGTTAGTGTTTAGAAATTGGTTTTTAGTATATCTTGTTAGAAGATCGCGTCAACGTTCTCTTATCATTTATCCCTTGTTCATTGCAAACTTGACCTACCTAGTGATGTTATGTTGTCACTATTTGGTTGCAAACCTATCTAGACGAAATCTTAAATAATAAACTATTTGGTATAACTAAATTTTTAGCGTTGTACATCATTGTATTATTCTAAGGAAAACATGTGTCATATATTACCTTCTAAGGTTCTTATTCTTTAATTCTTAGGTTCACATTGACCTATTGAATTTGTGGTTATTTTATAGTCACCATTATTTTTAACAACTTAGGGTCATTACATTGTACAAATTTGACTAGGTGGAAATATTTCGCGTTGTACCTTCTATTCTAAGTAATGCCTACTACGATATTAGGGTCACAAAAGTTAGAAGGCAATATATTTGGAGGTGACAACCCTCTTTTAGAGGATAATCTCATGGTTGACCATAGTGGTGGAGTGGAATATTCTCCTCATGCGGATGTAAAGCTTCATTCTGCCCATTTTTACGACTACATTTTTCATAACAAACATGGAGTTATTATACGGGTTGTGGAACTAGGGGCAAAATTACCTTCTACGGTACACCCTTCTCTTATCAGCGGCATGGTTCGGGGAGAAGAAGAAGTAGACCACCCTCGTTGCACTTTTAATGAAATATTGAACCCATGTCATGCCTCTACTTCTGGACGATGAAATAATGAGGAAATACCTTTTGAAAATGACGGGAATTATCACATACCTATATTTAGGGTTCATTTTGAAGATGATGAAGACCATGTTCATCATGCACAACCTCCTCCTAATGAAGATCATCAAGAAATGCCTATTAAAGAGGTGACATTAGAACAACAAGTCCAAGCCCTCACTCGTTAATTGGCAAGTTTGGCTTCACATATACAAAAGGAACAACCAAAAGTTGTGAAACAAACTATACTAAGGCAAAACCTAAAGCTTTGTTTCACGAGTTCCCAATAAACACTCCTCAACGAGAGACATGAAAGGATATTTATGAGGGATTTTTCACTGAGAATCGGGGTGGGCATACACCGAGGCTTAATCCTTTGTATAGACCTACGCAACCACCCACGCAAGACCAAATCTTCCACCAAGAATGGTCTACTATGAAGAACGACCTTCAAGCATTACAAGAGGGCCAAACCAGTAACAGTAACAAGAAGTATCAGTTCGATGAGTTATGTCCTTACCCATTTGACAAATCCATGTTGTAGGTACCTTTCCTAAGACATTTTGATTTTCCAAAATTTTATAAATATAAGGGAAAAGGTGACCCTCATGATCATATAAAGGACTTTTATATGGCATGTCAAGAGGTGGCATTCAACGACAATTATCTTATGCACTTGTTTCCACGAAGTTTAGGAGAAATGACACTAGGATGGTTTGTTCACATCCCTACGGGATCCATATAAACATGGCCAGAACTAGCAGAAAGTTTCGTACGACACTTCTCTTTTAATATAGAGAATGATGTCACCATGTTAGATCTCTGCAATGCCAAGCAAAGAAACAATGAAAACTTCGCTGCATTTTTACAACGATGGAGAGGATTAACTAGCTATTTTCCTTGCTCCATGCCTAAAAAGTAGTTAATCAATATATTTATTCCCAACCTCCATTCAGACATTACGCTCCACTTGCAAATGCATTATGGTAACACATTTGAAGAGTTCATCGAAAAATGGAGTCAAGTTGAAAAAGCATTGCTAGCTAGGGGGACTCTAAATCCTTTCTCTCGTGATCAAAATTATTCCAAGTTCAATGACAAAATAAAGTTTGTCCTTAATAAGAACAAAAATGTTCTCAGTGATGGGATAGTAGAATCTAAACGAGTATAAGTCGTTCAAAATAATACTCCTTTGAAGTTTGCAAAGGGAGTTCCAATTATGTAGTATAAGCAACGTACTTTCACTCCTCTATCTGACTCAATGTCATCAATACTAAAACAACTAGAGGCGATTAATATGGTTAGATATCCTGAAACTACACCTTATGAGGATGACATGCCTAAACCATCATGGTTTAGAGATGATGAATATTGCCAATTCCACCGCGTTCAAAGTCACAAACCAGATAAGTGTTTGAAGTTGCAGCACTACATCCAGGACTTAATCGAAAGTGGTGACGTGGAGATGGATTCATCTACTCCTAACAATTCCCCTAATATGAAGAATTTTCTTAAACGTGATCAGGACAAGAATGCTATTATGCGTCTAATGAGGAGAATCATTTTGATGCTCTCATTAGTTGTGTAGATACACATGTTGAACATGTCAACATAATAACCCTTTTGATATCCCTTGGACTATCTATGTCTAGGCATATGTCGACAAAGACTGATTATCATGTAGTTTCACATACTTATGATAGTAAGGAACCTAGGTTTCAACATTCCCATCAAATGAGGCCTATCACAACTAGACCTCATTTGATTCTTCGCGCTAAAGAACTCATTCACTTACCTCTTCCCCCATCTTCAAATCATGGTAAGTGGTATGATTTTGATTCTTCTAATTCTTCCAGAGATTCTAATCCCAATGATTCTAAGTATCCTAACTCTTCTGAAGATTCCGATCCAAATTATTCCTCTAATACAACTCCGAAGTCACAATCCTCCCTACCTTTGCAGGATCCCATTTCTCAATCACCTCAATGAATCCTTCTTTTTTTGAAGAGATCTCAGACTCAAAGTCATTCTAATCAATCATCCAAGTCAACTCCCATGTCTCATTCATCTAATCAAACCATTGTAGTAGAACAACTACCCACACTGATTGATTCATTTCAGAATGAAGAATCCATTAGAGAATTTATGAGGGTACATGAAGACATTCCTCTAGAAGTTTGTGAGTAAGAAACCTCTTTAGACGTCGATACGTTCGCTTGTTGGGAGGAAGATATTGACGCCTTTTGTCAGAAAACAGAGGAAAACCCTAAGATCATCAAACATGATCCTCCTCTTATTCTTTCATCTTCACATTCTTCATTAGGCGATGAAATTCCTGGGTCTAGCATTGATCCATGACCTATCTTCTCATTACCTAATCATTCTTTATCTATCAGGATTCCTCCATCACAATCTTACCTTGGGTCACCACTTGGTAGCCCATCATCGTCTTCTATATGTGGGCCACCTCCAAATAGCCCCACATCTTCTATATGTGGCTCACCTCCTGGTAGCCCATCTTCATCTATACTGGGGGCACATCTTAGAAGTCCCTCATCTTCGATTCTTGGGCCACGTCCTAGTAGCCCATCATATTCTATCTATGGGACACCACTAGGAAGTCCTTCATTTTCAATCTTAGGGCCACATCCTTCTAGTCCTTTATCTCTAATCTATGGGACACCTCCCGGTAGCCCATCCTCTTCAATTATTGGACCGTACCCTTTGTTTCCATCACATTTTCCTTCTATCAATGATTGTGGCAAGCCCATTGTCATTCCTCACATCAATTCTATTCGTCCACTTTCTTCTCCCACTTCTCAGGATCAGACAAGTCATGTAGTAGCTTATAGGAAACCAAAATGGTTCCTTCATTAGGCTTAGATCAAAAATTCCATGAGCTCTAAAGCTCACATCAATTTAAACAATCTTAAAGTTTAGAATCAAACGTGCTTCAAAAATGCACATCAACGCACCCATCAAGTATGGCATAAAGTGTAGAAACCTCTAGATAGGGACCTCAATATCCCGAATACAAAATCCACGTTTCATGATAAAACACAGTCGTGTATTGAGTATGAGCTCACCATAATCATTGAGATTGGGGATAATATGAATCTTGATAAGCAAACACGCATAGTCTTCCTTATCAAGGAAATTGCTAACATTGTTGTTGGATCTTATCATGCTAACTAACCTTGTTAGTCCCACCTTTTTAAAAAAAAACAAAAAAAAAAGAGAAAACATTTCAAAAAAATCAAAGGTAAATGAACACACATTGCAATAAGGTATTGCATACACATGGATGTACTTTTTTCCCTTCCTTGTTATTCTTCTGCAAGTCTTCCTACCATTTTCATCCCTTTGGTGATATTTTGGTTAGCCAATTTACACGCATATTGTGACATTTATTTCTATGGTATCCATTTAGCCTTGGTTTTTTATCACCTTGGTAAATTAAAGAATGACTGACCTCTTAGAGATCCTATCACAATCAACATCTAAAAATCTTGTTACAAAGAAATTTTGGATGTATTTATTGACACTAGCCAAAGTCATCATCGTAATCACTTCTGCCTCCTTTCATTAAGCCATCAGTGGTTCTTAACCCCTTGTCAAGAAAGAGAGATGGAATAAGTTCTCAGAAAAGCAAAATAAATCAGTCAAATCAAAAAGCACAAAGCTAAAAGCAAACAATAAAAGCAAAAACAAATTGATATATAACTCTCTCTTAGGGTATTTCCAATAATCTCTACCGAGGCTATGGAAACTTGACTGATAGTAGAGCAATGTTGTGATTAGAATAAAATGTATCTCCATCGGGGCTATGGATGCCTGGCTGGTAGCAGAGCAATGTACGACTCTCCTTCCACAAATCCATTGACAAAAAAAAATCAACTTTGAAAAATAAATCATTCCTACATATTGGCTAGGGTGGCTTCACTTGTTGTCTATCAAATCTTCCCTCCAAGAGGTAATAAATTTTCACGTGCACACATTGGATATCAATGAGCAAACATGATTAGTATGTTACTATGTGTCTTTTTTTCGACCTTGTTCAGACTCTTACTCTAGTCTGTATCTTGTCTCACGATTTGTGCCTTTGGCTAATCGTTTATCCATCACGAGGCTTCCATGCTACATTCACAACATTCACATTGTTCTTCTACTTCATTCAAAACATCCACGTGTATAATATTGCCTTTTTGCCATGTTTGTGGGCACCTTGTCCCATTTCATAAAACAATCTTCCACTTATTTATATCATGTGCTTCTTGGCCGACTTACTCTAGGGGCATCCTTGTTCCTTCCTACCATGTCATTGGGTTACATTCATCAGTGTGTTGAACCTATCTTTATTGGCCGCGATCCAACTTTTATGTGCAAAGAGTTTACCTTTGAATATTCCCATCTAACGCTGGGGGTAATTTTGCATCTTCACTTTCTTGCACATGTGTATGGCGTTCTGCCCTTGTACATCCCATATGTTGTTGGGGGCATCCACGTTTCTTCATTTCCTGTACATAGCTTTAGAAAACTTCTAGAAAATAAAAAACATTCAAATATATTTTAAAAATATCAAAAATATTCAAATATGTTTAAGAAAAACCCAAAACAAATTGGTAAAACAATCAAAAACCCAAAAAATCGGTAAACAACATATACACAGCTAAAGCCTATGTCAATTACATTGCCCTCGAACATCAAAATTGGTCCTACAAAACCATATTTTTGACGTTCTTGCTTGTTCTTA
The DNA here is from genome assembly GCA_019776745.2 of Taxus chinensis. NCBI lineage: Eukaryota > Viridiplantae > Streptophyta > Pinopsida > Cupressales > Taxaceae > Taxus > Taxus chinensis. The sequence goes on from CM034146.1 coordinate 342,188,287, forward strand.
TCTCAAACGACATGCGGATCATCGTGATCTACCTCCATTAACAAAGATGGGTTTGCTTATTATGTCAGTATTCCCATGCAACAATGAGTTATCAGGTACTATGTCATAATGCATGAATGCTTTCCATGGGACTACTTGTGTCCTTTGTTTTTCCTTCGCATGTGTTATTGCTTGGGGCATCATTTTTAACCCTTTTCGTTACAATAAGAACATTTGGGAACTGTAGCTTGATAACAAAAACATTGATACAACTGTCTTGAACGTTGTTTGTTTTAGTATATGTGATTGTGCTAGTTTCTCTATTAGGTTAGCTAGTTTATTTTCTCGTATTGCATTACATTTTGTATGTTTCATGGAGCTAAATATCATTTTAATTTCTTGTATTGCATTGCATAAAGTATGTTGCATGGAGTTATGTATTTTTAGCAGTTAATAATTGTTAGTAATTTAGATTTTCATGTTATCTTACACTTTTGTTTATTTTAAATAAAGGCTAATGATGTAGACCTAGGAGCAAAATGATATAAACAAGTTGCTTATTGAAAGGTTGGATGCAAAGATTGGGCTTGTCCTATATTCTCCATTAATCATTTATTATCACTTATCATTTATTATCACTAATAATTTTTCTTCTAAAAACCACCCGGGGCAATAAACAACCACATTTATCCCTATCCTTATTCTTTCTCAATACCTAAGGTTTTCGCGCCCGTTCTGACCTATTTTCTTTTATCTATTTCAATCATATTTTCGATCGTCGATTGACTTCTTCAATCACCTCATTGAAACTCGAGGGGGCATCCTTCATCCTAATTTTTCTTCAAAAATTTACGTGTTTATGCTTGTCTACTATGTTTGAAGTGAAATCACTACCTTCACCTCAAATAGGGGCAAATGTAGACACCTAAATTCCAGTTTTGCAACCTTATTGCCAAAATGCACACAAATCACTCTCATTCTTGCCAATTCCATTATAATTAGTGAGCTTTCCTAATTAACTAACATTTCTTACCACTTTAGCTAGTTAACAGTGCTTTATTGATTGCGGAACCCCTTTCACATTCAGGGTGCCACTTTACAGCAAATCATAAGTCAAAATCCTCTTCAAAATAGACAATTAGCATTTATTAGCTAATTAAGCCTATTTTTCCCTTGTTTTGGTCAATATACCCTAGTATTGACTCAAATCCCTCTTCTAGCCACTCAAAATCACCCCATTCACCTCCACAACATCTCAATAAGCTTAAAAAGTTTATCCTAGCCTCCTAGTTGAAGCTAAGCGGTTGATTAAGGTTCCAGACCTCTTAATCACTTGGTAGTTCACTCATTGTGATTAGTAAGGCCTAATCATGATTAACAATTCTAATCTTATTTGAGGCTTTTAGTCCCACATGCACCAAAATACAAGTTTCTCCCAAAAGGAAAACTATAAAAAGGGTGCACCTCATTCCTTTATACTTTACACCATGCTTTGATTTACATCTCATATAATAAATATGATATATAGCCAAGTTTAATCCTTACTTAAAGCCTTCAACGGGGTTAGTAGATGGATATCCAAAATGACCAAGTAGTCATTTCAAGAGGCCATTTCACCTTGTTTGGAGCAATAACCATAACCATTTGATTGCCCTCTTATGTCTATTTAGGCCCATGTTAGGTAATTCAAGCATATTAGTAGGCATGTTTAGTTAGATTTTGTATTGTTTTCATACTAGTTAAGCATTCTTGTAAGCTTCTATCTTAATGTTACATTCCTAGGCTTAGAACCTTAGCTATTATGTGGCAATGGTGTTAGCATTCCTTGTTTAGCTTTGCAATTTGATTATGAAAGTTTAGGGTGTCATCACCTACGACAAAATATCCTAAGATTTCTTGTACTCCCTTTTAATCTGACTGGGTTACCATCCCCGCTTCATCAAAATTATCCAAGCTTTCACTAAAGACCCAAGATTTTATGTTATAATTAATGGAAATCCCAAAGGTTTCTTCAAATCAGAAAGGAGTTTAAGGCAATGAGATCCCCTATCACCTTTCCTATATATTATAGTTGTTGAAACCTTGAGCATGTTATGTGTCAGGGCCCAAAGTGAGGGTATAATGGAGGATATTGAAGTGGCACATGGAGTGGAGAATTAATGTCTGTAGTAGTTTGTGGATGATACGGTTATTCTTGGTTGAGCAAATTGTTAGGAGGCCCGAGCCTTTAAAAACATCACTAAAAAATATGAAGAAGTTACCAGGCAGAGGATTAACTTCGGAAAGAGTTCTAGCTTCTTCATTAATGTGGGGCAGGAGCAACAAAACCTACTAGCCAACATTCTGGAGTGCAACATCAAGGCCCTCCCATATACATACCTTGGAATGCATCTTTGTGGGAAAAATTTAGAGGAAGGAGGTTGGAATAAATTAATAGAAAGATTTCATAAAAAACTTGCCTCTTGGAAAGGTTCATTGTTTTCACAGGCTAGAAAAAATTAGTTCCTTCAAAGTTGTTTATAGGGTATTGCTGTGTTCATTATGTCCATCTTTACCCTACCAGTTAGAGTCAAGAAAGCTATTGAAGGCATACAGAAAAGGTTTTTATGGACTAGATCAGAGGAAAAGTATATAAGCCCTTTAGTTGCTTAGGATAAGGTCACTCAACCTAAGGATAGGGGTGCTCTTGGATTAAAAAATATAAAACTCATGAATCAAGCACTAATAGCTAAGGTTGGCTAGAGATTTCACAGAGAGGGGGGCACCTGGTTCAAAATCTTGAAAGTGAAATATTTGCGGCCCTTTGGCGTAACATTGGCTCTCTTCTATGATTTGGAGCTTCCTAGAGGTTCTATTTTTTGGAACAATCTATGTCAAACTAGAAATTTGTTGATAAAATGGATTAAATTAAACCTTGGTGATGACACTAAGATTAAATTTTGGGAGGATCCATGGATCAAGGATAGAGCCCTGAAAACTGAAGAGCCATGGAGTAAGAGTTAGCCATTATTTAACCGGGAACATGGAGCTTTGGTTTATAACTATTAGAATGAAGAGAGGAAGTGGATCCCCATCCTTCCTCCCCCCACTACCTTGGGGATTTACAACCGTTTCAAGACCTTAATAAGATCCTTAAAAACTAATATATACCCCATTATAGAGCTTAGGATGAGCTGATTTGGAGAGCCATGAACACGGGGAAGTATGGAGTTAAGTCTAGATATCTGTTAAATTTTGAGCACATTGAACTCAATACTCTTTGGAGGAAGTTATGGAATAAGAATATTATTCCCAAAATCAATATCTTCTTATGGGAATTTGTTAAAGGAAAGATACTAACTATGGATAGGCTAAGAAAAAGGGGAATGATCATCACTAATAGATGTGGTCTTTGCAAAAGTAATGAAGAGTCAATTCAACATCTCTTCTTGGAATGCTCTTTTTCCTTTCAAGCCTTCTCTGTTGTCCTTAGTCTCTTTAAGTTACACATGGTCCTTCCCGGGGATGTGGTCCTTCTTCCTAATCAATGGAGCTTCAATTTACAACATGTGTTGGTTAAGGAAATATGGAAACTTGCCCTCCCTCACACATTATGGGGTCTCTAGATTGAATGCAATAATTAGATTTTCTGGAACAAAGTTTCTAGTCTGGAGAAAGTTATTGAAAATGTGAGACAATCTCTCAAAGAAAATGCTCAAGTTTTAAAGCTCAAACAGTCTAAAAAGTGCCCAGATTGGGAAAAAAACATTCTCAGTAACATGGACATCATTCTTATCAGTCTTGTGAAGGAGAGGGTCACCGACAGTGTTAAATGGTCAATACCTCCTGACAGTTGCTTCAAACTCAATTTTTATGGCTCAGAAAAACAAAATGAAAACGTTGCCGGAGGAGGAGGTCTGATTTGTGATCACCTGGGTAGATTTATTAGAGCCTATGCGGGTCCCATTGGTAATCATACCAATAATTATGTAGAAGTCAAGGCTATGCTCTAGGGCATCACGATGTGTAAAGATTTGAGTTTAAAATCCATAATTATAGAAGGCAACTCCTTGTGTGTAATTAATTCTCTAAAGGATCAGAGTAAGTGCGGGTGGAAACTCATCAACATTATCAAGGAAGCTAGTGGTATTCTAGAATCATTTGATAAAGTGGTCATCCAACATACTTACAGAGCAGGTAATAAACCTGTGGATGCACTTTCTAATCAAGGTAATGACATTCCAGATCTGATGACGTGGCTAGGCACATGTATTCCTTGGGAAAATATTATAAAATTGATTAATGATGACACGTCTTAGGAGGCTGTGTAATGATGGTGACCAAGACTCCCACGCTTGGGATTTTGAAAAGACCCTTTTCTTTTTGGAAAAGGTTACGGTTCATTTGATTTGACATTTATTCAAGTTTTTATATATTGGTGACTGCATTTTGCTAGGGTTCGAAGAAATAAAATTTGAGCAAACTATGGGAGGCGACAGGGTTCGAACTGAGCATACTTCCTTCCTTCACGTGAAAAATGACTCTATCTTATGGAAACTACTGCACAAAGGGGGATTCATCAGGTATATTTGGCGCCTTAAAGCTAACGACCCTGTGCTTTCTATAGATTTTAGCTTGGATTGATGGGGGCTTTAATTTTAGAGGGGTTCAAATTAGGGTCTCTGAGGATTCCATAGCTGAGATAATGTGACTTAAAATGGACAGGCTCAAGATCTATAAAGATAAAACTCACAAAAAAACATGATATTGCCACTATTATTGAGGCCAACAAACATATTGTTGTTTACGATGATGGTATAATCCATACTTTCCTTCCTGATCTTTGGGCCGACATCTGCCTTATGGTCATGAAATACATGACTTTGGAAGGTAAATTTCAGAATATTTTCTCTCATCATCTCTCCATTCTAAACTTCTTTCGTAGAAACCAAGCCACGAGTCTGGATTTCTTCCTCTACATCTCCCTGCTTTCTACCATTGATGACTTCAAAAATAAGAAATTGATATCCCTCTTCATTAAAACCTGATTCTTCTGTTAGTTCAAAGGAGTAAACCCATTATCCCTTCCCAGTGAGTGCACAATAGTGATCCTGAGCCTGACCATGAAACCCTGGCGTCGAACCTCAAATGTATGAAGAAAAGGAAAGGGAAAGACACTTCTGAGGGGATCATTAACATTATGTGCAACTTGAAATGGGAGGTATAGAATGTGGGTGAGAGTTCTGGTAACAGGGAAAAATATTTTATGGACTGGGAAGCTAGGTTGATGCGTGTTGAGTCGACTGTCGATACCATTCTCAATGTTAATAAGAACTTGATATAGGAATTAAAGGAATGCCACCATAAAATTGAGGTCTAGAAGAAGAGAATTGGGGGTATTCAAGTGGACTTTGTCATGCATGAACAAAGGGTATCTATCCTTTAGGATCAAATGGCCAAGGTGGACAACAAGCCTAATATGAAGTTGATGCTTACAATGAAGATTTTAAGACTGATGAGGGTTTTGATATGGAGGTTGTGAATACTCAGATTGAGGACAAGGAGGAGGTAAGCCTAAAATATCCCACGAGTGTGAAAACCCAGATTGTGGAAAAGGATGAGAAAAGACCTAAGCATGTGATTATTAAAGTTGTAGGTAGGAAGGATGGTGGGTTGAGCACCAGATCCCGTAGCAAGGTGTTATCCCGTAAAATTGACAAGGGAAATTTTGCAGATAACCATACCAAAATTCCATTTTAGTCCCTTGAGGAGGTATATTAACGTTCAAAATGGCCTAAAACTCCTTTCTGGAAATCAAGTTTTAAGAACTTAGCCATTTTCAGCCTTTTTGAACTAGGTGCAAGAAATATTGTGTCAACACGAAGAAACATGCACCCCTTAGAAAATCCTTTGGCACCCGAAATAACATGTCAACATCAGAGAAGTTGCACCCCTTTGGTGCAGAGAATAACATGTCAACATCGTTAAACATGTGCCTAAAAGGTGCGCTAAGGCGCTGAAAAAATGATGTCAACACATTAAAATGAGTGCTGAGTAAAAATCCCTTAGGCGCTAAAAACTTCATGTTGACATCTCCAGATATGCGCTTAAGGTGCTAAAGACGTTATGTTGACATTAAAGAAACTACGTCAAAGTGCATTTATACCCATGTCGAAACTTTGAAAAGTGCACCAAATAAAAGTGGGTGGGGTAATAAATGCCAAATTTTCTATATATAGGCGCTTAACACTTGTCATTTTCACGATTTGGAAATTGTGAAAAATATTCCTCTACGCCTGTCAGCTATCCCTGTCATGTCCGCGTTCCGCTTTTTGTGTTTGTGGACCCCAAAGTTGTCCTTCGTCCTTTATTAAACCAGGTAAGTGGATTTTATCACTCTTATTGTTGTTTGTGGTTTTGTTTCTTGGTTGTTGGTGGTTTTAGGATTGTTATAAAAAGTTAAATCTAAAAATGAATAAACTACCACCCCATAACCATCTGGAAAACCCCTTATCCCTCCTTCCAGATCTACAAATATGGGAAGGCTCTGCCTTAAAAATGAGCCACCCTTTATATCTACTTATTGTTGCAAATCCCATAAACCCTCTCTTTGTCATTTTACAAAATCAAAAAGAGAGAGAAATCTGTGAAGTTATAAAGAAAATGCAAAAATCATTTATCCTTTGGCACACTGTTTTTACATGTTGCACTCCCCATAGTTGCGCCTCAGCGCACTGTATCCGCATGTAACATATTCCTCACCCGCGCCCAATACAAACACTTAGCAATCTTGTAAGGGCATAGGCGCATCCCAACCAACATCAACATTTGATGTTATGTCCTCCTAATATGTGCCAAGCAGTTTTCCTTTGGCGCATTAAGCTTCTTTGCAACATCTTCAAAAATTGCGCCTTGGGCGCACTTAAAAGTCATGCAACACCAAACTTATTTGCGCCCCGCCAAAGCACTCTTCTTAAGGTGCTGGCGTCTTTTCTATAACACCAACACTACATGTTATGAGTTGCAAACCCATGCCCCATGCTTTCCCCTTAGCGCTAAAACCTTTTGTGCAACACTGCCTAAAATTGCTCCCTTTATTATCCTTTGGCACAACTTTTCCTCTTTCAACACAGACGCACCTTTTTATATGTTGACATCCCCAAAAGTGCACCCAACCTTTTTAAGCCTTTGCAGCATGTTATGAACTTGCGCCTTGTGCCCTAAGCCTTATAATTGCTCATTCTTCTTTCTGCAAGCTTTTATTATGGATAACATGATGGTTGATATGGCTCTTCTGTGTTGGACCTCTTCGATTCTCCATGCAGAACAACAACAACCATCCTCGAGCCCACGTATGTCTTCGTCAAGCAAAAAGCCAACCAATTCTAAAGGTAAAGCTAAGTTGATAGAGTAAGAGATGAAGTATAAATACCAGAAAGTCAGGATGCCTGACTCATATGTAGAGAGTGATCTCGATATCAGAGACTCCGAGCTTGGGCACATTGATATGGAAGACTTCTGGGCAAGAACCAACCAGGCCACCAGTGGTCGCTGGATGAATAAACTGGTAGGCAATGGATTGCACTTTGGAGCTGGGTTGCTAGTAAGCGCTATTAATAACGAGTTCATCATGTTAGTGGCTTGATGTTATAACAAGGACACAAGATGTGTCGAAGATAAAGAAGGAAAGACGGTCATCGACCTAACTGCTCGTCACTTTGAAATAACCCTGGGCATCCCTCATCACAGGCAGTACGTCACCATAAGCCTAGAAGACTGCAAGAAGGCATGGGACGACAATGAAGACAAATGTATGCAAATGATGAATGAGCTATATCTAAAGAACAAAAAGCCGGTGAGCCGATGGCCACAAACCATCCACCGCAGTGACTTTAATGAGGAACTGAGTGATACAATCACCTTCCTGAGCAGAGTATATGGGCTTCCTGATGCCCATCACTTCCATAAATGGATGCTGAGGTACTTAGAGACCATGATTAAGAATGTGCCTAAGTAGCGTTTTGGCTAGGGGAAATCATCAGCGACACCATCTCCCAGCAGCTTCAACAAGTCATGACAACTGGGAAGTTCTATATGAATTCCTATGTTGTATACGCTGCAACATCAGCGAGAGATTTCATAGGCCTGACATGAAATGGGGTATGGCCTTAGGTCAAAATATATGAATACTACCCAGAGCTAAGGCTCGAGAACAACATCCCTCAGTTCTAAAAAATCAACGATGCCTTCTTCTATGAGGTGATCTGCCTATTGAGGCCGAATATGAGACATGGTTAAACTAGCCCGAGTGTGGTCACTGTCACAAAGAAGTGGGGGACATTTTTCACTCAGTTTCCCACGTTCACGTATCTCAGGGCGGAGAATTTTGAGGGTGAACCGACCAAGCTACCAAGGTATGCAGGACGCAAGCTGATTCTCTTAGAGTTGTCAAGGCAACTAATCACATACCATGAGAGATGCATGAAGAGAAAGAAGGGAGGAACTCCATTCCCCCTTACAGTGGGTCGATACACTTGCACCACACTGGCCAAAGCATGAGAAATGTATGCCGAGCTTGAATTGCTGAATCTAAAGCATAACTTCCTAGCCAGGCCTACCTTTGATTGTCGGGGTTGCCTCCCAAAGGCAAAAATTGATCCTATTCATGTCCCTGAGATCGAGGACATCTACATCGACTTGACACATGAAATAGATCTCAGGCAGAAGGATCACTCCAGGCTGGCTCTGGAAGAAATCAAACACTATGATATGGCCATCATTCCAAAAGGATTCCAAGAACCTGATCAAGAAATTGATCAAGTTTACCTTGACACGGATGGGGATGATTGGCCGTTCACAGAAATTGACAGAGACAAAGCACCAAAGACCATTCAAGAAAGAGTCAAGCACACGTTGCAGCACACCGAACATTGGTGCAAATAGAATGGTCTCACCTACCTCAAGGTAGATTTCACTACTTCTCCTTTAGGAAGAGCACCTCCAAGGGCGGCCCAAGTGCCGAAAGGAAAGGAAAAGATAAAGAGGGAGAATCAAGCAAAGAAGAAGCTCCTGAAAGCCCTCCTACTTCCAAGAAGAAAGTGGTCGACCTGGTGTCTCCAGGTAAAGAAGAAGAGACCACTAAAGTTTCGATGGACACATCCACTTAGGATGTGGTCACAGCTACAACCACTGAGGTACCCACCATTCCTTCTTCCGCTCCTCCTCCCCCTATCATTGAAATGTCTATCCCAATGGATGTTTCTTCTTCTCTCCCTTCCTCCCTTCCATCTCCCACCTCTTCCATCTTCTCCTCTCTCGCAGATCTGTCGCCTAGTGTTCCCTCCATCCCATTACAGATCCCTTCCACCTCCATGACCTTTTCTTCTCCTATAGTAACTCCAGGCCCTAAAAGCAACATCACATTAGACTACTTGTCGATGCCACCACCAAGTGTCTCAATGTTCTTCCCTGCGGCCCCTTCAGTTGCTTCCCCTTTCACTCCCGTTTCTTCCTCCATTCCCTCTACTCCCTCTCCCATAAGTCCAAGCTAGATCTTTGACTATCTGGGTCAACTTAAGAGAAAGTTTCCCATAGCACCCATGGACTTCTTTGTCATTCCGAAGAAGGGACGAAAGAAGCAAAAAGCTATAACTCAGTTTTCAAAGAGCACTTCGGGAGAGAGGGTCATGGAGATTGCATATCCTGATCCCACCAAAGAGAAGAAAGATCTGTCTCCTACAGACTTTACAGTGACCCAAGTCATGATGGGAACCTCATCTGAGAGCCTGTAAGGAGAGGCTTTGTCTACAGTAGATGCCCTCTGCAAGAAACTACAAGAAGCAAAGGAGGAGAAGAGAATACTAAAGGAACAAAACAAACATCTTCTCCAAGCATTGCAAAGAATGGGCAATGCACCTCCTATGACTGCCGCCGAGCCTACTGAAGTTCTCAGTCAGGACAAGATAAATGAATACACCAAGATTGGCGAACAAGGTGCGGCAATGTCCTCCTGGATAGAGCGAGTCCTCAGAGATAGTGAGGAAATAATCAAGAAATTCACAGGACTCTACCAGGGTATAGATCGGGTAAATACAGAGCTACAGGAAATAGCAAGATCCCTCTCTGAGGAGTTAGACAATGTCAGATTGAAACATGAGACATTTCAGGCAATGGTTGACTTCCCGGCCAATGACCTATTAAAGGCTGACGTCATTGATCACCCGTGGGCACACAACAAAGCTCTCGTCGCTTTGGACTATCAGGTTGATCAAATGGAATTTATCCTAGAGAGGATAGATAAAATCAAGGAAGAAGCCCTAGATGCAAAACATCAAATGGAGCAGATGGTCACGAAGATGTCTCCAGGGATGCTTAGTGAAACGTTCACCTTGAGGGAGGTAGACGATACAATCCAACTCTTCAAGGATATCGCAACCTAAGGTTTGGTGCCAGAGGTCACTTTTGACCGAGAGTCTATCAATAACCTTCTGGCTTGCCGTGATTTCATTGGATACTTGATTGAGGCATGCAAAGAGTACGCCAGATTAGTAGATAAGCTCAAAAATGAAAAGGAAACTTGTGAAGTCATTGACGACCATTTCAAGGGTCCTGATCATAATCAACTTCAGATAATTATCAGCAAGTTTATGGAATACCGAGCTCAGTATCACATCGCCTCTCCTGATCAGAAGCAAGACACTTCGTTCAAGCAAAGAGATGATGACGAATAATTTCTCTCCTTGTGTACGCTTCGATCTTTTTTGTAAAAATATTTAAAAAGTATGTTGGCATTTACGATGACACCATCCATGTTGCATCATGGGATGTTGCCATCCAAAAACTTGCCCAAAGTCAACTTTTGACTTTTTAGATATTTTGTAAATATCTTGTAAGATATTTTGTAAATAGTGGTTGATTTCTTTTTGTCTTCTTTCTCCTTCTCCTTCTATAAATACTAGAATACTTGTTGTATTCCAGGTGGACATTTTTGTATGAAAAAAGAGGTGAAGAGAGAAAGACTTTGTGCCTTCTTGTAACAGAAGAGATATTAATATATATGTTAAGACTTTGTGCTCAATATATGTGTTATTTGCATCAAATCTTTCTTAAGTTAGATATGTGTTTCTATTATGTTGGATTCATTCTTATTATCATCATATGTTCACTAGTATTGCTTTGTTTGTTTATGCAAGTAAGTTTGGCTCTGTTTACTACCAGCCCAAAGCATAAACCCTCCGACCTTTCTGTCTTGGAATTCATTTCTTTTCTCCCTTCAGATCTACCTTCCTCCTTTCCTTCCCTCTTACATTTCTGTTTGTAGTTGGAACTACCTCTACTGGGATGAGATCCCAAACCCCTGAAGTTAGAATAATGTATATTTGCACAGATTCCTACTTGATAGAATAGCAATAAACTAATTTCGCTTTGCTGTCTCAAAGACGGGCTATGCCCTGCACACTGTTGGCATGTTTCCCCATGATCTGCCTAACCGATAGATTTTCAAACCAACAGTTTTTGGTGACTCCACTGGGGATCAAACTAAGGAAATAATTAAAAAAACTATAAAAATCACTACCAGTTTGCAAATTTTAACTCTTTATAAAAATTAAAATTTTTGTAGAAGTGATCAAAACTAAAAATTTCCTTAGGCAAATTCATAGATCTGGACCAGAAAGGAGCTTTTAGTTCGCTGAGTTTTTACAAAAATTTGTATATTTCCGTAGATCTGAGAATCTGACATTTTCTGATATTTTTTCAAAACCTTGCAAAATTCAGTTCAAAGATCCGAAAATTAGCCTTCTAAATTGACCCACTTTTTATCCTTGCTAATCTTTGTCAAAAAACTGCAATCGGTTGCCATTAAAGAGGATAAATTTTAAATATTTAAAAAGTACATGTTGTTGATTTTGCCAGAAAAATCAGAAAATCAGCAAGTACAAACAAAAAGATTGTTGTAAATCTACTCTTAAGTGTTACCGATCTGAATGGCTACACTAGTGGGTGAACAATTTACTCATGGTAGAAGAGCTCATGGAGAAGTTGATCTAATTTTTGATCTACTTCAAAGGCACAATTTCAGTATCACTCCAGCATGATTCACATCACTAAGTTCGGTGGATCGATCAGCAAGAAGTGCCTCGCCCCCACGAAGGAGCCGGATTTCACAAGGTGCCTTGACATCAATTTACAGTGCTCTCTTGCTAAGTGGAACCAGACTCCCTGCTCATGTTCTTTTTCCTACTTTTCAAATGGTAGTACCATGGGGAAATGCCATGGGCCCTCTAGCGTTTCCACATCCCGTTAACACCCTCCCTCATGGAAATCGCAAGAATTTCCTAAAATTTGATGGGAGTGGAAATTAAATCACAGACGCACATATCGTTGCGTTTATTATGTCATGCAGTATTCTGGATGTAACTCATGAGGATGTATCAGTACGTCTCTTTCTCAAGACCTTGCAAGGGCCTGCATCAAAGTGGTTCCAACATTTACTAGCTGGATCCATCACTAGTTGGGCCACATTACGAATTGCATTTTAAGACAGGTACAAGCCTTCAGCAGACACATTCTCGTTACTCTAAAAAATCACTCACCTGAAGAAGGAGGCCAACGAAACCATGCACGATTTTATCACCCGTTTCAATTCATTGATTAACCGTGTGCCACCTGCCATGTTGCCAACACTAGAGAATCAAAAGTGTTTCTTTGTGAACGCAATGAGTTCGAGAGTAAGTTTCTTACTTTTACAAGAACAAGTACCAACCTTGGTCCTCGCTCAAGTTGTGGCCATTCAGATAGAAGATAACCTACTTATATCTAGTGAGTTAAGATGATAGCCGTCAAAATCAAAGGCTTCAACTTCTTCCCAGGCCACCTCATCAGATTCGGTGTTCCAAAAGATGGAGAATGATTTTCTCTCATTGAAGAAGCAATTGGTTCAAACATTGTCTACTGCTTCATACTGAGATATCCCACAGAGGAACTTCACTCCTAACAGCACCTCTCAAAGGCCGTGTTTGCCTACTGCTTCTCAAAGGCTAGCAATTGAAACTCCTATAGTTAATGCCTTGGTTGAAATTAAAGAAGATGATACAAATTACGAAGAACCTTTGTCGTAAGACAAAGATAATCAAAATGTCGGTGAACTGACTGACAACTGTAATATCGGGTATATGGAATTTGAAGATGAGGAATCTAATGAAGAAGAGGGTACCCAAGGGTATGCGAGTGGAGAATCATACGTAGTTTTCACTCACTCGCAAGGAAAAGACGCAAAGGTTGCTGTTGAAAAACAAAAGGAAAAGGCCGTGGTAGCTCCACCGCCAACGATTGCTAAAAGAGGTAATCCCCTTCCTACTCAACCTCTTGTTAAACCTTTTGCAAAGAAATCTTTTCCTCCTGTTTCTCCTCCAAACCAACCTTCCTCAAATTCCATAAAGACCAATAACCTTCCTCCCTAAATGCGAAACGAAGGACTCATTCCTTCGTTAGCGCAACCCTTGGTCACATTTGATATAATTGATCATGCTAAAAAGACCAAGATCCAAATGTCCGAGGTTGAATAGCTTCAGTCTAATCTGAAGCAACTTGTAAGATTAACTAAGTATATCCAAAACCAGGCTGCCACCCTTCCTCCCATTTCACCAAAAGGAATTCTTCCCACTCCTTCTACTTCTCATGTAAACGTTGCCTCGACCTCTGCGTTGGGGAAGATTGAACCTTTTTCCCTGTCTCTCCTGATCAATGGTCATAAGCTAAGCAACTGTATAATTGATTCTGGAGCTTCTGATAATGTCATGCCAGCAAAGGTCACCCATGCTTTGGGCCTCACACTTACAAAACCTTTTGGCAGATGCTACTCCATGGAAACCAAGCAAGTACCATTGATTGGTCAAATCAAGGATGCATAATTTGCATTCGCGGCGTTTCCTAAGAAAAGGGTAAAGATGACTATTCTCATAGCTAATATTCTAGCAGCATACAAAATATTGCTAGGGAGGAGCTTCTGTAAAGAAGTTGGTGAGGAAATTCAGATGGACTGGTCCAAAGCTAGGATTCTTGTCAAAGGAGTGATGCAGACATTAGAACCAGAATTGCAAAAGAAATATCTAGTCACTAACTCTGATGACCCTAAGGCTCAGATTCTTTTCGAATGGTCAGGGATGGGAAACTACTTCTTGTCCACTAACTCGGATAAAATGGACATTCTCGTCTAAAAAGAAGATCTCAACAAAGTGTGAACGTTGCAGTTTGATGGTAGCTGTGCCATGAGTGGATGCGGCGCTGGGGCCGTTCTGATATCTCCTGAAGAGGAGCTTTTCCCTCTTTCTTTCAAATTGCAGTTTTTTAATACAAATAACACTACCGAGTATGAATCCTTGTTACTTGGCATGCAAGCTGCAAAAGAGAAGGGAATCAAGAACCTAAAAGTATAAGGTGATGCTAAGTTAATTGTCAATTAGGTGAAAGGGGTATACCAAGTAAAGAACGACAAGCTCAGACACTACCGCAATGCAGTGTGGGACAACATCAAGGAGTTTGACGCTTTCTCGATCAAAGCAGTTCCACGAGCTCAAAATTACATGGTTGATTCTTTGGCCGTCTTGGCCTCTCTCATGCTCCCTCACCCAGGGTTAAAGATAGACACATATACCATTGAGGTAGTTTTCCGCTTGAGTGTGCCAGATAATTCATAACACTGACAAGTATTCAATGATGACAATCAGCTTATTGCTTTTCTAGACAACGTTGATAATTTCAAAGAGCTCCATTTCAATGGATCGACTTTGGCGTGTCATGAGTCTCTCACGGGCCAAGCGCATGAATCGGTAGAAGGTCAATGCATATGTCAGCTCAAGGGAAATAAGATTCCGAAAGGTTTAGTTTCCCTGGAATGATTATTTGATAAACATGACCGTTTTGTCAAGAAAAAGTGACAGGATAACCTTGGCTCTTCTCCAGAAACTGAATCTATCAATTTGGGTACTACAGAACATCCTTGGTCTGTGAACATCGGGAAGTGTTGTGCACCCGAGGAAAAGCGAAAATTTGTCAAATTGCTAAAAAAATATATGGATGTATTGGCATGGTCTTATGCTGATCTGAAGTCATTTAACCCTAAGGACACTTAGCAATTTGGATCTATTTTGTGGTGGTTTGTTGTTAAGTTTTTTTGACTTAACCTCCTTGGATTTTCGTTGGTTTTTTTGCTAAAACTAAATTCTTTATGTTTAGGGTTTTTTGGTCCCCTTAAAACCATTTTTTTTATCTTATCCAAAAAATATGTCAAATGTTTAAATTCAAAAAATTAAACACACTCACACCATTACATCCGACTCCCTCATTACCATTATAGAGCACCTCTTAGCATAATTTATTAATTATATTCAAATTATTAAAAAAAAACATTTCATTTTTTATCGATAAAAAAGGATTTTGGAGGTTCCTCACCTTTTCATTAAAATCGTATTTATATTACAAGAAATTCCCAAAGCGAGCTTACCAACTAACCAAATCACCCCAAGGGAAATTCCCAAACAAAATTTGATGTTACTACAAAAAAATTCAAAACACTATAGTTACTGCACATCCCACTTTTGGGATCCTTGAATTTGATGTTTGCAAGGATTTCATTAGGATGTATTAACTACTAAATGCAATTTTAGTTTATTTAAACACTTACTAAAGTTGCGAGCTCTACATTGATGTCGTACTTATCGTTAAATGTCTTAACTCGCACCAACAACTTTAAGAAAAGTAGCGTAGAATTATAATGTTCCACCATGATATTGTGTTTGAATCCATAATGAAGATAATGTTGCTAAGCTAATAAGAATTTGTATAAATGGTAAGCCTTTGGGCCTTTCCTTTATGAGTTATGACTCCTTAATGAACCATGCCTGATGCAAATGGAATTGAGTGATTGGAAACTATTTGTGGCATTTTAACATGAGAAAGTGACATTTGGTATTCGGTCTTGGCATATTATTATTTGTGATACTTTTCCTTTCACACTTACCTTATATTTTGTGTTGTTTGATAAAGGAATATGTTAATCATTATAAACAATACCCATGACATTAGTAGGGACTTATGAGAACTTGTTACACATTTAACTATGTGAGAAACACATTAGTTATATTGGTCATATCTTTAGACTTTTAATATTAGCATATTTCATTCTTACTTCTACCCTTGGGTTTCCATGTAGTTAGAATATTATTGGGTCACCTTGTGGCTATAAAAGGTCTCATCATCGTGATGAAATTATTGTTCATTTGAAGGGATTATGTAACTCGTGTGGGGTCATCAACATTGGTCATGTTATTACTTGAGTTTCAAGCTAGCAAATGTAATATGTAATGCTTGATCTTCCATTAGGGTATATAACAAGATAAAAATATTTTAAACCTTGTATAACATTGACATGTGCTTGTGAATAATAAATTGGAAATTTGATATATTGTTTGCTAGCTCGAGGTCTTGTCAATAATTTCTTGACCTTGTTATTAATTTGAAAAAATCCCTCATGGGTGATGTAGTAATATGTTCACTTATGGGACATTATATTTATCTTTGCTTGATTAAGATCCCTCCTCATGGGCTTAGGTGGCCAAAAATAATTCTTGTTAATTGTTTCATTTGACATGTGGTCATGGACATATGGTCAATATATAATTTGGCATTCATTGCAGGACACAAATAGAAACTTTAGCCTTGACAGTAGCCTAATGCCTAAGTTTGAAACCCTTAAAAAGGTCTATGATTGAAATCTTAATAAACCTAAAATTAGCTTAGTTTGAAATTTGTAAATTTTGCATTATAGATCCTAGATGTCGAAAACCACTCTCAAATATCCTGGAAGTATATACATAAAATATAACTTAAAGTATAAGGAAGTAAATGTCCATATGTAAATGTAAAGTTATAATTAAATGTTTATTTTGTGTAAATTCTTCCTTTGATAATCATTTGATTTTTTATTTTATAAATAAAATAAAATAAATAAGTAACTCCAATGAAAATGGGTTATGAACCCTAAACACATCTTTAAAAGGGGCCTATTTTGTGTGAAATCCACATTAAAGTTGGGTCTTAACCTTTTTGTTAACCATTTAGAAGAGTTAATGGAAGTTGAAAACCCTAATTTGAGATGAGGCATTTGGATGAAGTTGCATGAATGACGGCAGTCAAACTTAGAGCCTTCTCACATTATTACCATAAATTATTGGGTAGAAAAATAAAATAAAACAAAATACAAAGAATAAGGAAAATTCTATTATCGCTTAAGATAAGATTTGAAGATGTGCCATTAAATGGATAAGTCTAAACAATTTTCTCAAATGTCCATTATGGAAGGATGGGCTTCCATAAGAAATTTAATGGATGTCATTTCATTACATTCATACTTCTAACCTATAAATTCTGAAATCGAATTAAAAAATGGGGGGAACAAGCTCTAGGGAAGAGAATTTTTTAAAGAGATAGAAGAGGTATTGGATAAGAGGAAAGTCAAATAGTAAGGGAGCTTAACTAGGGCATGGCTCTGACTACATAAAGAGGCATGGTTTTCTTTTTTCTCTGTTATGTAATTAAATAAGGGCATTTGCTAAATTGGATTAGAACATCTATATTTAGTTATTACACTTTCATCTCTATAAATATATGTAGGTTTGTGTATATGTATATATCTCTATATTCATGCTTTAGCTTGAATATGGATGTACCTACACATACATCTATCCATGTGTATTTATATATATGATTATTTTTTAGGCTTTTGTTATATGAATTCGATACAGGGTAAATGCCCTCATTTATACCTTGTTGAATTACTCTTTTCCCTTCTCAAGTGATAATTGTTTACTTGATGACATTATATGCTGAAAGTATTGGGTGAAGATATTTGGTTATTCTTTCTTAAATCTATTGTTTTGGATGCATTATTATGTTTGCATAAAATAAATCCTTCTCTCTCCTGTTTTGTTAAAAACGAAATGTTGTTTTATATAAAACCATATTCTCCTTTAGTGATTAATGATGATTTGGGATTATAGATGGATTCACTTTCATTGTTATTATTGAAAGTATGATTGTAACATTATATGATTTTGTATTTTGTTTCTGAATAGAGTAAATAGGATTCCATGTCAATTTCTTTTGAACTTGATCCGAAAATGGATGGTTTAAACCAAATTTATCATTTTCTAAATTTTCAAATATTTTAATAATTTTCTCATTTCTCTCATGAAATTGGCCTTATTATTAAAAATCAGTATTTAAAACTGAAATCTAATCCCAAACTTGATCTAAAGTGCTTAGTTTATGTAAACGATCACTAATTCACCAGTTTCAGATATTAAAGTTATTTTTCTCAATTTCCCGTTTTTTTTTTGCAAATTCATAAAAAATGGCTTAAGTATTTAAAATCGAATTGATATTGATTAAAAACTACAATTATTTGAATAAAAACATAGACCATTACACTGTAAATTGATTACGGAGTTTGTCTAACATGGACTAAATCTCTGGGTCCGCCAAAATATGAACTAATTGATTGAAATAATGTAAAATATCTTATTACATCAAAATATCTCCCGATAAGGGGTTGTAATCTACAAATAATCTATATCTCTAGGAGATCATGGTTCATAATCTCCACATGGCACAAATTTCCCACATTTACCTGCTCTTCTCTCTTTACAAAGGGCCTACATACATTAAAAGAGATTAAAAATTACCCATTCAGATATAAATTTCATCCTTTTATAATTTTTATAGGGCCTTCAGTTGAATGGCTAAGGCTTATGTCTTTTAGCAAAGAATTTGGGTTTCAAATCCCCTTTGAAGAGCCTTCATATGCGTTGTTATTAGCAAATAAATCCCAAAAATTAAGGGATAAATACAAATTCTTTGTTTTCTATCCCCAAAGTAGGATTGTTGTCATGCTAAATATCTAGCATGAAAAATTTAAAATTTTAGTTATGACAACCAAACCCACACTTGCAATTCCCTTTCCTAATCAATGCAAACCTTTCTTCTGGTCAACATTTCAACTGTGTCACCTTCATTATGGTCGAGAGGAACATACTAACATGATTTTCAAGTGTGTTTCATGTGTAGATAAGTTTACCTGACTTGATTCATGAATTTATCAACATCTGTGAAAGAACAATGCTCCTAGAGGCTTCAAAAATGCTATTTTTGGTCTATTGGTTACATGAGGACACTCCTTGAAAGCATACATGGAATATTCAAACCATCCAAGAAATATTTGGGAGAGAAATGATGTTGTCCAAGGTATTTTAGGAAGATTATGTGGAGATAATTGAGGTCAGGAGCAAGTTAAGAAAAACCAGGCATTTTGGGCAAGGCACTGGGAATGCACATTTCAAAGGAGCTGATCACCTTGTTCAAAGGGTTTCAGGAGCCTCGTGAAGTTTTGGAAGCTCATATAATAATAAAAGGAGATAATATAGCATACTTCATGGTTCAATAATCAAGGAAGAATTCTGGGAGTAGAAAATTGTGGAAAATTGTCCATCAGTGCAACACAAAGAGTATTTCTACTAAGTGGATTTTGCTCGAAGGGTTTAAAACACCTGAAGAGGAGTTAGGAGCATAAAAAAAGGAAAATTATAGTACATTGGATCTTTTCCATTGTCCATAGGTTATAATTATTCATGCTCATTATGGACTCTAGTGGCAACTCAACTTATCGGCGCATGTGCAAGAGCTAAAGTGGATCTTGGACTGAAAATGAAAATTTAAAACTCAATAAGGTCTTAAAAATGGTGGGAATGGATTAAGTGGGCTATTTTGAGCTAAAATCATATATGTTTTTCTCTATGAACTGCATGTCTTTCTACCGGACTTGAAAACTCACTCATTAGTATATTTTCACGTTGCGTTTGATGACATCAACACTCAAATAAGATTGGGTGGCATTTTGGAGGCTTGATGTCCCTTTTTTACATTTGTCCCAATGTATAAGGGTACATGAGGAACGCAAAAGTGTGCTCTCCCATTGTTTTTTATGGTTGTGTCACTTAAATCATCACTTGAGGTGTTAGAAACATGTTTTTAACAAATGTTAAGTCATTTTGGACCACTTTTTCATGAGAAATGAACCCTTAGCAGAATTTTACACCGATGATGTCCCTTTTTCCCAAGTGCAAGGGGACATGGGGGATAAAAAAGTGTGCTCCCCCATAGAGGAGAAGTTTCGTTAGTCAAAACCACAACTTGGGGTGTTAGAAGCATGTTTTCAACTCTCATTTTTGGCCCCCTCCTTATGAGATCCTCACCTTTAGCGCATTTTTAAGAGGTTGGTGTCCCTTTGTCCCTTTTTAACCCATTTTTTAGGGTGAAAAAACACCTCCAACCTCCACCATACTTGGATTAGCTTAGTTGGATTTAAAATGGGTTAAAGTGTATGATTAATTAAAATCTGGGTTTTAGTAATAATCTAAGAAATTACAACAATGTAATAATTGAAATATACTGAAATATAAGAGCTAGATAATTTATTTGATATTTTAAATGAAATGAAATAAATGAGATAGGAGGGAAAAGTTA
Organism: Taxus chinensis; assembly: GCA_019776745.2. Lineage (NCBI taxonomy): Eukaryota > Viridiplantae > Streptophyta > Pinopsida > Cupressales > Taxaceae > Taxus > Taxus chinensis. The sequence goes on from CM034146.1 coordinate 342,208,822, forward strand.
CTAACCTAAATTAGACTTACCTCAGAGTAATCTGGGAATGGACGGGGTGACGGAATTGAGTGTCATAACAAACTTCAGAAAATTATAAAAGTGTCAGATTTGGCTAGACCAGGGCATCTGGGGATGAATAGGAGCACCTGTGGGTGCCCTAGTATGAAATATGGGTGTTCTAGTCTATGGAGTGACTCGGTGTTGGGGTTAGACACACACCAATGTTGTACAGATCTATAATCAATTGAAGCTACAAGCACTAAACACGGAAATTAAACTAGAATAAAAATACACAAGATATAACGTGGTTCACCCAGTGTGGTCTACGTCCACCGAGAAACAACCAATCTATTATTCTTTACTTTACTGAGGAAATGCAATGAATATTTACAATCTTCCACACCTCTCCTGGATGTACAATATTTTTCTGTCACAAGATTCTCTTTTCTTTCTCCAAGAAAATGTTCTTGCAATAATCTCTATTCTTCACCTTCTAACCCTAGTTTTCTAGCTTATAAGCATATACAACCATTAAGGCAACTTAGCTATGCATTTACAACCCTTCGATCACCTTTATAACCAAGGGTCATATCTAATCATGTGTCTAAAATAAAAACATTAATGCACAGGTAACCGATGTCGGTTGCTCCTAGGTGACCAACACCGATTAGTGTGTAAACTTGCAAGTTTGTAAAACATGTTATTTGTGAATTCATTTAGCTCCACAGCCTAACAATCTCCCACTTGGAGATAAATTGTTGCATTGTACCATACAACTCCATCCTTGGATCCTTTCCTTAGCACATTTCTTCCTCTTCAAGTATCAAACTCAAAGACCAATAGAGGTGGAGTGAAGCTCCAACTTCTCCTTTTCCAACGGCTTCGTTAACATATCCGTAGGGTTCTCATTTGTATAAATTTTCTCTAGTTTCAGCTGCCCATCTTCCAACACCTATTGTATGAAGTGATATCTCAACTAAATGTGTTTCGTTCTTGAATAAAATGTTGAGTTCTTTTCCAGATGAATCACACTTTGACTATCACTATACAATCTACAATCCTCTTGCTTCTTTCCCAACTCTTCCATGAACCTGCTCATCTGTATAATCTCTTTACTAGCCTCTGTAGCTACAACATATACTACCTCTGTAGTAGAAAAGGTCACAACCTTTTATAATCTCTAAATCCAACTAACTATTGTCCCACCTACTGTGAATACATATCTAGTGGTGCTTCTCCTACCATCCAAATGTCCAGCCATATTTGAATGAACATAGCAGCATAAAGAAGTATCTAAACCTCCATAACATAAATGCATGTTGGATGTATTTGTCAAATATCTAAGTATCCATTGGACTGCTTTCTAATGCTCTTTACCTGGATTGGCCATAAATTTACTCACAACTCCCACTCCCTGTGCAATGTCTGGTCTGGTACAAACCATAACATATATAAGGCTTCCAACTGCTGAAGCATATGGAACCTGTGCCATGTAGTTGACCTCCTCATGTCATGTATGACACCGATATTTTCTTAATTTAAATTTTCCAGCCATATGTGTACTTACAGGTTTTAAATTCTGCATTTTAAACCTTTCCAACACCTTATTGATATAATCTTCCTGAGACAAATACAATTTCTTGTTCTTCCTGTCTCTATGAATTTGCATGCCAAGGATTTTCTTCACAACTCCTAAATCCTTCATTGCAAATGTATGAGCCAACTTTTCCTCAAGCTCAACAATGTACTGCATACTAGATCCTGCAATAAACATATCATCTACATATAGTAACAAAATAATATAGCTTCCATTTTCAAGCTTCTTGAAATAAATACAATGGTTAGATTCACATCTCATATAGCCATGCTCATGCATAAAACTGTCAAACCTCATATACCATTGGCTTTGAGCTTGATTGAACCCATACAAACTCTTTTTCAACCCCACACACAAGTTTCTTCTTACCCTTGACTTCATAACCAAGCGACTGTTGCATATATATCTCTTTCTCCAAATCACCGAGAAGGAAATTCATCTTAACATTAAGTTTCTCTAAGTGCAAATCTTCTACTGTAACTAAACTAAAAATACTACGAATGGAAGTCATTTTTATTACAAGAAAAAAAATCTCACCAAAATCAATACCTGATTTTTGTACAAATGCTTTTACCACAAGCCTTTACGCTTTATACAATAAACCCATACCTTTCTTGTGGCATCATCAATGAATGTTACATAATATTGGGATCCTCCATGAGAAGCTACCTAGTCTGGTCCCCACAGATCTGAGTGCACAAACTCCAATTTTTTCTCCTTCTTTGTTGCCCCAACTTTAAGAAATCTCACTTTCTTTTGATTTCCAAATATGCAATGCTCACAGAAATCAAGATCTGCATGTTTCAAATTTGATAACTTACCCTTTTCCTTTAATATTTGTATTCCCTTTTTACTCCTATGGCCTAGCTGATTATGACACATGTTTGCATCTAAATATGAAGTAGATAGAACAAAAAAGGAATTAGTAATACATGTAGACAAATATAATGTTCCTACCTTCTTTCCTCTTGCCACAACAAGAGCTCCCTTGGTAACTTTCCAAGATTCGGTTGTGAATGTAACTATGCAACCACCTTCACCTAGTTGTCCTACAGAAATTAGATTTCTCCTGAGGCTTGGCACATGCCTCATATCTTTCAATATCCATATATTTCCATTATGTAATTTTAGATGAACTTCCCCTTTACCAGTAATATTGCATGGTTCATCATCTCCTAAATAAACATGCCCAAAATTACCCTGGACATAATATCCGAAATAACCCTTATTAGGGGTAGCATGGAAAGAAGCTCATGAATCTAAAACCCAAGATTCTATTTTATCATCCAAGGAGAGGATAATGGCATCTTACATTATCTCAGTTGCAACCTTTGCCTCTTTACCTTTGTTTGGTATATTCTCTTTGTTTTCCTTGAACCAATAATCCTTCTTTGTATGTCCTTTCTTTCCACAATTCCAACAAGTTATTCCTCTACCTCTAGATTTAGAAATACCATTCTTAGACTTTGATTTCCCATTATTCTTACTCTTGGATCTCTCCTTCTGTCTTCCCCTTCTTTCTAAATTCAAACCATTTCCAGATGATGACTCTCTTGTACTTTTCCTGCATATTTCTTCATTTTGGATTATATTATCCATATAATCAAAATTTGAAATATTAGTAGCAGATGTTGTATTACTAATAGCCATTACCAAGTTATCTCAACTATCTGGACAAGAGCATACGAATAAAAGTGATAAATCACTTCATCATTAAATGAAATATTAACTAATTTTAATTGATTTACAATGGAACAGAAATCATTCAAGTGGCTTGATATAGATCCACCTTCTTGCATTTTTGAATTAAATAATTTCTTCATCAAATAAAATTTATTTGAAGCACTTTTTTTTTCATATAAATTAGCTAAATATTTCATAAAATTTACCATGGTTGTTACTTCAGTAATATTCAAAGCTATAGATGCTATCAAGCTCAATCTTATAGATCCCAGAACCTTTCTATCAAGAATCTTCCATTCTTCATCAGTCATCTTTGTAGGTTTTGCATTAACATCCAACGGTAAATATAAATATTTCTGATACAAATAATCTTCCACTTGCATCTTCCATAATTGATAAGTATGGCCATCAAATTTCTCCACTTTTATTTGCTATCTTCTGCCATTGTTGTGCTCTTACTCAATCATAAATCCCTCTGTGAGTAAATCTCTCAACACACAAAACCCTCAAACAAAAAATCTCTGATATCAGTTGTTGGGGTTAGATGCACACCAGTGTTATAAAAATCTATAATCAATTGAAGCATACAAGCAATAAACACATAAATTAAACCAGAAGAAAAATACACAAGATATAACGTGGTTTACCCAGTGTGGGATACGTCCACCAAGAAACATCCAATCTATTATTCTTTGATTTACAAAGGAAATATAATGAAGATTTGCAATCTTCCACACCTCTCCTGGATGTATAGTACTTTTCTCTCACAAGCTTCTCTTTTCTTTCTCCAAGAAAATATTCTTACAATAATCTCTATTCTTCACCTTCTAACCCTATTTTTCTAGCTTATAAGCATATACAAACATTAGGGCAACTTAGTTATGCATTTACAACCCTTCAATCACCTTTATAACTAAGGGTCCAATCTAATCTCGCGTGTAAAATAAAAACATTAATGCACAGGTAACCGATGTCGGTTACCCAACTGATGTTGGTTGCTTCTAGGTGACTGATGTTGGTTATTCAACCGATGCTGATTGCTCCCAAGTGATCGATGTCAGTTACCCAACTGACACTGGTTACTGTGTAAACATGCAAATTTGTAAAACATGCTATTTATGAAGTCATTTAACTCCAGAACCTAACACTTGGAAATTGGATATGATATGGTCATTAAACCTTTGCAACACTTCACCTTTGATCAAGTTGGTGTCGCACTTGGTTCGCTAGTGTCACTGTAAATCTCCAGTGAATAATTTCCCACAAAACCCCACACAAAAATCATCAAACCTAAAAAAAAAAGATGCAAATGAATGGGCCGGACTAACATCAACTACCAAATGGATGGACTTATGACTGATCCCTACACTACATCTCAGACCCGATGTAGTTCTATGTGTTTTGTTTGTGCAATGGTTTGCCTAGGGTTCCCTAACACCAATGATACCAAAGTAGCGGGAAATAACTAGATAAAAATGTAGAATAGTGGATGGAATAGAATAAAATCCCCTTCCTATGTGGTGTGTGATGCAGAATAATTCCCAAATGTAGTCCATTTCCTTATATAGATAACTAGCACTTAGTAGAAGTAGTACACCCATAAAGTAGTATGTATGTTGTGTTTATATAAGGATCTCTTCATCAAATTTTAACTCTAATGACCCGACATGCCGTCTAGTACCGAGGGGAATGGGAGGGAAAATCATAAAAATTGACCTCCAACATCTAAATGAGAACCAAGTGTGACCGGGACTAGGGCACTTAGAAATTAGGGCCAAGGCACCCGAGGAATCCTTATCCCTTCCTAGGTGCTCTAGTTAGATACCAGAGACGACAATAAGTGAATAACAACTAAGACTCGTTGAGAGATAACCAAAACTGTGCAAGTGACGATTGTGTGAGACAAATAATGAAGACAACTAAATGAACTGACGACATGATTAAGGGACGAGTCACTAGTGAATACTTTTCTTATGCAAGATCCATATATAAAACAACATACTTGGTGGTATAATTACAGTAGTAAGTGTGTGATTTTGTGACTATATTTGCCCCCACTTTATGTTTGTGAGTGAAAGCTCGGTAATATAAAGTAGATAGAGATGTGTACCTAAGATAAATTAGGAGAAGACCATGATGTAGTAGAACACACAAATGTGGTAAAAGAGCGTGCCAAATGAACCATATAGCGTGTAGAATGATGGATCAATGTGTTGAGCCATATAATGTAGCGAGAAACATAATGTCATGATGAAGTGTACTGAATAAAAGTGATGATTGTAATGTTAGATAATTGATTATTTTGAATGTTGTATGTTGACAATGAGATGAGGTAGGAAGTGATCAATTCCCAACCCAATTTTGTGAATACGAATAACCAATCGAAGGATTTGGGTGTCCTGCCGCCAGAGGAAGATTGTAGGGAGAAAAGTATGTTATTCTCCAACCTTTAACCACGTCCCCAAGATCTAGCAACTATAGATGGATTCAAACCAAACATTTTGTGGTTTTTGGATCTAAATAATTTTAATCAAACACTTGACCCATATAGGAGTGCTATAGGAAAGGAACTCTTTCCCCCACTCCACGAGTGTTATCGTAATGTGTGATGGCTTCCAAGTTAGGTCATTTGGAAACAAATGCTAAATATAGAATAACTTCCCAAGTTAGGTCATATGGTAAAGTAAAAAATGTGACTCCCAAGTTAGGTCATCTGGGAGGCCAATTGTGTTGTATTATATTGATTGAGAGGTATGATTTCTATTACTAAAGACTTGAACACGTTGATGGATTGATTGATTGATTGGTTACTCCTAGAGATATTTTATGGTAGTTGGCCCCACGTTAGGTCATTAGGGGGAATGTATAGAAATTGATGAATGATCACATGGAAATATTTTAATGCTTGTTACCCCCATGTTAGGTCATTAGGGAAACTGATGACAATTGATGAAATATCGCATAGAGAAATTTTACGTTTTTTACCCCTAGGTTAGGTCATTAGGGGGAATTGATGAAATGTCACATGGTGCATTAGTAAATGTTTTAAAATGATGGATTTCTAGTATTAAATGATCACTTAATGGTGCAAGGGGAATTATAGGATGACCCCAATTATATACCCCCCTTTCGGAGAAAGGGGAAGTGATGGAAAGAACGAATGGTGATCCGAAAGTAAGTACGAAATAGATAGTGTATGATGAATATCACCAAAAATTTCTATAGATTGAGTAAAAGAGAACAACGATGAGAAATAATGTGTGTGTGCATGATATGATGACAAGAAGATTATGAAAAGAACACCACAAACGAGGTGTAAATCAGAGTAGAAACACTCAAGATATGGCAAAAATCGTGTGGTGTGTATTAGTTGAGGATATGATCACAAAATAATGACTATAGTGAAATGGGTAGGTAAAAGTAACTAAAAATAGGGAGGTGAAAAAGTGATTAGTCACTTCATTTGTCTTTTTGCACAAGTGAGATTGAGCTCTGAGTGTGGAAAGATGCCAAGTTAGAGCAACATTTCCTAGCTGATTTAAGATGGTAGTAACCGCCATAGCATCATGCATGATGACGAAGTTGGTAAGTGTGCTATTTTTTTTGAAAAATGTGTGTATGGTAGTCGTTTTTGTTGATTTTTTTGTAAAATTTTCATTTTGAATTTTCTTGGCATTTTAGACCTAGACAAGAGTGGTGAAGGCGCTCATGGCCTTTAGGATAGGTGCGCCTAGACTTGGGGCTGGTGTTCTGCTCCCGAGCACCCTAGTACTACTTCTGGGTGCCCCAGTCATGAGAGGGTGTATTCAATTCAAAATGGTGTAAATGTGATTTTGGATGTGTAGTAATGTTGTAACCAAGGGATTTTTGATTCATATAGTGTTCTAACACGGTGTTTGTTGTTGTGCAGAGGTATATCCACTCGAGGGAGTTTCATGGGGGTTGTCATTTGAGTACTTTGCTTGGGATAGGTTTGTCATATGATGATTGGGAGGTTATGGACCATGTTAGCCTGTGACAGATAGCACAAATTGTGGATGCACCCCATAATATTCCTATGTTGATAGCATTATGTGAGAGGTGGTGTGCATATACTTGTACATTCTGGTTGCCTACTAGTGAGATGACAGTCACGTTGGAGGATGTGTATCACATTTACCAGTTATTGGGGATAGAGTATAGGTTATGCCTTTGGAGGATATGGAGAGATAGATATGAGCCACTAAACAATATTTTGTGAGGACTCGAGCACCTTTCGAGGCCCATATTAGTTTGGATGTTATTATGAGGTTAGGGGTTCCATGCTTGTGGAAGTTTATAGCCATGGTCATTGTTTCATCTATTGCAATAGTGGGGGGAGGTGTGGGAATCTTGTATAAGATGCACAACATATGCAAACGAATAGAGGAGGAGAGTACTAGATATGCGTGGGCACGATGTGTGTTGGCTCACCTATATAGAGACCTATATATATTCACACAGGAGGAGCATGGAGGTGGGATAGGTGCTACTATGCTATTGCATGTATGGGCTTATGAGCACATAACAGTGTTGAGGCCAGGTGGAGGTCTACTAGCAGAATGGGCTAGGCCAAATATATATGTGAGGAGATGGGTTAGTGTGTGTGGGCATAAGATAGATACTGATACTTATAAGAAACTGTTAGATAGGATGGGGCTTGAGGTAATGATATGGAGACCATGGAGGATGGCCAGAGGACATGATAGAGCTACAATGCATATGGAGGACTATGTGGTTGGAGGACTGATTCCTAGGTGTGGCCGAGTTATTCTTGGTAGAGAGGGTATCACACTAGTTTGGTATGGCTCAGGACGTGCCCCCAGAGCCGTATATATGGTTGAGAGCTATTAGAGCACCTAGGAGGGCTGCAACAAGACCAAGGGCTAGAGGAGAGTAGCTAGTACCTCATGGGGAAGATGAGGTAGATGTGGTGATAGAGATGATAGAATTAGATGATGTAGGGTGTACATAGGAGTATCGTGCATGGTGGGCAACACATAAATGGGTATTCTTATTTTTCATTGTTCGCAGACAAAACAGGGTTACCACATGGAGAGGGGGAAGCACATTCCCTCGACAATGTGGGAATAAAAACAACAAATCATTAGTATCTATATTTAGTTGTACTGTGTGATTTTTAACTTGCCTATGTGATAGTGATGGTTATCTAATGCATTTTTGTATTATGTTGTAGGTGACACATATTGTTCCTTGATAGTAGACACCTCCATTCACACATTGATGTTTAATGTGCCAAGCGACATACTTGCAGGTGGCGGGATACTAGAGCATGTCGATGACATTGCGGTTGAGCATGCCCATTTGTTTGATCCATTTGTTATAGCAATAACAACATGTACAATGCTATTGAGTGAGAGGGATGAGGCACACGAGGAGACACGATGAGCGAGAGAGGCAGCGGTTTGTGGTCCATTAGCATAGGATGTGTTTGCATAATTTATTGCACTATAGAGTCACTTTGCTGAGCGGTCTACAGAGAATACCTTATTACGTAGGCAGGTGGAGAGATATCGATGTCGTGACCAACGACATAGAGTTAGTGGTGAGGCATCAAATTCTAGGGCTCTTGCAGTACCCAAGAGTGATAGTGATGATTGATATTTGATTTATATTATTGTATATTATGTAGGGGAGTTTCCCCTTAGTGATGAGATGTTTTTTAATGATGATTGTATTTGATATATATATATATATATATAGAAAATTTTTATTGGTATATGATGAGATTATTTCATTGTGTATTGATGTCGTAATGTGATTGATGATATATGATTCAATGATTATTTTCGTAATGTATGTAACATGCTGGATATTGTTCATGTTTATTGATTTATACTTGTACTATGATGTTGATAATGATAGAAAAAATGCTTAGTGTGAATGATTATAGATAACATATGTAATTTGATTTGCTAGATATGATGCTTGATGAGGTGAGCAATGTGCGTATGTGTTTAATGGAAATTTGTGATGTGTAGTTAGTGTAATAATGAGAGTGGAATGTATGTAAAAATAGATGATGTATGATTTCCAAACTAACGTGTCACGATGAATGCATGTTAACATGATAATGTAACATGATCGTAACATGTTAGTGTGAAGAATGGGTTGGGGAAGATTAGCAATGCCCCCTAATGTATGAATGATTAGGTTCATTTATTTAAGACCGCTCACCAGTAAGAATGAATCGTGTAAGACAAGAGTGGATCATCAGGAAATGATTGAGTGTGCTAGATGAATCAACGAAGCGCATGATGAAAGGTTCTTATAGAAAAACCCTCATTCGTCATGTAAGAACTATAAGAACACAAGTGCGTCATCAGGGGGTAAGGTGATAGTAATCATCTACCAAAGACCAAGGTGGCACGAAGTGGTGGAATCATGTAACATGGAAGTAGTGTGAGCCTATGAACCGAACTGAATATCATGTGGAGGACCAATGGGATGGGAAAATGCAGAGGGTTGTGGCAGTCAATGTGAAGTAATAACATGATGTGGTAGATGAGATAGATTAAGTGGATGTGGTGAATGCGATGGTAGAATGATGGATGTTTCACGGTGGAGAACACGCATGAGTGAAAACCTGTGGCGATGGACGGATAACAATCTTAGCATTAGATGGAGGAGACAACTCAACCCGAGTAGAAACATGCTAACTTGGTAGAGGAGAGATGGACTACTCATGGAAGAGATAGCTAAAGGAAATGATGCCCTTATCCTCTAATTGTTGCAATCTATCATGAATGGCAAAGCAATCATTATCCCTATGGCTATTGATGCGATGATAATTATACGCTATTTTTGTAGATGATGCTGATTAGATGGAAAATGAATTATACGCTCATTAAGTAAAACATGCAACACATAATGTGTTTGAGTGTGATGAGATAAGTGCAATGGCTCATGTGAAATAGATGGAGTAGATGGTAAAGTAGTTTGTCGCGGTGGAGGAGGAGAAGGTTGCTTTTGTGATGTAGTAGGTTGAGCTTGCTTACTAGGGAGAGATGGAGATTGTGTGGGTTTCTCAACAAGTGACAACAAAGAAGAACTAGATGATATGACAATAGTAATAGGAAGTGGAGGATCTATAACATGTGCTGAGAGAAGGTCATGTTCTAGATCAATAACTTTATAGCACAAGAGTATGAATGAATCACATGTATCATATTGCAATCGTTGCTTAAGAATGGGAATTAAACCATAACAAAAGATGAATTGATTCTCAAGATCAATAGGTTGGAATACTAATTGATGCATACAAGCATTGAATTGTAAGATGTAATCATTGATAGGTTTGGATGTTCCCTGACATAAAGTGGGTATATGATCATAAGTAACTCTAGGGCCATTATTGATGATAAAATGCCATAGGAATGCATCCTCCATATCATAATAAGTACTAATAGACCCAAATGGAAGATGAGTGTACCGTTGTAATGCATCACCAGTAAGAGTATGTCGAAAGGCCTTAAGCAATAATCTATCATTAGAATAGGGAGGCATAACCATGCGGTAATGTTAAAGGTGTAAGTGAGGGTCACTAGTACTATCAAAGCACGTGAATGTAGGCAGGATAAAGTCCTTAGGAATTGTGGAGTTATGAATTTTCTTAGGAATAAGGTTTCCATGTAATGAATTGTTATCAATTGAAGCATAATAGGCCCTACTTTATAAGGTGAGTGACTGAACCTGAGATTGTAATTGACCTACGACATGCATGAGAGATAAAATTTCCTATGAAGAGCACACCGGTTGTACAGACAATATATCAGATCTAAGCATACATGCAAATAAAAGTGGATATTCTACCAGAAGAATTATACAAAACAAGAGACATAAATCAACACCAGATTTAACGTGGTTCACCCAGTGTGGGCTACGTCCACCAAGAAACAAGCCAATCTATTATCCAAAGCTTTGACAAGATATACAATGAAGATTTACAATCTTCCACACCTCTCAGATGTTCAGTACTTTCTTCCTTCAAGATTTTTTTCTTCTCCAAGAATTCTCTCTCACATAATTATCTTGTAATTATAATCCATACATTACTTCTAAACCCTAGCTTTTATGCTTATATAGTCGTTTATAGACTTAGGGCACTTAGCCATGCAATTACAATTAATAAATCTATTTTAATGCTAAAAATAGATATAATTCCTGAGAGTTAATTAAAACTTCATCGCACAGGTAACTGACGCCGGTTCTGCCTAACCACTGTCGGTTCCTTACTTGCTTGACCGATGCCAGTCATGCCCTGACCGATGTCGGTTACTGTATTTTCCAGCAAGTTCCAATTGCATGCTAAAATGAAGTAATTAAGCTTCACAACTCAACAATCTCCCACTTGGAGTTTAATTACTGCACCATACCTGTACAACGTCATTCTTGGATCCTTCCTTGGCTTTGTTTCTTCCTCTTCAAGTCTCAAACTTGAAGACCAACAGAAGTGGAGTGTAGCTCCAACTTCTCCTTTGCTAATGGCTTCGTTAGCATATCCGCAGGGTTCTTGCTCGTATGAATCTTTTCTAGATTCAACTGTCCATCCTCCAATACCTGCCGTATGAAGTGATACCTCAACTGAATGTGTTTCGTTCTCGAATGAAACGCTGAGTTCTTTGCCAAATGAATTGCACTCTGACTGTCACTGAATAGTTTACAATTACTTTGCTCCTTTCCCAACTCTTCCATGAACCTACTCATCCATATCATCTCCTTGCTAGCCTCTGTAGCTGCAACATACTCTGCCTCTGTAGTAGACAAAGCCACAACCTTCTGCAATCTTGAAATCCAGCTAACTTTCGTTCCACCTACTGTGAAAATATATCCAGTAGTGCTCCTCCTACCATCCAGATCTCCAGCCATATCCGAATCAACATAGCCACGTAATGAAATATCTGAACCTCCATAGCATAACTGCATGCTAGATGTCCCTTTCAAATACCTGAGTATCCATTGGACTGCTTTCCAATGCTCTTTACCTGGATTAGCCATATATCTACTCACAACTCCCACTGCCTGAGCAATGTCTGGTCTGGTACAAACCATAGCGTACATGAGACTTCCAACTGCTGAAGCATATGGCACTCGTGTCATGTATTTGACCTCCTCATGTGATGAAGGACACTGATCTTTACTCAATTTGAAGTGTCCAGCCATAGGTGTGCTAACAGGTTTTGCATTCTGCATGTTGAACCTTTCTAACACCTTGTAGATATAATCCTCCTGAGACAAATACAATTTCTTGTTTTTCCTGTCTCTATGTATTTGCATGCCAAGGATTCTTTTTGCAGCTCCTAAATCCTTCATTGCAAATGTGTGAGCTAGCTTTCTCTTAAGCTCACCAATGTCCTGCATACTAGATCCTGCAATAAGCATATCATCCACATACAAGTAACAAAATAATATAGCTCCCATTTTCAAGCTTCTTGAAATAAACACAATGGTCAGATTCACATCTCAAGTAACCATGCTCATGCATAAATCTATCAAACCTCATGTACCATTGCCTTGGAGCTTGCTTGAGCCCATATAGGCTCTTTTTCAACCTGCACACTAATTTCTCCTTACCCTTGACTTCATACCCAAGCGGCTGCTGCATATAAATCTCTTCATCCAAATCACCATGAAGGAAAGCCGTCTTCACATCTAGTTGCTCTAAATGCAAATCTTCTACTGCAACTAAACTCAATACAGTACGAATGGAAGTCATCTTAACAACAGGAGAAAATATTTCACCAAAGTCAATACTGCCTTTTGTGTAAATCCCTTTACTACAAGCCTTGCCTTGTACCTTTTCTGTCCACCCTCTTCTTCCTTAATTCTGTAAACCCACTTGTTCTGCAATGTTCTCTTTCCTGCTGGCAACTTAACCAAATCCCAAGTCTGGTTCTGTTCCAAGGAGTCCATCTCCTCATCCATGCCATGCTCCCACTGAACGTGAGTCTTATCCTGCATTGCTTCTTCAAAGCTTTCTGGTTCACCACTATCAGTCAATAATAGATAAAATAGAGAAGGTGTAAATCTTTCTGGAAGTTTACTTACCCTTTGTGACCTTCTCACAGGAGTTTGGGGTACCGGAGGCTCAATCTGGACCTCCTGGACATTAGTATCAACTTCTGACAGTGACCGATGCCGGTCACCTCTAACCGATGTCGGTTCTGCTAACCGATACTAGTTCTGATCCTCTGTAACCATCGGCGGTTCATCTGACCGATGTCGGTCAGGGCCTAACCGACCACGGTTACTGTGTATTTCTTTAGGTGTTTCTTTAAAACCTGAGAGTTCATTTTCATCAATAAACTTCTCAATTTTCTCATCCTTGGGTACCAAAATTTGATCCCTGTACATTCTCTTTTCATTCCATTCAACATCACGACTCCTAATAATTTTAGAATTCTCTAAATCCCAAAAATGGAAACCGAAATCACCAGATCCATAACCAATGAAAGTGCATCTCTTGGATTTTGCATCCAACTTTTTTCTATTTTCCCTATCAACATGCACAAAAGCTTCTGAACCAAAAACTTTAAGAAAAGAAATATCTACCTCTTTTCCGGTCCAAGCTTCCTCTGGTATTCCTCCATCTAGTGAACTTGAAGGGCCACGGTTAATCAAATAAACCGTTGTATCAACTGCTTCTACCCAAAACTGCAAGGGCAATCCAGAATGTATCCTCATACTTCTAGCACGTTCCATGATTGTCCTGTTCATTCTTTCTGCAACACCATTCTCCTGTGGTGTTCTTGGAACCATTCTTTCTCTACGTATCCCATTCACTGAACAATAATCATTGAAAGCCTTGCTACAATATTCACCACCATTGTCAGATCTAAGGCACTTTAACTTAGAATTTGATTCATTCTCAACAAGGGCTTTCCATCTTTTAAAAGTCTCAAAAACATCAGATTTACGTTTAATACAATAAACCCATACCTTTCTTGTAGCATCATCAATGAAAGTAACATAATACTGGGATCCTCCATGAGAAGCTACCTGAGCTGGTCCCCACACATCTGAGTGTACAAGCTCCAATTTCTGCTCCTTCTTAGTTGCCCCAACTTTGAGAAATCTCACTCTCTTTTGCTTTCCAAAGATACAATGCTCACAGAAATCAAGATCTAAATCTTTCAAATCTGACAACTTACCCTTAGCCTTTAAGATCTGCATTCCTTTTTGACTCATATGACCCAACCGATTATGCCACATGCATGCATCTGAATCTGAAGTAGATAATGCAGAAAAGGAATCAGTAATACAAGTAGATAAATATAACGTTCCTACCTTCTTACCTCTTGCCACAACAAAAGCACCCTTGGTGACTTTCCAAGAGTCTCCTGTAAAAGTAACCATGCAACCAGATTCACCTAGTTGCCCTGCAGAAATAAGATTCCTCCTGAGGCTTGGCACATGCCTCACATCTTTCAATACCCATGTATTTCCATTCTGCAATTTTAGATGAACTTCCCCTTTACCAGTAATACTGCAAGGTTCATCATCACCCAAATAAACATGCCCAAAATTTCCCTGGACATAATTTCTGAAATAACCCTTATTAGGGGTTGCATGGAAAGAAGCTCCTGAATCTAAAACCCATGATTCAATTCTACTATCTAAAGAAAGAATAAGAGCATCTTGCATTACCTCTGATGCAGCAAGATTCACCTCTTTACCTTTGTCTGGTTGTTGGTTCTCTTTATCCTTTGACCAACAATCTTTCTTTGCATGTCCTTTCTTTCCACATTTCCAACAAGTAATTCCCTTACTTCTGGATTTAGATCTGCTATCCCTTGACTTTGATTTCCCATTACTCTTACTCTTGGATCTCTCCTTCTGCCTGCCCCTGCTTTCTACATTCAAAGCATTTCCAGATGATGTTTCCTCTGTACTCTTCCTGTGAATTTCTTCATTCAAGATTATACTAACCACATCATCAAACTTCAAAATATTATTAGCAGATGTTGTATTACTAACAACCATTACCAAGTTGTCCCAACTATCAGGCAAAGAACATAAGAATAAAAGTGCTTTTACTTCATCATCAAATGGTATTGCAACCGATTTTAACTGATTTACAATAGATCAGAAATCATTCAAATGACTAGAGGCAGATTCACCTTCATGCATCTTAGAACTAAATAGTTTCTTCATCAAATAAACTTTATTTGAAGCACTAGGTTTTTCATATAAATTAGCAAGAGATTTCATTAAGTCTACCGTAGAAGCCGCTTCTGTAATATTGGAAGCCATGGATGCTGCCAGGCTCAATCTTATAGATCCCAAAGCCTTTCTGTCAAGAATCTTCCATTCTTCATCAGTCATCTTCGTAGGTCTAGACTTCTCATCCAACGGTAAGTACAAATCTCTTTGATACAGATAATCCTCAATCTGCATCTTCCATAATTGATAATTTCAGCCGTCAAACTTCTCTACCTTGTATTTATTATCTTCTGTCATTGTTGTAGCTCCCACTCAATCAGAAAACCCTCTGTGAGTAAATCTGTCAACACACAAAACCCTCAAACAAAGCTCTGATACCAGTTGTTGGGGTTAGCACACCGGTTGTACAGACAATATATCAGATCTAAGCATACATGCAAATAAAAGTGGATATTCTACCAGAAGAATTATACAAAACAAGAGACATAAATCAACACCAGATTTAACGTGGTTCACCCAGTGTGGGCTACGTCCACCAAGAAACAAGCCAATCTATTATCCAAAGCTTTGACAAGATATACAATGAAGATTTACAATCTTCCACACCTCTCAGATGTTCAGTACTTTCTTCCTTCAAGATTTTTTTGATTCTTCACCAAGAATTCTCTCTCACATAATTATCTTGTAATTATGATCCATACATACTTCTAAACCCTAGCTTTTATGCTTATATAGTCGTTTATAGACTTAGGGCACTTAGCCATGCAATTACAATTAATAAATCTATTTTAATGCTAAAAATAGATATAATTCCCGAGAGTTAATTAAAACTTCATCGCACAGGTAACCGATGCCAGTTCTGCCTAAACTGGGTTCCTACTTGCCTTGACCGATGCCGGTTCCTTGACCTTGACCGATGCCAGTCTTCCCTGACCGATGTCGGTTACTGTATTTTCCAGCAAGTTCCAATTGCATACTAAAATGAAGTAATTAAGCTTCACACAAAGAACTTTATGAGGTGGGCTAGGAAAATGAGTGAACTATCTTCAATAAGACTATAATTTTGGATTTTAGGGTTGCAACATAACATTGACCATAAGTTGGGCAGTGTTTTTATCATCAGTAGGTTTGTGCTTGAAACTTGTGAGAAGAGGTGCTAAGAGGATGTGCACCATATTTGAGTATGTTCATGCTAAAAACATTAACCTCATGTTCCTTTAAAGTATGGCACAGGTGATCAAATTAATGGAGTGTGTCAAACATCATTTATTCTTGTAAGGGAACTAGGATGATTTTAGTGAAAAGATCTTGTAATTCAGTATCTTCTAGTAGATTGTTCATCTTATAAAGTGTATCTTATGACATAATGCATAATCACTAATGGGATAATTGTAACCTTATTGTATCTTATCCATTTAGGCATAGTCTATCCTGTCACGAATGTTGATAGAAAAATATGCAAGGGAAGGATTAGCTAGAGGAGAAAATGTTCTCATGGAATGCAACGGTAGGTCATAAAACCATTGTAAGGAAAAATATTAGAGACTATGAGGGAAGAGTTTGGTAAGAAATGTATAATTATAATAAAATTCCAACAAAATGACATGAAACATTTTCAATTGTCCCTTAGGATCACTTTTACCATCATAGATATGTAAGATATGTAGTTTAGGATAAATAAAACCAATAGGCAAAGGGCATGAATCCATGTTGGTTGTATATAGGTTATGAAGCAACTAAGTATAGTCCATTATATAGGAGGTAGAAGATGCACCTTGTTACAATTTTAATATTTTAGTTTGCAATGTATGAAAAAGGGATTGAAGAGCCTGGTTATTAGAAAATGAAGCATGTGAAGTACTATGAGTGTAGAGGGGAGATGTGGGGATGGTGGTGGTCATAGTTATAATTATAGAAATATTGTGAAGTGAAGGGTTAGATAGCCCTAATGTCATAGGAATTTTTGAGGTGGGGATGGTTGAGTATGCATAAAAAATGACAAGGTAGGATCATAAGATCCAAAAATGGCATGCTCACTAGAATATTGATCACGGGAAAGTTTAGAAACAAGAAAAATATGAATGAGAGGATCAATATGATTAAGGTTTTCACATATTTTACCCAAAAATTAGATACCATCTCAACTTGTGTTTGTTCTATATTTTCATCTTTATTAATATCATCATCAAAAGTGTGTTCACTAGTGATTTTGATTTCGTTGAAAGGATCGTTATGGATATCATATAGAATGGGAGGAAATATAATCATATGGGGTGGAGAATAATCCATAGGGGTATGACACTTGTAAGGGTAGGGGAGATATCTCAATGTGTTTAATGGGTTATTGATTAAGATAATTTCTACATTGAAAGGGTGTAAAAAGAAAGCATATAAAATATGAAGCCAAGAATACTCTAGATTTTTTAGCATTTGAGTGATAAATGTGATTCAAATGTCAAGTTCACTAAATGTTTACACCCTAATTAGATTTGGTAATGAACATGATGTTAGGTTATGTAATAAGTAGTCTATTGTGATCTAATTAGCTGCCAACATCAATTATGCATGACCAAGATAATGCATCTAACTTGAAATAAACTAAAAAATGGATATATGATAAGTAAATTGTTCAATAAACAAGAGAAGAGAGAGGTGTGGATTGTTCAAGAAGATTCTATAATGATTTAGGTGTTCCAAAAAGTGGAACAAAAGAATTTGGAACTATGGATTTTTCATAGATGATTTTAGCACTAAAAAATTACACCATTTGTACAATCTAGAAAGGAGTTGCATAATTCTAGACAAGGGTTATACGGAATTGTACCAAATGACCACTGGGATCTAAAACTTTTTGGGTACTTTGTTTGTCTAAAAATGGTGTTCCCTATATGTCACTCTTCTTCGCACAATCTCAAGATGACCTAAAATGATCTTGAACAAAGTAGAAACCCTAACAACCTATAGAACCCTTCATCAGAGCATTAACAACCAAAGTAGAAAAACATATGTGCATGTGTTTGAGGATAGACCACCTGTGCGGTCAAACTTCTAGTTGTTGAACCAATCCTATTGTTTTACTACATATCCTCGATGTGGAATCAATCCTCATGTATTTCTACTAGGTGCTTATGTAAGTATGAAAAGATAACCAACCCGTAGGGATTCCATTGTATCTCTTGACACTAAGATAGTAGGCTAACTACATTGTATAGGATGTAACCAATGTGGTAATAGTGAGATGTAGTGTGACTCAACTATACGACCTAATTTTTGTGTTGATCAAAACCTTTATGTAATGCTTGGAGTGAATATACTCTTGCTTAGGACTAGGTTCTATGATTTTTACATGGTTATAGATGGGTGAAGCTAGACTCCTTGACCTGGTTGATTTCTTAAAACATGTGTTATGGATTTCCTTAGATGATTTGCATCAAATTTGAGAATATTTAGGAACAATTTGAGTACTTTTGGAATGATGTTTATAATAGAAGCTTGTAAAAATTACAGGTGACTTAGAATGTGATAATGACTTCTTTATATAGTCTTAGTCTTTCATAGGCGAGATATTATGATAAGGCTCACCCTAGGAAGATGAAATGACCCAAAGAATATTTAGCATCAAAATTATAGTTGGTGTTTGAGAAGGGGAAGGATTTTACAGTTTAGCCAAGACCAAACCCCACATCCTGACCCTTCTGTATGGTTTTGGATAGGAGAGAGAAACTCCTAAATTGAAAGTTGTATAATGAATATTGTATTTTATGACTATTTGATTGAATAATATTTTCATATTTGTTGATAGAATATAATGTAAAGATAACAAAATTGTAGAAGTGATAGATAGATGATGAGAATGGATTCTAAATGTGAGTATTTTCCTTACAAGAATACAAGGGCAAACTTGGAATTGCACAATGATAAGTTACTAGATTTTAGTGCCTATAGATGTTATTTTTTCGATATCCGTGGTGATTATAAATTTAGTTTACAAACATTTTTTTCATTATATATTTAAGTTAGGTCCAGGACATAGAGGTTACATCTATGGACATAAAGATGTATATGCTTGACATCTTTCATACCTTAGGAAGCAACATTTCTACATTGAGGGAATGCCCACACTAGGGGCATCTTAAATTTTTTTGATGTTTTGTAGTTTTATTATATTCCATTGATCATGTTGATTCATCAAGATTGTTTGTATATGTCTTGAACTTTCTTATATATGTAGAGTGCCTACTTATATGGTTGCACAATACAAGGGAAAACTTGGAATTGCACAATGACAAATTACTAGATTTTAGTGCCTATAAATGTTATTTTTCATATTCATGGTGATTATAAATTTAGTTTACAAACATTTTTGTCATTATATATTTAAGTTAGATGTAGGACATAGAGGTTACATATGGACATAAATATGCATATGCTTGACATATTTCATACCTCGGGAAGCAACATTTCTACATTGAGGGAAAGCCCACACTAGGGGCATCTTAAATGTTTTTCATGTTTTGTATTTTTATGATATTCCATTGATCATGTTGATTCATCAAGATTGTTTGTATATACCTTGAACTTGCTTATATACGTAGAGTGCCTACTTATATGGAAATTATACTTTGCTGTAAACAATGATGATATTTATTTGTTATGGGTACTAATATTTCTTACTATGCACCTACTTGTTACTAATTATTGTTAAATTGATTCATGCATTGCTTATCACTAATGTCTTATTATAGTGATTGTTCTTTGCTTATGAATATTTGCGTTACTTACTTCATAGGGTTAGTTGTGTGTGATTGTATATCATGTCATGTATCAATTATGCATAGGGTATTATTTTCAGTGCCTTGTGTAAGTTTTCATATCACATCATGTTTGGTTTCTTATGAATCATTTTGTTTGTTGATGTCTTATTCTCTGTGATGGTTCATGTTTGTGTGTGTTTATATGATTTTATTGTGGAGCCAATTGATCAAACATGTTGTTTTCTATATGATGTTACATGTTTATTAATGTGATTTATATCACACATATTTCTAATGTTTCCTATCTACTAATACAGATGTTGTTATGAACATATATCACACATCTATTGGGATACTTGCTAGTGTGTGCTTTATGTTATATATTGTTAACATTGTCATTTATCTCTAGCTGATTTTTCGTGATGATATCTTATAAGCTACTACAAAAAATGATTATGCCTTGCATTACATATTTCATATGTGCTTGCAATTATCAACTATGTATACAATGACGTATCTTGTTGTTGGAGCATTTGATCCAATGTCTTTAGTTGTATTTGTTGTTATCAATATTTTAGTTTATATTTAAAATGAATGTAAATGGGGCTTGCATCTCGAAAGAGACACCCCCTTAGTAATAATGAAGCACATAGGTGTTAGATAGAGATTATTAATATGGTAGTCATTAATAATATTAAGTGTGTTAATAAATAGTTAATAGTCTCAAGTGGTTGGTTATTGAGTGGATTATTGGGTCTTGTATACAAACCACTCTCTTATAAGCTTATTTAAGCTTGAGGATGAAGCCAATGAAATGCATTGAAGAACCTTTACAGTGTACAATCTTTGATTAAACATGGGATGAGAACTTACACCATATTCAACACATGTTTCAAACTTTACGATAGTAAAATCCATATTCTAAAATGGATAAATTTTCATTTGTTACATGCATGGGATACAATATATGAGATATATGTAGTATATGTACAAGGAATTCATGTGGATATGGCTAGGATATGTTTCATACAAAAGTGGACTACACAAAAGAATATCATAACTCACCACAATTATTCAGGGTTAAAAGATTTATATATGAGGTCAATACCTGGTTTTTCTTACATTACAGGGTCATTAAATTTGGTTGCCAAAGTTATCTCTAAAGAATCCTTTTATCTGGTTAACTAAACAATAATGGCATTTAATGAAAAAATTAAAAAAAAATCGTGCTAAACAATACATGATAAGCCTCAAATTACTTAATGTTCCTCAAATAATGAAACGTAGTCATGATATAGCAAAACATGTCACTCCAATAGGTGTGATTTTATGAAAGTGATCCATTATCCTCTAAAATAATTGTAAACACATGTAAGACAAACATGCATATACTATAAATCAATGAAAGTTTAAAATAAATCCATAACATATATTTATATTATATGTAACATAACTATATCTTTTATTATAAAAGTTAGGCATAAATTCATCATTGTAACAATAATTTTCATCCATTGTGATCGCCTTGCATACTAACTTGCTATGCTCTTATAAATATAAGATCAAGAGGCTAGGATTAGGGTTTAGAGAGAGATTAAATTATAGAACAATATTTATTTATATTATTAGTATCATAATTCCATCAAATCAATAAACTGATTTATAATATTATTTATTAATAGCATGTAGATATGTCAGCACTAATTAATTTATTATCCACATATTATACTATAATTAATATTACAATTGCATCTTAGAATAATGTAACATATTGTAAATAAATAAACTAACACCCCCCGCCTTAAGATGTTCTTTGATGAAGGGAAGGACATATATATTATTGAAATATCCCCCTCAATGAAACATTCATTCACTTTCAAAAGTTATTGGATTCGAATAAATTAGGAATCAAGAAAGTTCTTTGTGAATATGTCTAAAACATACTCGATTTATAAAGTCTTAAGATCAAATACCTTATTGTTTATTTATTTGTAAGTATAATATATATGAATCTCAATATGATTTGCACGTTAGTTTTCCATAAGGTAAACAAATATTTGGATATCATTATTATTTTCAAACCAAAGAGTTTTTGGTTGGATCTACAAAAATCCAATCTTATCAAGCATATGCCAAGTCCACATCAATTCACAATTTGAAGAAAAATCTAAACTATACTCAAATTTTAAAGTATTCAAAACAATAATTGTCCTTGTCAAGAAGAAGAAGTCATGCAAGCCTTGCCAATATGAAATATGTATCCTAATGTTTTATTTCAACCATCTGGATCTCCTAACCATTCACTTCTTGAGTAGCCTACAAATTGTGTTTTTCCATCAGAAGGAGAAGTATTCTTTGTTATTTTCCTCCCTGAGGTGTAACTAAAAATTAAGGTTTCACCACCTAAATTTTACTCAATCTCACTATTATTTGTACCATAAATATATTGTATAATTTTTTTTACATACTTCCAATCTATTTCATGGGGTTCCTAACACTAGCATGATACAAAATTCTCAAAACAAAGAGACCAGGACATGTATAAGTCGAGTGTAATAGATTACCCACCAACTTTGTATAAATTGAACCATTAATCGAAGGATAAGAATATTTGAAAAATATCTTGATCCTATATTTAAAAGGACTAATTGAAAACTTATAATTTTCCATGTTAAAGTGTCATAAATCAATCAAAGTAATAATTTAATGCTAGGAATCATTCATAAACTCTAGCTTTTGCATGACTAATTTCCTTTGCAAAATTATACAACTTATGGGCATAATGGAGTACGTTCTCGGCCAACTTGTATGATCCATAGCCCTTCCATATAACGACTCTTTTTCTAAATTGGATATCTTATATGTGTCATTTCATCCTCCTAGGTTTTCCTTGATACAAATTTTTAACCTATGAAATCCTATATAAACAAGTTAATTTCACTTTATAACTCACGCGGTTTTCTAATGAGCTCCTATTACAATTATCATCACTAAAAAAACTTGAAGATCTTGAAAATATCTCTAAAGTAGTAACCCATCTATTAAAAATTACAGCACATAGGTTTGAAGCACTCAAACCATGTTCAAGAATCTATATTCCTTCATTTGCAAGAACTCAAAGGTCTTACATCCCTGTCTTAGTGCAAGATTAAGTCACTCCAAGTATTGTGAAATGTCTTCAAGAGAAAAAGGGATAGTTTAAGAATCTAAAGCACACCACATAACAATACTAATGGATTGGTTATATTCTCTATTCTATAGTTATCTAAATATCATTGTCATCTAAAGGATTTTTAACTATTATCTTTGATAAAATTGCTCATAAAGAGTTGATTTTTGGTAAAGTTTGGGACTTTCAGTCTCATTTTTTCTTATGAAACATTGGTTCCCCTTGTTTAATCCTGGTACTGATACTTTTAATGTCAAACCTATTTAGATTCAGATTCCATATTTGCCTCTCCAATTTTGGAGTAATAAATGGTTAGTTTGAATAGGAGATATGTTGGGTAAATTCTTATCTATTGATCCAATGACATATTATTATGATATTACCACTTATGCTCACATACTCGTAGACATGAATACTACTGTTGATTTTCTGGCCTCTATTGATCTCATTGTGGAAGACCGAATCTGGACTCAAAATATTTATTTTGAAGGTTTCCCTTTTAGATGCAAAACTTGTTTTTCTCTGGGTTACCTAGCTTTGGATTGTCAAATGGGGAAAAAACAAGTTAAAGTTAGATATTCGTGGTGGAAGAATTCATATCCTAGCTAGTTGGTTGTTGATATTCATTTAGATAGTATTTCTGATGTAGAATTAGAGAACGAATTTGATCTTGTGCCGACATTTATGGAGGACATTCCTTCCCTTACTCCTGTAGGTAAGGCTACCCCTAGTCATTCTGATGTTGAGGATATTAATTCCCTTCCTATGGTGACTCAAACTCAGGAGGAAAAGGTGAATTTTGAAATTGTCATTCCAATTCACACTCAAGAAAATGTGAATATGAATACTAGTGTATGTTGGATTTCTGTGGGCAAAAATAAGAAAGGAAAAATTGGTGTTTTTCCCCTTATGATGCATTTAAGACCCTGTGGGAATGAGTCTCTAGGATGAGCTTGGTGTTTGCTTTATTTTTGTTTTTGTATTGTTGTTTGTTTGGCTATGCTTTTGTTGATCCTCTTTTCCATTGGTAGAGGTAGCTTCACTTGGTCCTCATTGTTATATTTTTTTCTCCATTTGAAACATGTTGTTATGGGGCAGGTTCCCCTCAACCCACTTTTACCGTCAATCAAAATAATCTAGCATTTTGTCAAGAGACGCGAGGGAACCAATAGGGGTTGTCACAATTACATTTTTGATTGAATAAATTGTAGTTTAAGTCACTAATGACTCATCTTTAAGTGAATTTTAATTCACCAAATATGATTTGCATGAACTCCAAATTTCTACCCTAAAATTTTCAGTCGCCATATATGATTTTTATGAACTCCAACTTCTTATCCTAAAATCTAAATTAAAGTCGCAAAAATAAATTAACAATGACTTAAATTCCAACTTTAAATTACAACGTCGCATTTAAGCTACATTAATGTCCTCGTATAGATTTCCCAAATGTCCCAACCTAACATATCTTTTAGTTGATGTTACAAGGATGTTAAGGAAACGTATACGGGGACATTTCATTTGACATAAATGAAAACGTTAATTGAGACATAATTCACAACTTTAGTTTGACTTAAAACCCAACTAAATAATTTTCTTAAGGTTTACATTTCTTTAGCTTCATCTTTAATTTTACCCTATTTGTGACTTAAAATGTGACAATACATGTAACTTTAAATCCATATTTAATTTGACATTATTTATGAATTTAATTGTGACACTAGCTTTGACTTAAATTATGACTTTAGTTTAACTACGACTATATCTTAATTCCATCATTATTTATGAATTTAATATGACTTAAATTGTGCCTTCATTTTGAATTCAATTACAACTTAATTATAAGTTAATTGATTCGTTTTTTGGATTATGGTAAAAAGTGAGGATTTTGAATGGACCCACATCCATGTTACAAAAGGGCCCGACCAACCAGATAAACTCGAAAAAAACATAAGAGTAGCTAGTCTAACAACAAAAAAGAAACCATAATCCAAAAGGTTAAAAAAATTCCCACACCACGAGCTACATAGGTATAATATTGTTAAGATCATTAACAACTTTCATCACAGCATAGTCCACAGTTTTTCAAACAAAAATTTCAGCCACATTTAACATTTCCTTGCATCCATTTCAGAGATAGAGCTAGGTTTCAGCCATAGAGTCTTTCCATTTCTTAATGACATTAAAAACTTTGTTAATGTTACCAAAAAATCCATGAATCGGCTCCAAGTCAGTTTCAGCACGCTTTTCCACATCACCATAGAGATCCACCTTAGCAATCGGGTTAGCTGCATCCTGAGCAGTATCCTCAACAAGATCCTCAGCAGCATCCTTCTCAGAAACATTCCGAACAGCTTCCTCAGTAACCTCCTCTATAACATCCTCCTTAGCAAATTCTTCACCATCTGATGCATCCTCCTCAATCTCATCAGAGTCATTCATTTTTTCTCCAAAACAAGAAGGAATTAGGGATTCTAGGTAAGCATTAGTAAGTCTGAGAAAAATCTCAAGGATTGTATCAGCTTTACCATAACCCAAAGCAACCATAGAACCGAGAGAGGGGGAGACACAAGAGGGAGGGGAAGCTTTCGTCGAGGAAGAGGTGGCTAGACACGGGGGAGAGTGAGAAGGGGTTAGAAGAAGAATGGTCACAGTGACCAATAATTTCAACCTCCGGGTCAGAAAAAGGTGGGGGATTTAGGCAGTGATGGAGGTGGTGAGAGGAGGGGTGGGGAGGATGCGGAAGAGGGGGGTGGTGGGTTGAACCAACAGCAGTGGGGAAATGATTCAGGGCATGAGCATTCACAACATGCTTAAAAAGAAGATAGATTAAATCTTGATGAAGTAAATTACCTTCACCTACTCGAGCCTTTTGAATGGAAAAAACCAGATACTAGTAAAGAAAGTTTGCTAAGTTCACATTACCACCATTACGGAAGTGATCCAGAATGAATATTTGGGGCCTGTAAACTAGGTTGTCTCTTCCCTCTAGGGTTATGTACCTCATAATTTTCTTTGTAACTTGATCACAGTGCTCCTTAAGAGAGGTTTGTTCATAACCCGACTTGTAGATGTAAACTTTCCAAAAAGGCTGTCATTTCTTCCTTTAAGGACCTCTTAAAGTAGATATCACCATCATTGGGGAGTCTCGTATCTTCTACAATACTCTGCACCAAAATTTTAAACTTAATTTTTCCTACTTTAACATGGCCTTGTTTCCAAAAGGATAGAACATTGCCCGACACCACAACGGGGTGTCCTGAGAGCCTTTTAATGAATGTCAAGACCCACTTCTCCACAAGAATTTTCCGTACCCCTTCATCATTTTTCATTTCTTCATAATCAGTAGGCTCTAATTGAACCAAAGCTCCCCCCATTTTTTGCAGAGACAAGAAACTTGGACAACAAATGACTTGAAATAAACTATTTACATGGGCATAAATAAATCAACTTGAGCCTCTTTTGACACATGCCTAACAGAAGAGGGACAATTTATAATCAAGATTATAATTCTTCATTAATGGCTCAAAAATTGAATGCTCGACTTCCCACGTGTGATTAATAAAATCAAGAAAATAATCTCTCAAATCTTCATAAATGGGATCATTGCCGATTGTGAGGGAAGCATATGGCCAATAAAATTTGAAACCCAAATAATCATGAGA
This sequence comes from Taxus chinensis, assembly GCA_019776745.2. Classification (NCBI taxonomy): domain Eukaryota; kingdom Viridiplantae; phylum Streptophyta; class Pinopsida; order Cupressales; family Taxaceae; genus Taxus; species Taxus chinensis. The sequence continues at coordinate 342,235,882 of CM034146.1, forward strand.
AGTGGTGCATACATAAAACTTGTTTAAATTAGCGTTTTTTAGAGTAGTCATCCTTAAAGGCTTTTATCAATAATTTTGGAAGATTCCTGATCCATATTTTTTGTTTTTGATGAGAAACTTCACTATTAGCAAGCAGATCGACCACTTTATTTCCTTCCCTTAAAACATGTTGATATTGAACGTTGTTCAATTGAGATTGGATGAGCCTTATATTCGATATGATACTATTGATAGTCCAACTAATGACACCCTTGTTATTAAGGAGATTAATCAGATTTAGGGAGTCGCTTTCCAAAATTATGTTGATCCTGCCAAAATTAGTGGCAAGTTCTAGACCCTTTAAAATGTCGAGAGCTTCAACTCTATGGTTTAATCCTAAGTCAAAAAAGGAAGTAGAAGTGTCCATCGGCTGTCCCAATTCATCTCTAATAGCAGCACCCCCACTAGAAATGCTCAATGTTGAATTTAAGCCATCCTAATGGTGGAGGGGTCCAGGTAGTAATAACCCTTAAAGCTAGATAATTATGAGGCTGGAGGGGTATCTGAAGTTACTGTAACCACTGTCTATCCATGCTGAGAAAAAAATTATATTTATGCTAAGAAATTTAGATTTTCTTGAAGACCTGTTGTCACCGAAGTGAAGACATGTTGAGGAGTACTATGTTGATCCTTAAAAATTCTCTTGTTGTGTTCTTTTGAGATGTTCCATAGCGTATGAGGAAGGAGTAATTTTTAGGAGATAGACAATTAGATGTCAAAAGAGGGGCACCCATTGACTAATACCTTCCAAGACAGACTTAGGAAATACCCAAGACACTCCAAAAATATTAAGGTGGAGACTCCAAACAGAGAGAAATTAAAATGAAAGAGTAAATGGGTCGAAGATTCAATAACATTAAAACACAACAGGCACCTGGTAGGTAGAGAGTAACCCCTCCATTTGAGGTTTTCCTACGAGTAGCTCTATGGAAGCAATCCGCAGTGACAAACCCAACGTGGATAA